>CM029019.1:20588978-21076947 GCA_016801055.1 Panax notoginseng | reverse complement strand
TTATAGCGAGTGATTTTTTCAAAATTTGCCACGAGAGCCGAGGGCGGCGCATTAATTGGGGATAATGATGTGAGAGAAAAGGGTAACGTCCGATTTTGGCTTTGTGGGTTATCCAAGGTGGCCGGCGCTTAATGGGCCCTTTCGTCCTGTGGACTCGCGCTATTTAAGTCAGTCTTCCACTAAACATCCTGTTTAATAAAAGACTGGGGCAATGTTGGGCCAGAATACTTTTCCTACTAGGCCAGCCGATGGGCTTGTCTTCTGAATTATATCACCTTTACCATATTGGTCAAACAACTTGGGCCTCGTTACTTGACTATAATATTGGGCTTAGTCACGGGTTATCCATTACGTAAGGTATTACTTATCTTATCTTTGACCGATAAATCATCACAAAAGCAGTAGTTGACTGTTACGTCTGCCACCTGTCGGCATGGCATTAATGAGGATGGGACTCCGATTGCCGGCGAGATAACAGTGTAGCAGGTAGGAAAATAAGATACACACTTTCGGCTGAGAGAACCGAGATGGGGGGAGGTGTCAGGAGGTAGTGGGTGGCACAGTAAATCGGGTCTGGAACGTATGGGGAAAAGATAACAAAAGGAAAGAGGTAACATAACACTAACACAACATTATCATTTGGATACACACTCAGACACATTTCATCATTTTTCCTCCATTGTTAACCTTGTGATCGCCTGTACTTGACTCTCACGCCGAGCTATCCCCCACGGTCAGGCCGTCAAGCTTTTGGTGTTGACTTGTTTGAACTGTGCAGGATCAGAGCGTCTTACGTGATTGGGACGTGGGAGAAGATCTTGGCGTTAACATATATATATATATATATATATATATATATATATATATATATATATATATATAGTCCAGTCTATTTCTTGAAATTCTTTAATACACAATATGTATTGTCGACTCATAATTTTTTACAAGTATTTAGAGAACGTGATTCGTAAGTGACTTTTGTGAAAATGTTTTTAATTGACGGAGTTGAAGGAAACATTCAATTTTATCACGTAAAGGGCCAAAATTTATAGATATTGCCAGTTGATAAAACTTTAATTAGATGCATGTATCAACTCATTCGAACTTTCATGTTTTAATTCAAAAAACCCTTAAATGTGACTATAAATTTTGGTCTATGCAATCAACAATCATAGTTAACACCTCGACTTTCATAAATCATGATTATTGTGTTCCTTAAAATTTATATTTTACTTAAAAAAATTGCCTAAAAAAATGTAAGTGTACATGAATGTGTGTGTTTGTGTCATCCATAAGTGTGTTGTGTGAAAAGATGGTTTACGTGAGTGACATCGTATATCACTTTTAGTACATCTCAAGTTTTATAGTAAGAGGAGATATTTACTTGTAGTGTTAGTTTGGATTTACGTAGTATGTATATATGTTTTATGTTTACGTTTTAGAATTATATATAAAAGATACGTTTAAGAAATATGTTTGTTTATATGCAAAACATGAGCTTATCCTGAAAGTAGTATGTCCTCAAGTCAATTATTTTGGATGTGATAAATATTTATTTTATAATTTTGTTCATTTATTAATAAAAAAATTCATTTAATTAAAAGCATTCTTTATCCATATTTAATTAGTTGAATTAAATAAATGTGATAAACTCATAGTTTTGAAACAATACATTTAAAATAATAAAGAGTTAATACTACTGAGATTTAAATTCTAGATATATCAAAAATAAAATGTTTCTAATCGTTGGATCACTAATGTGGAGTTACTGATTTCAGATAGACGTACATACTATACTTGCTCTTTTGAAAATGATTATTGATCTCATACTCATTTGTATGGAGACACTAAAATAAGTATGCAGCTGCTTATTGGAGAGTAAGTTCACTGAATGTGACTCTCGCTTGATAAACACCTAATGAAGTTTTATTTGTCTGTCAATACAAGTTTCTAAACTAATAGTAGTACAAGTGATCATTGTACTCGACATCATCATAATACCTAATCTATTTAGAATTATACTATGTCATATTCCTTAAGACTATTTGGGTATATCAAAGGGTATGTTCGGGTATAATAAAGTGTACATGGAGGTATGTGAATGATCAACTAATTATTTACTGTAACGACCCCAAAATCAGGACTATTCTTCAATCCCGATCTTGTGCGTTAAATACTATCTTGTACTAGCTTATTACCATTGCCTACTAAAAATAAATGCGAAAAATTTAAAATTTCACCGTATCACCTTTTCCTTGTAGTGCACGTCATGAGCTTACCCTACAATCGTCTTACCTTATAATTCTTTCCTATTCAATGATCGTTTTATTTTTACGATCTTCTTTCTTTCATTTATAATCATATTATTTTATGATTGTTCAACTCAGGTGTTCCCTAATTCTTTGGCTTCCCCAGATTTTTCTTTGGACCTGTTTATATTATCTTAACTTGTTTTATATGAATTTTTGAATTCATTTATTATCAACTAAACTCTGTTTGAGTTTATTATTATTATTTTTATCATTTTCATCTTATAGACATCGTCTACTTATCATTACTTCTTATCTTTATTATTGAAGTAAGATAATTCTTAATTCTTATCTTTTTATAATTTTTCAAGATTTATCTTTGAATTTTCTCACATATATTCTAATTTCTTCTTTATGAACCTCTAAATTATTATATTATTATTAATTATTTTTTTATTGCTCACACTCTATCTGAGTTCATTCTTTATCATTTCTATTTTTCTTCTTAAAGTTTATAGCCTAAGGTACTCTTACATAAGGTGTATAACCCATAGCACTGATACCAACTATAACGACCCCAAAATCAGGACTATTCTTCAATCCCGATCTTGTGTGTTAGATACTATCTTTGTAACAATCTTATTCATTTATTAATAAAAAATATTAATTTGTTAAAAGCTTTTAATTATCTACATGATGTTGCTTTATAATATGTGATAAACCCATAATTTTAAGCAATATTTTTAGAATAATGATGATGATCATTCTAATGAGACCTAAATTCTTAGAAAGCTTAAAAACTAAAATAGTTTATAATCGTTGGATTACTAAATTGGGGATTAGTGAATCCGGATAGATGAGTATATACATTGTTTGCTCATTGGATGAGAATAGATCATATTATCATTGTGTGGAGACACTAAAGCAAGTATGTAGGTGCTTATTAGAGAATAAGTACACTGAACGTGGCTCGCTAAGGAATACATAATGAAGTTTTACTTTCCTATCAATAGGAATTCCTGTAGTGATAGTAGTACAAGTGATCCTTGAACTTGAGATCATCATAGTATCTTGTGTATGATAAATTATACTTTGACTTATTATTTAAGACCCTTAGGGTATTTCAATGGTATGCTTGAGTATAATAAGTTATACATGTAGAAATGTAACTCAATAAAGAATCTACCGCTTCTATAAAAAAAAGAAATGTCCTATGTAATTCGATAAATGGCAACCCAGTAGTCCTTGGCCAAGGCAGAATGATAATTAGAAAAGTTCTAATTTCATTATTTAGAGTTGTGCATTTAAGAGTCGAAATACATATAATTAAATAAAATAAAGACTAGACAACTAGTAATTCCATGTCTTATATTTAATTGGAACATTGTATGGTGGAAGATTAAATTGTACGATAACTAATTACTCAAAGGTTCTTTTATGATTAATTTGAAATCTATATTATCTAAAAGTCGTTAATCGCTAGGGAAACTTATCCTCTAATTGAAAAAAATATTATTTATTTAAATAAATTAATAGTTTAATTTATTTATTTAAATAAATTAGAATTACTCTAATTGGTTTATTCACAACCGATTTAATAGGAGAACCTAAAGTACACTATAAAAGGAAGAAATAATGATTAAAAAGTTTAATAAAATAAATAACATAATAATAAATATTATTAATGTGTATTTAATTTTATCTATGGTGATAGGGTAAGTTAAATACTTAATATTTATTATTTAAAATTTTTAGAAATATTAAATATAAATTAATAAGAGGAGTCTTATTAAATATTATTACAATTATAATTATTTTAATTTCTAAAGGATTTGGAAATAATTTAATACAAGTACTCTCATTTATTCCTAATAAGATTAGAGACAAATTAATTAAAAGAGTTTAATTAATTATCACTAATAAGATTAGGGAGCCTAATTAATTAAAGGAGTTTAATTAATTAAATAATATCATATTTTAATAATATTAAAAGGGTTAACTGATATATATTTATAAGGGGGGGTCTTATATCAAATACCAAGCGACGTGATTCCAATTGTTAGAGAGTACACCTTTTTTTTATAGAGATAGAAAAACTAGGGTTTGAGCTAAACACCCATCTTCTTGAATCTTTGTTCTTCCTTGGTGGATCACCTCTAGAGACCAAACACTTGGGTGGCTAACGTTGATCAAAGGAAGGAATCAAACCCGGTGGATTCAAGCTGAACGCGAAAAGGATTGAAGGTGAATTCGTACCTGAGGAAGCTCGAATCTTCATGTGTATACTTCTTGTTCTTTATCTTTTCGTTTAATTAATAATTGTACATAAAAGATGATCCGGGTATATAGTTTGTAAAATTTTAAAACTCTATTTTACTAAGCTAACGCTTACTTTGTGCAATTTGATTGCGTTCATGAATCTTACAAACCTAACAGTGGCATCAGAGCCAAACCTTTATGCGAGTTATTAATTGTTCAGATTCGATATGTGTTTAGAACAAATATTTTAGGCATAATTATTGGTATAAATCATGCTTTTGGAGAAAAACTACACAATTCGCGAACTGAAAAAATAGATTCTAGAGATTGGCGCCGCAACGCCTGATTGTAGTACAATAATGGCGCTGTAGCGCCTGCTCTGTATTTTTGAAGATGCTGACGTGGCGCTGCAGCGCCTGAAGTCAGTTCTTTTGTGGCGCTGCAGCGCAGGCTTTGTGTTTTTGCTACTGATGACGTGTCGCCGCAGCGCCACTCTGCAGAAACATATATATTTTTTTATTTTGATTTTTATTAAGATAAAAGGTTTATTTTAATTAAAATTAAATTAAATATTTTTTCCTAGTAATTTTAGATTAAAAATAAAAGAGTTTATTTTGATTTGGAATTGTATTAAAATAAAGTTGTTTATTTTAATTGGAATTGAAATCCACATTTGTTTAAATAAAAGAGTTTATTCAAAAGTTTTATAATAACTTGAAATTGGATTTCACGTTTGTTTGAATAAAATAGTTTATTCAAAAGTTTTATTTTAATTGGAATTAGATTCTACGTTTGTTTGAATAAAAGAGTTTATTCAAAAAAGTTTTATATTAACTTAGAGTTGGATTCTACGTTTGTTTAAATAAAAGAGTTTATTCACATATAGAATTGAATTCCATGTTTCCTAGAATAAAAGAGTTTATTCACATATGGAATATGATTCCATGTTTCCTAAAATTAAAGGTGTTTAATTTTAATAAGGAATATGATTCAACATATTTTATTTTTCCAACAATTTAAAGTTAAATTAAAGGAGTTTATTTTGTACTTGAAATTGGATTCCTTGTTAATTAAAATAATGGAGTTTATTTTGATTGAAAATTTGATTAAAAATAAAGGAGTTTATTTTTATTCAAAATTGGATAAAATAAAATAAAGAAATTTATTATGATTTTGACTAAAAATAAAAGAGTTTATTTTGTTTCAAAATTGGATTTTTATGCTAATTAAAATTGCTCATAAATCGATATCATTGTATATATTGAATGTTTATTATTCATGAGATGAATGTTATTTATGGATGCATATGATGATGTGTATGATAATAAATAGAATTGATTATGGACTATTGACCAATATGATTGTATTTTATTTTAGTTAGATGCATGAATGCATGGGTTTTATTAAATGGGGTCTGCGTACCTCGTCTTCTCTAATTTTTTTTAATGTAAATTCTATCTCCCTCCTGTGTACTTTCCCTTGACTGTTGATCAAGATTTCTATTTATTTATTTTAAATGGTTTTGTAATAGGAATAGTTAGAATTAATTTTGAAGAATTAGAGATCAAGGAGCAAGGAGGCTTGAAGACCCGTTTGTAATGGAGCCCGGGTTTAAATGTAATAGTTATATTTAAATTAATTAATCTTGCACCCTAGGTTTGACCTTTTGATTTACTTGATGGCTCTAGTGAACCAAATTAGAATAAAGTCCATAATCAATCCAGGTAGAAATATAGTATTTTATATGTGCATACTTATACTATATATATATATATATATATATATATATATAATATATATATATATATATATATATCTGTGTGTGTGTGTGCATGCGCGCTAAACAAGATGGGACAAAATAATAACAAACCCTTCAAAGGTTTTATATTAAGTCCTAAGGGTTTAAAGATATTTGGAATATCTAACGTCGCCTTCTAGCGTGATAAAATTATAGAGTATTAAATATTTAATATGAGTTTGTTGTTTCACCACAAGGCAAGTTTTAAGTATTTAAGATGTTAATTTATCACATTTGATGCTTATAAAGAAAATTGAACAATATTATTTTGTTGTGTCACCACAAGGATAATGTTTTTTCTTTTTTGAATATATGGAAGTGCTAGGTTGGACTTAACTTAGATAATTTTTATTCGGATGTGCCACCACTTGATTAAAATAATCTAAGAGACAAAATAAAAGGAGTTACATGATAATATAATTGACAAGAATTGTCTACCTATTTATTTATATATAGTTTGTTGTATCACCACAATGCTATATACATTTAAAAATGGGATCCTTATTCTCACTAGCAAATCTTTAATTAGATTTTGTCGAACTATATAAGTGAGGATAATATAGCTTGATGAAAATAGTGGGAGATACCAATTTAAAACAAGACCTAAATTATTTTGGTAAATAATAAAAGAATGTATGATATAATGTTTTAAATTACAAATTCATTTACATAATTTTACAATGTCTAAATTACTATCACTGCGAAGCATATCAGATGTTAATTAACCGACCGAATGAAACAGTTTGGATAAGGAATTTGAGAATAGTTCTCACTGTTGAAAAGTTATCTTATGTCCTTAATATGCCTATCATTGCAATGGTTGCAGACAATGCCTCTAAGGAAGAGATTGCTACTTTTAGAAAGTGGCAAGATTATGCACAGTTGACTCAATGCATCATGCTCGCATCCATGGATAACGAGCTTCAGCGTCAGCATGAACTATGGATGCTCCTATAATACTTCTGCACATCCAGTAGTTGATGGTGAGGAAAGTAAGACTAATAGATATCAGATATCTAAGGAGCTCTTCCGATCTAGAATGACCAACAACACTACAGTAAAAACACATGTGCTAAACATGATCAATTTGATTGAACAATTATGACAACATATATTTTTCATGGATGGAGAGTGAGCTAAGATTTGATCTTGCACTCACTACCGGACTCCTTTCACAATTGTTGTGAATTTTTCATATGAACAAGCTAGATATCAGCTTCGCTGATTTGCTTAACATGTTGAAAAATAGTTGAGAGTCACTTTTCAACCATGAAAGACCAAGTCTTACTGGTAGGGGCCAAATGATTTTCTAAAAAGAAGAACGATTTAAAGAAGTAAATAGAAAGGCAAAAACAAAGGATAATAAGAATAAAACTGATACGGATATCAAAGAAGTTTGCTTCCACTGCAATAACCTAGACACTGGAAAGAAACTGCAAGAAGCATCTTACAGATGCTAACTAGAAAATCTTAGTGATTTCGGTTACAAATACAATTTTGTTCATGATTTAAAATAAATTTTTCTTTAATTCAAGGTTTTACTTGGATATTGGATACCGACTTTGGTTATCATAAATATAGATTTATGAAGGGACCAAGCAGAAATAGAAAGCTAAACAAAAATAAGTAATCCTATGTGGGAAAATGAAGCAAAGGTTGTTGCATTAGCCATAGAAACTTATAGTTTATCATTGCCTATGAGAAAATCTATTAAGTCAATAAGTTGTTATTGTATTCCAGTTCTCGTTAGAAACATTATTTCCATTTTGTTGCTAGACAATGAAATTTTTGGTATTATATTTAAGAACAATTATTCTTCTATTTATAATAATAATATTTTGTATAGAACTGGAATATTAATTAATGGATTTTGTATACTTAACTTACGTAAAAATAATTTTGCATATTGAACAAATTAGTATAAGAAAATGAGATGATCATTCAAAGAGTTGAATGTGTGTATTTGCTGAAATACAAGTATTAATCATTTGAAAGGTTTAAAGAATTCAGAAGTGAAACAAATTGGTAAAGTATTAAGGTTCTTTGATTAGATCAAGGAAGGAATACTTGTGCAATAAGTTTCTAGATCATCTCAAATGGTTTTCTCACAATGGACGCCTGCTTATACGAAATAATTGATTGATGTATCTAAAAGGAAATATCGTACTTTGTTGGACATGGTGCAGTCCATAATAATTTTACCGACATTCTAGTTTCCTTCTTGGGTCATGCCCTAGAAATGACTGCATATATATGAAAAGGTAACCTCAAAATTTGACCCCAAGACTCTATAAAAGCTATGGACAAGGAGGATTCCTAATCTTAGTTATGTTAAGATAAGGAGTTGTCCAACTTATGTGAAAAGGTTTCAAAGGATGAGCTTGGGACAAGATTTAACAAGTACAAATTTGTGGGACACCCTAAAGTAAGTTTAGGGTATATGTTCTATAATCTTACTTAGCAAAAAGTGTTTGTTGCGAAACACGCTACCTTCTAAGATAAATGTGTTTATTATTGAAGGGGGCTAGTGTGAGGATAATAGAATCTTGAAGAGTTCAAGAACCACAAAGCACTATAAATCAAATAAGAGGAACCTGTAGATAGACCTATTGTACCACAACCGAATCGTAAATCTAGAATAATACCGAAGGTACTTGGGAGGTATGGATTCATCATGGATGATGATGATGAGGTACGCATCATAAAGACGATGATCCAATTACATACAATGAAGTAATAGTTGTTGACACTTAGAGAAATGGATTGAAGCAAACTTCTCAAAAATGAAACATTCGATTTGATGAGATAATTAAAAGAGTTTGATTTTATCAAAAAAGAATGAACCTAGTGTGAACAAAAGGGTCAATGGGAGAGTCGTGACATTCCAAGTATTATATGTTGATATATTACGGATAAGGAATGACATATTAATGCTATAATCAGTAAAGATAAATGTTGTCTACACATTCCTACATGAATGATTTGAGAAGCGTATCTTAATTGGGATACAAATCTATATAGATAGATTTAAAAGGTTGCTCGGCTTAACCCAAGAAACGTATATTCATTTGATGTTAAAGACGTTTAGCATGGCAAACTCTTAGAGATATCTCATGTTTGATGAGCCCTGGAGTGTATCTCTCTTAATAGTCCCCATAGACTCCAAAAAGAGAGATCGCATGAGTAACTATCATGTATGCTATAAAATGTACGAGACCTGATGTTGATCGGTCATATTCTGGAGAAGATCACTGTATGACGGTGAAAAACATCTTAAAGTACTTAGCCGGTACTAAGGATGTGATCATATTCATGGTTGGTCTAAATTAAGACTAGAGGACTTAATAGGCTCAAGTTTTTTAGACTGACCAAGACGATAACAAATCCAATTTAGGGTAAATCGTTACCTTGAACAGTGGTGCAGTGAATTGGAAAGGTTCCAAATAGTAAAGAGTTGCAAGTTTAGTGATAAAGACAAAGTGTGTAGCTGTAAATGAATCTGCAAGTTGATTGCTTAGATAAAAAGTTTATTACAGAACTAGGAATAGTTCCTAAGTCTCATCTTGGATCTAAACATGTGTTGCGGCACTTTCATTTGATTAGAGGAATCATTGAAAAATGAGAAGTCACTATAGAGATAGTGGAATCTAAAGAACAACATTACATATCTATTAACTAAAGCTTATCTAACAGCAGGATAATCGTCACTTAGAGAATTAGAAAGGTATGAGATACCATAGCGATTGACTTTAGTGCAAGTGAGAGATTGAAAGTAGTATGTACACAAACCAATCATGTTTGTTGATAAAGCATATACTTTGTAACAATCTTATTCATTTATTAATAAAAAGTAATAATTTATTAAAAGCTTTTAATTATCTATATGATGCTGCTTTATAATATGTGATAAACCCATAATTTTAAGTAATACTTTTAGAATAATGATGATGATCATTCTAATAAGATCTAAATTCTTAGAAAGCTTAAAAACTAAAATAGTTACCAATCGTTGGATTACTAAATTAGAAATTAGTGAATCCGGATAGATTGGTACATACGTTGCTTGCTCATTGGATGAGGATGATTGATCTCATGATCATTTGTGTGGAGACATTAAAGCAAGTATGTAGGTACTTATTGGATAATAAGTACACTGAACGTGACTTGCTAAGGAATACCTAATAGAGTTTTATTTGCGCGTCAATAGGAATTCTTGTAGTGATAGTAGTACAAGTGATCCTTGGACGTGAGATCTTCATAGTATCTTGTGTATAATGAATTATACTTTGACTTATTCCTTAAGACCCTTAGGGTATATTAAAGGGTATGCTTGGGTATAATAAGTTGTACATGGAGATAATATATGATCAATAAAGAATCTACCACTTCTAGTAAAAGAAGAAAAATGTCATATGTGATTCGATAAATGACAACCCAGTAGTCCTTGGCTAAGGCAGAATAGAATTAGAAAGGAGTTTCTAATTTGCATTATTTGGAGTTGTGCATTTAAGAGTCAAAATACATATAATTAAATAAAATAAGACTTGACAGTACTAGTAATTCCATGTCTTATATTTAATTGGGACATTGTACGGTGGAAGGATTAAATTATACGGTAACTATTTACTCAAAGGTTCTTTTATGATTAATGTGAAATCTATATTATCTGAAAAGTCGTTAATCGTTAGGGAGACTTATCCCTATTGTAGAATAAATATTACTTATTTAAATAAATTAATATTTTAATTTATTTATTTAAATAAGATTAAAATTACTCTAATTGATTTATTCACAACCGGTTTAATATGGAGAACCTAAAAGGTCACACCATAAAAGGAAGAATAATTATTTTAGATGTTAATGGCATAATCGTAATAATATGTTAAGTGTATTTAATTTAATTTATGGTGATAGGGTAAATTAAATAGCTTAATATTTATTATTTAATATTTTAAAAATATTAAATATAAATTAATAAGAGGAGTCTTATTAATATTATTACAATTATTATTATTTTAATTTCTAAAGGAGTTTGAAAATTAATTTAATATAAGTACACTCATTTATTCCTAATAAGATTATGAAAAAAATTAAGTAAAATAGTTTAATTAATTATCCCTAATAAGATTAGAGAGCCTAATTAATTAAAGGAGTTTAATTAATTAAATAATACTCTATTTTAATAATATTAAAAGGGTTAACTGATATCTTTATAAGAGGGGTCTTATATCAGATATCAAATGACGTGATTCTAATTGTTGGAGAGTACACCCCTTTTTTTTTATAGAGATAGAAAAATTAGGGTTTGAGGCAAACACTCATCTTCTTGAATCTTTGTTCTTCCTTGGTGGATTAGCTCTAGAGGCCAAACACTTGGGTGACTAACGTTGATCAAAGGAAGGAATCAAACCCGGTGGATTCAAGTTGAACGCAAAAATAATTGGAGGTGAACTCATACCTGAAGAAGCTCGAATATTCATGGGTATAATTCTTATTCTTTATCTTTTCGTTTAATTAATAATTATACATAAAGGATGATCCGAGTATATGATTTGTAAAATTTTAAAACTCTATTTTACTATGCTTTTGCTTACTTTATGCAATTTGATTGCGTTCATTAATCGTACAAACATAACAGAATCACCATGGAAGATGCAGTTACACATTACGTTAGTCTTATTCAATTTTTAAGTATAATCTTTCCTCTACCAATTAATACTTATGACTTGCACATGATATAAACACAACACTCTGGGCTTTATTAGTTTACTGGTTTGACTCTTGATACCATCTGATCAAGGTGACTAAGTTCATTATTTCTAAATCTGAATCAAGTTATTACTCTGTTAAACATATGTCATGCATTATTACATTATAACAGTCTTTAGTTCAAGGATTTTAAGGTTAAGGGGTCTGTGTACCTTCTTGAAGTAAGGAAATGATGTAGGCTTCGTGTTGCCTTCTTCATTCCTAGACTCCTCTGAGTTACTGAACTGCAGAGTTCTTCGTGGGCGCTCTTTTTTATCTCTCAACTCACTATATCTCTCTTTATAGTGCAGAGTTTACTATTTTAGCAAGCCTTATGAGATGAATAAGGGTATCTATTTATAGGAAAACTTTTGTCCAATCATGGGTCATTACTCAGATATTTGGATTGGTTCTAACTGAATCATCCGTTGGTTAATAGGGTTTGGTGAAAAGTTTATTACCAACTTACTACTAGCCATACTGCAGAAAATCATTGCAGCCCACATGGGATTAATTTTAATCTAAAGTAAAATAGGGTGGCTATAGACCATTGGTCTAACTCGGCTGAGAACAAGCAGCCAACAGAAATCTATAATTAAAATTCTAACATCACAAGTGAACAACAACTCAGCAATCTGATTTCCCTT
Source organism: Panax notoginseng (assembly GCA_016801055.1). Taxonomy (NCBI): domain Eukaryota; kingdom Viridiplantae; phylum Streptophyta; class Magnoliopsida; order Apiales; family Araliaceae; genus Panax; species Panax notoginseng. The sequence continues at coordinate 21,064,246 of CM029019.1, read as the reverse complement.
TTTTGACTTACGGACTCAGACCCTATAGGTTTAACAGACTGCCTAACATCCTTGGGTTTTGCTCATTACCATTTGCAAAATTCATGGGCTCTAATAGCTAGCTTAATTTGCACGTCCATCAGTTTGGGCTAAAAATACCAATTGGTTGGACTCAGCTAAATTAATTACCCACTTCAGCCCACCACTTCTATTCCACCAGATTTATGAATTCTTCTATAATTCAGTATTAAGTTTAGAGAATCAAATTAAATCTCTAATCACTTAACTTTGGCAATATTAACTCCTCTTTATTTCATACTTTTAAATTGATTCACCATGAATCCTTTGGCCACACTAGGCTTCTTCTCGAAATCCCTTCAGAACCCAATTTCATTGCATTAATTAATTCTAGGATCACATATTACACACAAATGCATATAATAAATAATTAATAATAATAATTAGTCCATCACATTATTTAATCACCCTCTCATTAATTTAATTAATGAATTTTTTATTCCATCACTTTGCCACACTAGGCATATCTCATAAGCTTAATTAAGCTCAGTATTATTTCCAACACATTCCTCAAATATCATATACTTAATTCAATTTAAATTGAACTACTACATTTCATGACACCTAAATATATATGTATTTAATATAAATATACAAACATTTTCATTTTCAATACTAATAATATTTATAAAATTTACGGGTATTACATCCTCCTCCCTTATAAAGATTCCGTCCCCGGAATCAGTTCAAGGTTACATGAAAAGGTGGGGATAGTCCCTCAACATCTTATCTTCTAACTCCCACGTAGCCTCCTCAACGTTGTGGTTTCGCCAAACTACTTTACAAAAGATATAACTTTATTTCTTAATGTTTGCTCTTTCCTATCTACTATCTGGACATGAATCTCTTCATATGTCAGGTTCTTTCTATTTGAATGAGCTTATAGGGTATCACGTGCTTATAGTCAGGCTTGTATGGTCGTAACACAAAAACATGAAACACGTTGTGGATGTGTTCCAGCTCGGGAGGTAAAGCTAACTTGTACACCATTTCACCTACTCTCTTCAAAACTTCAAATGGCCCTATGAACCTCAGACATAATTTGTCTTTCTCGCCAAACCTTATCTTCCCTTTCCAGGGAGATACCTTCAAGAATATGAAGCTACCGACTTCAAAATCTAAGCTTTGACTATACAAATTTGCGTATTTTTTCTGTCGATCTTGAGCTGCTACTAATCTGGCTCTTATCGTCGTCACCACATTTGTCGTTTGTTGAAATAACTCTAGCCCCAAAAGTCATCATTCACCAACCTCATCCCAACATAACGGTGTTCTGCATTTTCTTCCGTAGAGGGCTTCGTATGGTGGCATACCAATACTCGCACGATAACTATTATTGTAAGCGAATTATACTAAGGGTAAGTGATCATCCAAATTTTCTTTGAAGTCCATCACACAAGCTCTAAGCATGTATTTTAACGTTTGTATGGTTCGCTCACTTTGTCCTTCGGTTTGGGGGTGATAAGTGGTACTTAACCTCAATTGTGTTGTGACGCCCCCAGAATAGGTATACATCACCCATTCTGAGTCACCAACATGTACAAAAATCAAATACAAACTTCATTTATACAACTGTTGAACTGTCGTACAGAATACGACCACAGTTAAACTGTGAGTTTTAATACAAATATATACAACTCTTATGGTGCCTTGACCACAACACCTTACAATGGTACCTTACATAAAGGTACAGTCAATAACTGTTTTAGAAATTAAAATCTTTGGAAAATGCTCAAGGAAACCTTCGTACATGGGAGGCCATGCGTCTAAGTTATGATAGATGTCATATGACTCGAGAATTATCCTTGGTTGACCCAATAAACCCCACAAAAAAATGAGAAGATTACTATCATGTTCTTTCCAATGGTGAGTCTTCTCTTGACATATAATTATCTCCATTGTCTCCAATTGAGAACTATATTTCAACCAAACTCCAAGATTATATAGGTAGTGCTCATAGATATAATCAGCAAGTGCATGTGCACAACCCTGTCTTATGATAACACGAGGTCGTCTGTCATTAGACATCTTGTATGATAGTGGCAAAATGATCTTCCAAAGTTGGGTTCACCTCACCCTATTCGATTCACCAAAATTAACGGTTAAAATGACGTATAATTCTATACTTTTTTTAGGGAGAACCTCAACAACTATAGACCACCGTTCTATTCCCCTATTACCCCCACTCGACCCAACTACACTCTTATTACCTGAAAGAAATTGTGAAGCAAAAGGGTGAGCACAACTAGCCCAGTAAAGAATATCATGACTAAAGATAATTAAATTATCAATAGCCTTCATCAGTAATAAATCAGAGATTTAGAACATATGGTAGATGATAAAACTTTTCAACCATAGTTGCAGCGGAACGAGCAATCCATTAGAAGAGTCAAATAGACCATAAAGTCTATTATCTTCTCCATGTTAAAAGTCCACCAACAATATTTTATCCCTGTAACATCAATCAACAGTTTCTGTCCACAATCATGTGAATAACTCATGATCATAATTATGGTTCTAAATTCCTCTTCGCACCCAGGACGAAGATAATTTTCATCACCTGTCTTTACCTGAAACATAAAAGATCATGGTTATACCAAATCACAGTTTCTGTTTATAATCATGCTAATAAATTCATCTTTGCACTACGAGCCAAAGATATTCATTAACAGTTCATCTTTGCATTACAGGCCAAAGACATGCAACTATATTTTAGAAGAGTCAAGTAGAGCATGATATTTGCTATCTTCTACGAATTAAAAGTTTATTATTAATATTTTATCGCCGAGACTCAGCTTAATAAATAATTCACATCATCGAATCATCCTTACACTACGGCTAAGGATATTCATTAGTATCACGACCACAAATTATCCATGCACTACGAGCCAAGGATATTCGTGTTTCCACCAATGGTCATGATTATACCGAATAATCCCTGGTCATAATCATACCAACAAGTATCCATCAATACACTAGGGGCCAATAAGGACTTATACCATATCATTTATAACATTACAGGTCATGATTATACTAAATGATCCCTGGTCATAATCATACCAATTAACAGTTCATCTTTGCACCCTTGGCCGAAGATAACTTTCATCACAATATAAGTATGAGAATGATGACAATGATATAAGCATTAATCAAACGAAATCAAGGATAATTATTAAAGACTTTAAAGAATAATATCCATATATCAAAAATAATTTGGACAGAAAAGAAATAAAATTTTCGGGTGAATAATACCCCGTGAATAGTACCCTATAAATAGTACTTCAAAAATAGTATCCTGTGAATAGTACCCCGGCATGAAAAGTGCCCCGAATTCCCGAGTGAATAATATTTTAGTGAATAGTAACTGGGTGAATAGTAACCCGTGACTAGTATCTCGTGAAAAGTACCCCGACATGAAAAGTATCCCGAATACCCGAGTGAATAATATTTTAGTGAATAGTAATCCGTGAATAGTATCCCGGGTGAAAATATTGATATTTAATAAGAAAGTTCAGAACAATATTCCAATGAAACGATACTGGATGAAGCGCAAAACTATTAGGTTTTGTGAAAATCAAAGTAGCAATCAAATTGCAAAAAATAGCGGAAGCATAATAAAATCAGATTTTAAAATTTTTCACAAACCAATTACCCGGATCATCCTTTATGCATATTATTAATTAAATAAAGAATAAGAAATTATGAAATCATACCCTTGTAGAAACGAGCTTCCTCATGTACGAGTTCACCTCCTACTTCTCCGCGATCTCCTTGAATCTCTGGGTAGATTCCTTCCATTGATCAATATAAGCCACCCAAGTGTATGGCCTCTAGAGGCGATCCACCAAGAAAGAACAATTTTCAAGAAGAAGGGCATATTGGCTCAAACCCTTGTTTTTTCTATCTCTATAGAAAAAGGGGCGTACTCTCCAACAACTGAAATTACGTATATATTTGATATCTGATATAAGACTCATCTTATAAAGATATCAGGTAACCCTATTTAATTAAAATAAGGTATTATTTATTTAATAAAATAGGCTCCCTAATCTCATTAGGGATAATTAATTAAACTCCTTTAACTAATTTTTCCTCCTAATCCTATTAGGAATAAATGAGAGTACTTATATTAAATTAATTTCAAAACTCTTTTAGAAATTAAAATAATAATAATTGTAATAATATTAATAAGACTCCTCTTATTAATTTATATTTAATATTTCTAAAATATTAAATATTAAATATTAAGCTATTTAATTTATTCTATCATCATAGATTAAATTAAATATACTTAACATATTATTACGATTATGACATTAACTTCTTAAATAATTAGTCTTCCTTTTATGGTGTGACCCTTTAGGTTCTCCATATTAAACCGGTGGTGAATAAATCAATTAGAACAATTCTAATTTTATTTTAACGATTAATTTATTTAAATAAATAATATTTATTCTACAATAGGGATAAGCCTCCCTAGCGATCAACGACTTTTCAGATAATATAGATTTCAACATTAATCATAAAAGAACCTTTGAGTTAATAGTAACCGTACAATTTAATCCTTCCACCATACAATGTCCTAATTAAATATAAGACATGAAATTACTGTCAAGTCTTATTTTATTTAATTATATGTACTTTGATTTCTAAATTCACAACTCCTAATGAATGCAAATTAGAAACTACTTTCTAATTTCATTCTACCTTGGCCAAGGTTCCTGGGTTGTCATTTATCGAATCACATAGGACATTTCTCTTCTTTTACTAGAAGTGATAGATTCTTTATTGATCAGTCATTATCTTCATATATAACTTATTACACCCAAGCATACCCTTTGATATACTCTAAGAGTCTTAAGGAATAAGTCAAAGTGTAATTCATTATATATAAGATACTATGATGATCTCAAGTCTAAGGATCATTTGTACTACTATCACTATAGGAATTCCTATTGGCAGACAAGTAAAACTCCATTAGGTATTCCTTAGCGAGTCACGTTCAGTGAACTTATTCTCTAATAAGCACCTACATACTTGCTTTAGTGTCTCCACACAAATGATCATAAGATCAATCATCCTCATCCAATTAGCAAGTAACGTACGTACCAATCTATCCGGATTCACTAATCCCCTTTTTAGTAATCCATTGATTGGGAACATTTTAGTTTTAAGCTATCTAAGAATTTAGATCTCATTAGCATGATCTCATCATGATTCTAAAAGCATTGCTTAAAATTATGGGTTTATCACATATTATTAAAACAACACCATGTAGATAATAAATGCCTTTAATAAATAATTCTTTTATTAATAAATAAATAAGATTGATTACAAAGTATATGCTTTATCATCATACATGATTGGCTTGTATGCATACCACTTTCAATCTCCCACTTGCACTAAAGCCAATCGCCATGGTATCTCATACCCATCTTCTCTAAGTGACGATCGAACTGCTGTTGTGTTAACGCTTTAGTAAATGGATCTGCAATATTGTCTTGAGAGTTCACACGCTCCAGGGTGACGTCTCCTCTTTAAATGATCTCTCTGATCAAATGAAATCGTCGCAACACGTGTTTGAATTTCTGATGAGACCTGGGTTCCTTAGCCTGCGCAACAGCTCCGGTGTTGTCACAGAATAAAGGTACTGGTCCTGTAATTCTAGGAACCACACCAAGTTCGGTAATGAACTTCTTCATCCAAACAATTTCTTTTACAGCTTCACTTGCAGCTATGTACTCTACCTCTGTCACTGAATCAGTAACTGTTTGCTGTTTGGAACTCTTCCAACTCACTGCGCCACCGTTTAAGGTAAATACTTACCCCGAAATGGATTTACTGTCATCTTAGTCTATTTAAAAACTTGAGTCTGTGAAGCCTTCTAGTTTCAATTCAGACCCACCGTAGACAAGAAATACATCCTTAGTTCTTCTTAAGTACTTTAGGATATTTTTCACTGCCTTCCAGTGTTCTTCTCTTGGATTTGACTGATATCTGCTTGTTACACTAAGTGCATGAGCGACATCTGGTCTAGTACATATCATACTGTACATGATAGATCATATTGCTGAAGTATAAGGAATCTTACTCATACGGTCTCTCTCCTCAGGTGTCTTTGGGGCCTGTTTCTTGGAGAGATGTATTCCATGGCTCATCGGCATGAGACCTCTTCTGAAATCTTCCATGCTAAACCTCTTTAGCATCGAGTCAATGTACGTTCCTTGGAACAAGCCAAGCATCCTTTTAGATCTATCTCTATAGATCTTTATCCCTAAAATATAGGATGCTTCTCCCAAGTCCTTCATGGAGAAGTGTTTAGATAACTAGATTTTAATTGATTGTAGCATAGGAATATCATTCCCTATCAGTAATATATCATCAACATATAATACGAGGAATAAAATAGCGCTCCCACTAACCTTCTTGTACAGACATGGTTCATCCTCATTTTTGATAAAATCAAACTCTTTGATTGTCTCATCAAAACGAATGTTCCGCCTACGAGAAGCCTGCTTCAATCCATAAATGGATCGTTGTAGCTTACAGACTTGATTTGTTCCAACCTTTGAAATAAATCCCTCTAGCTGTGTCATATACACATCCTCCTCAAGTTTCCCATTGAGGAAGGCCGTTTTCACGTCCATCTGCCAGATTTCATAGCCATGGTAAGCTGCAATCGCAAGCAAAGTCCGAATGGACTTGAGCATTGCTACTGGTGAGAATGTTTCATCATAGTCAACTTCCTGGCCTACCCCCAGAGCGTGAAGTCAAATTTTGTATTGACCTTGAACCTGGTACAAAACCCATTTCTAAAACCTCATATCGAATGACTCTTATTGAACTTCAGGAGTTAAAAACCCAACTACAAGGGTTGGTAATCAAGCCTCTATTGGGTGACTTCCTTTGTGGAATGCACCAAAGCCAGACTCTTCGTAGGGGACATCATCTTTGTTCGTTGACAAGATGATAGGTATCAATATGAGGTGCTATCCAAGTAAAGGGATGAGAGTCTCAGTTGGATTTGTCATCTACAGCGATGCTTCAGGTAGAGATTTAGGATGTGTTCTCATGCAACATGAAAAAGTCATAGCCTATGCCTCGCGACAACTCAAAGAATATGAGAGGAATTATCCTAATCATGATCTAGAGTTGGCAGTAGTCGTTTTCGCGTTAAAAATCTAGAGATACTACTTGTATGGGAAGAAAGTAGAGATCTACATAGACCATGAGAGCCTCAAATATTTCTTCATTCAAAACGAACGTAACATGCACCAAAGATGTTGGCTCGAGCTGTTAAAAGATTTTGACCATACCATTCAATACCATCCTAGAAAAGCGAACGTAGTAGCTGACGCATTGAGTAGAAGATTATATGCGGGTGCGAATGCGATATTGTCAATGCAAAGGCCCATCTTATATAACTTACAAAGGATGAAGATAGAGTTAAAAACTCCAAGTACCCACATGATGATGTCAAGTATACGAGTAGAACCGACTTTAATAGATAAAGTTAAAGCTGCTCAAGCTACAGACCCGGAGCTGATAAATATGAAGAAAAAAGTACAAGAAGATGTTATTTCAGAAGCAGGAATCAAAGAAGAAAGCTCAAACCCTTGATTCATTGGTCTATTTGAAATCCTCGATCGAGTAGGAACTGTGGCCTATAGACTCGCTTTACCTCCAAGTATGTCTCGTGTTCATAATATTTTTCATATATCCATGTTACGTAAATATGTGAAACACCCGAACCACATTATTGAATTAGAAACAAACGAGATAGCCGAAGATTTAACGTATGAAGAGGTACCTATTAAAGTCTTGAATAAGAAGGAATATATTCTACGCTCAAAGGTTATACCTCAAGTCAAAATTTTATAGAGAAACCATGATATTGAGGAAATAACCTAGGAGTTAGAATCTGAAATGAAAACAAGGTATCCTCACCTCTTCGAACTACCAGGTACATAAATTTTGGGGATAAAATTTCATAAAGTGGGGAGAGTGTAAGACTCCAAATTTTATGAAATAAAAGTATTCAATTTTCTTATAATTATTATTCTATTTAGTAAATGGTTAAATTGATAAAAGGTTAAAGTTAAGGGCGATATTTAAAAATTTTACAAAGTAAGCAAGTTGTCATAAAATATTTTTTTTGTCGAGAAATATCTGTACGACGACATAATCATTGGACCCCACAATGGAATAACTGTCGGATATAGAAAGTGACAAAAATAACCTTTTTATTAAAATAATGACAACTTTTACCGTTAAACTTTTAAAATACCCGGTGATAAAAGTACAGTAATACGCGTGGTTGTACAGTAGCATACGATATTGTACAGTATCTCTGATTATTGATGCTTACGTAAGAAGTCACTCAGTCTTACTCAATTATTGCAATAGTAATTGCTGCATAGTATCTCATATTATTGATTCAATTATGGTCACAGTATCATCTGCACAATATTTTATATTATTAAATTAATAATTGATAGAACACATTTATTCATATTATTATTTACATTATTGACAATGTCTAGAAAATTATGCAGAGGAAAGGGGCGCGCCAATAAGGAGAAATCTTTATCAGAAAGCCCCCTCTTTCTTGGGAATGATCTGGTTGTTAATATTGTGAATAATTGTTAAAAGATTAAAAATATGTTTATTAAAGATAAATGATTTGTGGTAAATATTTATTCAATTTTTGATATATATATATATATAGGGATTTGTTATGAGGCGTTTGTTATAAGTTTGACTTATTATTCCATGAGGAGATGTGCTAATTTTTCAGACCATCGGTTGAAGTTATAATAATAAATCAATCTGGACCGTAAGTGGTGGTTTTAATAGTAAATCAATCTGGACCGTCGGTGGTGATTTTAATAGTAAATCAATTTGGACCGTAAGTGGTGGTTTTAATAGTAAATCAATCTGGACCATCGGTGGTGATTTTAATAGTAAATCAATCTGGACAGTCAGTAATGGTTTTAATAGTAAATCAATCTGGACCGTCGGTTGTGATTTTAATAGTAAATCAATATGGATCGTCGGTTGTGGTTTTAATAATAAATCAATATGGACCGTTCGTTTAAATACTAAATCAATCTAGACCGTCCATTAATCAGTTAATATTTAGTCCATCCTCCAATAAATAGAAGCTTAATTCTTCTTTCATTGTCACCAATTCACTAAGACTCACAAAAGAAATTATAGAGAGAGAAACTATAGAGAGAAATAAGAAGAGTATTCTGCTACTTCACTATTGCAGTATCAAGTCTTCTACTAAGGTAAGGTGTAAGACCCCAACTTTCATAAATAAAGATTAATTTTTCTCAAAATATATTTTTGAATATTATGGTGTGGTTTTGATACAATGTTATAGTTGTGGGTAATATTTATAAATTTTACAAAGTATGAAAGTTGTAATAAAATATTCGATTAGTTGGGGAATATTCGTTTTAATAGGGAATATTCATACGACGACACAATCATTGGTGGACCATACAACAGAAGTATTGTCGTAGATAAAAAACGACAGAAATATTTTTTTATAAAAATAACGGCGAAAGTTTTACCGTTAAACTGTTGAACTACCCAGTGGTAAAAGTATAGTAATACGCGTGGTTGCATAGTAGCACACGGTATTGATTATTGATGCTTACGTAAGAAGCCACTCAGTTTACTCAATTATTGCTATAGTAATTGTTGCATAGTATCTCACGTTATTTGATTCAATTATTGTCACAGTATCATCTGCATAATATTTTATATTATTAAATAAATAATTGAGACAATAAAGTTATTCATATTATTATTTGTAATATTGACGATGTCTAGAAAGTTCTGTCGAGGAGAGGTTTGGTCACCTAATTGCGCGCCAATAGGGAGAAATCCTTATCGGAAAGCCCCCTCTTTCCTGAAAATGATCTGGTTGCTAAATATTGTGAGATATAATATTAATGATGAATAATTGTTGAAGTATTAAGATTGTGTTTATTGAAATAAATGAATTACAAAAGTTAGAGGGGAATAATGCAAACTTAGAAAACTTTAGGGGTATTAAAGTGTAATAAGTTAAATCAATCTGGATCGTCGGTTGTGATTTTAATAGTAATCAATCTAGACCGTCTGTTCTAATAATAAATCAATCTGGACCGTTCGTGAATTAGTTACTATTTAGTCATTTCTCCTATAAATAGAAGCTTAATTCTTCTTTCATTCTTACCAATTCACTGAGACTCACAAGAGAAACTATAGAGAGAGAAACTATGGAGAGCAAGAAGAAGAGTATTCTGCTACTTCACTATTGCAGTATCCAGTCTTCTACTAAGGTAAGGGGTATTATTTCTTTCGTATTCATAAGGAATACTACTTTTTCGTATTTATCCTTTAATATGTCAAAATAACATGTCTATGCGGATTACATACTGTATGACAGGTGAAAATCCATTTGCAGTTTCGTATGTTATTTCTTTTCATATTCTTAAATCTAAACTTACTATGGTAAGTATTGCTTCTATAATCCCTAAAATTAATGGGATATCCTTGAAGTTTTGCGCTTCATCCAGTATCGTTTCATTGAAATATTGATCTGAACTTTCTTATTAAATATCAATATTTTCACCCGGGGTACTATTCACGGGTTACTATTCACCCAGTTACTATTCACTAGAATATTATTCACTCGGATATTCTGGGAACTTTTTATGCTGGGCTACTATTCCCGGGTTACTATTTACTCAGTTACTATTCACTAGAATAATATTCACTCGGGTATTCGGGACATTTTTCATATCGGAGTACTATTCACGGGGTACTATTATCGAAGTACTATTCATAGGGTACTATTCCCGAAGTACTATTCAAAGAGTACTATTCACCAAAAAATTTATTTCTTTTCTGTCCAAATTATTTTTGATACATGGATATTATTCTTGAATTTTACTCCACAAAATAATATAATGTTGACAATTTGGACATTATTGAATTCTGGATAAATTAAATTATAAATCTTTAAAATTTATCCTTTACTTTCATTTAATTGAATTTTTATATCATTGTCATCATCCTCATGCTTATATTGTAATGAAAGTCATCTTTGGCTTACGTGCATAGATGGATTGTTGATTAGTATGATTATGATCAGGGATAATTCGGTATAATCATAACCCGTAACGTTACAAATGATGTGGTAAAAGTACTCATTGACCTGTAGTGCATTAAGGGATAATGGTTGGTATGATTATGACCAGAGATAATTCGGTATAGTCATGACCATTGATGATTACACGAATATCCTTGGCCCGTAGTGTAGGGATAATTCGTGGACGTGATACTAATAAATATCATTGGCCCATAGTACAGGGGTGATTCGATGATGTGGTTTATTTATTAATCTGAGTCTCAGCGATAAAGTTGATGAAAACCTTTTTAAATCATAGAAGATAGTAGATATCATGCTCTACTTGACTCTTCTAATGAATTTCTTGTTCCGCTGCAGTTAAACTTGCTGTCTATTATATTCTATCAGTTTAACATTGTTGAAGGCTAACGATAATTTATTCTGCATTATCTTAGTCATAATATTTCTTACTGGGCTAGTTTAGCTCACCCTTTTGCTTTCATTATTCTCTTCAGAAAATGAGAACATAGCCGGGACTAGTCGGGGAACGGAGTGATGGTCCGAGATGGCTGTTTTAGTAATCCTCACTATTTAGTGTGATAATAAATGTAATTAGGATTGAATTTGAGTTTGGATATTATCTATGAGACAATATTCATGTAAAAACTCTCAGCTCATGTTGTATAATTAAGTTTATATTTTTATTCAGTACTATGTATTTGGCTACCCAAGATGGGTGATGTATACCTATTTTGGGGGCGTCACAATTGGTATCAAAGCTTAGGGATATGATCCCTGGCTAAGATGTGAGACAAGAACTAGGAGGGGAGAGACGGAGAATTCCTTCGCTAGTATGACCTACCTAAGTTTATTTGGTATTTAATTGGTCGGTCAGAGTATATGTATAATATGTGACATGTCAATTAACCCTTATTTTGTGGTAGTGTTTGAAAATGGCATCTGAAAATGTTGAGATCAACAATGAAGCACATGAGACCGTTGAGTCACCAACGATCAATACCCAAGATAATGTGCAAATGAAGACAATAATTCTTAGGTAAACAACAACACCGATCAAATGATGAACGATGGGATGTTCAGAGGCTTTATGTAATTCATGCAACATCAGGTAAGAACGGCTCGTGTTCAAAATACAGGTGGAAACACTGGTAACTCACAGATGGTCACCGCTAAGCAATTCAAGGAGTTAGGACCATCGGAGTTTTGGGGAAAGCCAGAACCACTTAAGGCGGAGACGTGGATAAAGTAGATCACCAAGATATTCAAAGTCTTGGGATGCTCCGAGGAGCAAAAGGTTCCCTTTGCCACCTTCATGTTGAGAGAAGAGGCAGATTGCTGGTGGGAATCAGTAAAGCTTACTCATCCTGCCGCACTCAAAATGTCTTGGGAGAAGTTTAAAGAGCTGTTCAACGACAAGTACTTTTTCGAAAGTATTCGTCACATGAAGGAGGTGAAGTTTATCAAGTTGGAGTAAAACAATATGACCGTGTCGCAGTATGAAGCTAAGTTTGCAGAGTTATCCCAGTTTATTCCTCACTTGGTTGATAATGAGGAGAGAATGACGCAGATGTTTCTAAGAGGTTTAAAACCCGAGATACGTCAATACCTAATTTCTTATAAACTGTGCTTGTATTCAGATGTTGTAAATAGGGCTCAGTTATTGGAGAACGATAATGAGTCGACCCAACCAAGAGAGAGCAGCCGACAAGTTGATAATACCAGTGGTAGATGTCATAGAAGCAGTGACAACAAACGTGGAGGGAATCAACATGCCAGAAATGGTAACCACTCCGGTGGTAATCATGGCCAAGATAATAGAAGTGGAAATTTCAAGAAGATGAGATTTAATAATGATGGAAAGACGTCATCACCAGCACCTGTTGTTAAGGAAGGAGAACGACCGCCGGTCGTATGTTACAAATGCGGAAGGGAGGGACACATCAGTCCAAACTATACGCAGCAGTCCAAAGCATGTTATAATTATGGAAGAGAAGGTCACCTAGCCCGATTTTGTCATGCACCAAAGTCAAGTCCAGCTGGGATGAGGCATCAAAGGTCGTCCCAGATAAGACAAAACCGGTAGTTCAAGGGAGAGCGTTTATCATAACCTCCTAAAAAGTGAGGAATCCGAACAAGGTGATCACGGGTAAGCTAATCATAAACTCTAGCAAAGTCTATACCTTATTTGATATCGGTTCTACCCATTCTTTTATTTCTCCTACTTGTGCTCAACGTTTTAATTTGAGTATAGAGAAATTAGACTTTGACTTATCGGTTGAAACTCCGTTAGGAGAAACCTTTATTACATCCACTGTTTATAAGTCTTGTTTGATTCAAATCGGTAACCGCACGTTACCTGTCAATCTTATTTCCTTAAAAATACTTGCTTTTGATGTGATTTTAGGGATTGATTGGTTAACTACTCATTTTGCAAAAATTGATTATTTTCGTAAGGTTTTTAGCTTTCATATTCCTAACCAACCTATTATGAGAATTGAAGTGACCAAACCACTAAAGTCAATCACTGTCATATCAAGCCATAAAGCTATTCGTTTATTGAGAAATGGATGTCAAGCTTTCTTAGCCCATGTCACAGATTTAAACAAAAATACGTCAGATTTAAATGATATTTCCATTGTTAATAAATTTCCTCACGTATTCCTTGAAGAACTTCCTGGCCTACCCCCAGAGCGTGAAATTAAATTTTGTATCGACCTTGAACCCAGTACAAAACCCATTTCTAAAGCCTCATATCGAATGGCTCCTGTTGAACTTCAAGAGTTAAAGACCCAACTATAGGAATTGTTAGACATCGGTTTCATTCGTCCTAGTACGTCTCCTTGGGATGCTACTGTTCTATTCGTAAAGAAGAAAGATGGGAGTATGTGACTTTGTATTGATTATTGGGAGTTGAATCATGTCACCATCAAAAATAAGTACCCGTTGCCTCGCATTGATGACCTATTTGACCAGTTGTAAGGTGTCAAATTCTTTTCAAAGATCGATCTTCGTTCCGGATATCATTAGTTAAAAATTAAAACTGATGATATTCTAAAGATTGCTTTCAGAACTCGGTACGGGCATTATGAATTCCTAGTCATGTCTTTTGGATTGACTAATGCTCCTGCTGCATTCATGGATATGATGAACCGAGTATTCAAGAAATATTTAGATCATTTTGTGGTTGTCTTTATTGATGACATTCTCATTTACTCTAAAAGTCGTGAAGATCATGAGCAACACTTGAGGCTAATACTACAAAAGCTTCGTGAGAATAAATTATATGCCAAGTTGAAGAAATACGAGTTCTGGCTTGAGGAAGTAGCATTCCTTGGGCACGTGATATCAAATCATGGAATATCTGTTGACCTGGCAAAGATTGAAGCAATTCAAAGCTGGGAACAACCTAAGTCAGTTGCCGAAGTACGTAGCTTTCTCGGCTTAGCTGGTTATTATTGGAGATTCATAGAAGGATTTTCTCGAATCGCAACTCCATTAACTCAGCTAACTCGAAAAGATACAAAATTTGGTTGGAGCGAGGAATGTGAGAAGAGTTTTCAAGAACTCAAGAGGAGACTCATTTCAGCACCTGTTTTGACAATACCATCTGGTTCGGAGGGATTTGTCATCTATAGCGATGCTTTAGGCAGAGGGTTAGGATGTTTACTTATATAACAAAGGAAAGTCATAGCCTATGCCTCACGACAACTAAAGGAATATGAGAGGAATTACCCTACTCATGCTCTAGAGTTGGCAGCTGTCATTTTCGCACTAAAGATTTGCAGGCATTACCTGTATGGATAGAAAGTGGAGATCTATACGGATCATAAAAGCCTCAAATATTTCTTCACACAAAAGGAACTCAACATGCGACAACGACGTTGGCTTGAGTTGTTGAAAGATTACGATCATACAATTCAATACCATCCTGGAAAAGCTAACGTGGTAGCTGACGCATTGAGTAGAAGATCATATGCGGGTACGAGTGCGATATTGTCAACACAAAGGCCCATTTTGTATGACTTGCAAAGGAAGGAGATAGAGATAAAGACTCCAAGAACCCACGTAATGATGGCAAATATACGAGTAGAACCGACTTTAATCGATAAAGTTAAAGCTACTCAAGCTGCGGACCTGGAGCTGATGCGTATAAAGAAGAAAGTGCAAGAATGTGCTATTTCGGAAGCAAAAATTGATGAAGAAGGAATACTACGAGTCAACTCCAGACTTTGTGTTCTAAACGACCCTGATTTAAAGTATAAGATCATGATGGAGGCGCACAACACACTGTTTGCAATCCATCTTGGGAGTATCACGATGTATCGTGATCTTCGACATATATTTTGGTGGAGCAATTTGAAGAGAGAGGTAGCAAAGTTTATCTCAAGGTGTCTAACTTGTCAACGAGTCAAGGCGGAGCATCAAGTGCTAAAAGGTCCATTGCAACCACTTGAAATTCTAGAATGGAAATGGGAGCACGTTACCATGGATTTCGTTACTGATCTTCCCAAGGTTTCTCAAAGCATGGATACGATTTGGGTCATTATTGATAGATTGACCAAGTCTGTTCATTTCTTACCTATACGAGAAACTTATTCACTTGAACGTCTTGCTCGTATGTACATAAATGAGATTGTAAGACTGCATGGCATGCCAGTATCCATAGTTTCTGATCGAGACCCAAGATTCACTTCACGATTTTGGGTTAGTTTGCAAAAAGCTATGGGCACGGATTTACGATTTAGTTTGGCATATCATCCTCAAACGAACGGGCAGTCGCAGAAGACTATTTAAATTCTTGAGGATTTATTAAGACTCTGTGTCCTTGACTTCAAAGGAAGTTGGGATAAGTTCTTGCCATTAATGGAATTCTCCTACAACAACAGTTATCAAGCAAGTATTGGCATGGCTCCATTCGAGGCGTTGTATGAATGCAAGTGTCGTTCTCCAGTATGTTGGGATGAGGTGGGTGAAGCAACATTGTTGGATTCAAAATTGGTACGCATGACAATGAAAAAGATTCAAATGATCCGGCAACGTATAAAAACCTCACAAGATCGATAAAAGAGTTATGTTGATCTTCATCGAAAGGACGTGGAGTTCAATATTGGAGATCATGTGTTGTTACATGTTACTCCATGGAAAGGAGTTACAAGATTTAGAAAGAGAAGAAAGCTCAATCCTTGATTCATTGGGACATTCAAAATCCTCGATCGAGTAGGAACTGTGGCTTATAGACTCGCGTTACCGCCAAGTATGTCTCGTGTTCATAATATTTTTCACATATCTATGTTATGTAAATATGTGGAAGACCCGAACCATATTATTGAGTTAGAACCGGACGAAATAGCAGAAGATTTAACGTATGAAGAGGTACCTATTAAAATCTTGGATAAGAAGGAACATATTCTACGCTCCAAGATTATACCTCAAGTCAAAATTTTATGGAGAAACCATGATGTTGAGGAAATGACCTGGGAGTTAGAATCTGAAATAAAATCAAAGTATCCTCACCTCTTCGACATATCAGGTATGTACCCTAATTTCGAGAACGAAATTTCATAAGAAGGGGAGGTTGTAAGACCCCAACTTTCATAAATAAAGATTAATTTTTCTCAAAATATATTTTTGAATATTATGGTATGGTTTTGATATAATGTTATAGTTATGGATAATATTTATAAATTTTGTAAAGTATGCAAGTTGTTATAAAATATTCGATTGTTCGAGGAATATTCATATGACGACACAATCATTGGTGGATGCCACAAAGAAAATATTGTTGTAGATAAAAAACGACAGAAATATTTTTTTATAAAAATAACGGCAAAAGTTTTACCGTTAAACTGTTGAACTACCCGGTGGTAAAAGTACAGTAATACACGTGGTTGCATAGTAGTACACGGTATTGATTATTGATGCTTATGTAAGAAGCCACTCAGTTTATTCAATTATTGCTACAGTAATTGTTGCATAGTATCTCACGTTATTTGATTCAATTATTATCACAGTATCATCTGTATAATATTTTATATTATTAAATTAATAATTGAGACAACAAAGTTATTCATATTATTATTTACAATATTGACGATGTCTAGAAAGTTCTGTCGAGGAGAGGGCTTGTCACCTAATTGCGCGCCAATAGGGAGAAATCCTTATCGGAAAGCCCCCTCTTTCCTGGGAATGATCTGGTTGTTAAATATTGTGAGTTATAATATTAATGATGAATAATTGTTGAAGTATTAAGAATGTGTTTATTGAAGATAAGTGAATTACAAAAGTTAGAGGGGAATAATGCAAACTTGGAAAACTTTAGGGGTACTAAAGTGTAATAAGTTAAATCAATCTGGACCGTCGGTGGTGGTTTTAAAAGTAAATCAATCTGGACCGTCGGTTGTGGTTTTAATAGTAATCAATCTAGACCGTCCGTTCTAATAGTAAATCAATCTGGACCGTTCGTGAATTAGTTACTATTTACTCATTTCTCCTATAAATAGAAGCTTAATTCTTCTTTCATTCTCACCAATTCACTGAGACTCATAAGAGAAACTATAGAGAGAGAAACTATAGAGAGCAAGAAGAAGAGTATTCTGCTGCTTTACTATTGCTGTATCCAGTTTTCTACTAAGGTAAGGGGTATTATTTCTTTCGTATTCATAAGGAATTATATTTTTTCGTATTCATGCTTTAATATGTCGGAATAACCTGTGTACGCGGATTACATACCGTATTACAGGTGAAAATCCATTTGCAGTTTCGTATGTTATTTCTTTTCGTATTCTTAAATCTAAACTTATTATGGTAAGTATTGCTTTTATAATCCCTGAAATTAGTGGCATATCTTTGAAATTTTGTGCTTCATCCATTATCGTTTCATTGGAATATTGATCTGAATTTTCTTATTAAATATCAATATTTTCACCCGGGGTACTATTCACGAGTTACTATTCACTAGAATATTATTCACTTGGGTATTCGGGACACTTTTTATACTGGGTTACTATTCACAGGTTACTATTTACCCAGTTAGTATTCACTAGAATATTATTCACTCGGGTATTCGGGACACTTTTCATGCCGGAGTACTATTCCTGAAGTACTATTCACAGGGTACTATTCACCAAAAAATTTATTTCTTTTCTGTCCAAATTATTTTTGATACATGTATATTATTCTTCAATTTTACTCTACAAAGCAGTATCATGTTGACAATTTGGACATTATTAAATTCTGGATAAATTAAATTATAAATCTTTAAAATTTATCCTTTGCTTTTATTTAATTGAATTCTTATATCATTATCATCTTCCTCAATCTTATATTGTGATGAAAGTCATCTTTGGCTTACGTGCATAGATGGACTGTTGATTAGTATGATTATGACCAGTGATCATTCGGTATAATCATGACCCGTAATGTTACAAATGATGTGGTAAAAGTCCTCATTGGCCTGTAGTGCATTGAGGGACAGTGGTTGGTATGATTATGACCAGGAATAATTCAGTATAGTCATGACCATTGATGATTACACGAATATCCTTGGCCCGTAGTGCAGGGATAATTCATGGACGTGAGACTAATAAATATCCTTTGCTCATAGTGTAGGGATGATTCGATGATGTGGTTTATTTATTAAGCTGTGTCTCAGCAATAAAGTTGATGAAAACCTTTTTAAATCATAGAAGATAGTAGATATCATGCTCTACTTGACTCTTCTAATGGATTGCTTGTTCTGCTGCAGTTAAACTTGTTGTCTATTATATTCTATCAGTTTAACATTGTTGAAGGCTAACGATAACTTATTCTGCATTACCTTAGTCATAATATTTCTTATTGGGCTAGTTGAGCTCACCCTTTTGCTTTCATTATTCTCTTCAAAAAATGAGAACATAGCCGGGACTAGTCGGGGAACGGAGTGATGGTCCGAGATGGTTGTTTTAGTAATACTCACTATTTAGTGTGATAATAAATGTAATGAGGATTGAATTTGAGTTTGGATATTGTCTATGAGACAATATTCGTGTAAAAACTCTCAGCTCATGTTGTATAATTAAGTTTATATTTGTATTCAGTACTATGTATTTGGCGACCCAAGATGGGTGATGTATACATATTTTGGGGGGGTCACATAAGGTGTGTTATTTATTTCGTATTCGTAAGGGTTATTATTTCTTTTATATTCATAAAGAAAATTATTTTTTGTATTCATCCTTTAATCTGTGGAAATAACCTGTCTAGGCGGATTACGTACCGCATGACAGGTGAAAATCTATTTGCAGTTTCGTATGTTATTTCTTTTCATATTCTTAAATCTAAATTTACTATGGTATGTATTGCTTCTATAATTCCTGAAATTAGTATAATATCCTTGAGTTTTGCACTTCATCTAGTATCGTTTCATTGGAATATTGGTCTGAACTTTCTTATTAAATTTCAATATTTTTACTCGGAGTACTACTCACGAATTACTATTCACTCGAGTACTATTCACTCAGGAATTCGGGGTACTTTACATGATGGGGTACTATTCATTTGGTACTATTCATTCGAGTACAATTCACGGGGTACTATTCACGACAAAAGTGATTTCTTTTCTGTCCAAATTATTTTTGATACATGAATATTATTTCTGAATTTTACTCCACAATTAATTATCATATTGATATTTTGGACATTCTTGAACTCTGAATAAATTGAATTATAAATCTTTAAATAATTATCCTTTATCTCACTTGATGAATTCCTTATATCATTGTCATCATCCTCATGTTTATGTTGTGGTAAAAGTCATCTTTGGCCCGTAGTGAATAGATGGACTGTTGATTGGTATGATTATGACCAGAAAAGTTTGTATTGGTATAATCATGACCTGTAATATTACAGACAAATGATGTGGTAAAAGTCCTCTTTAGCCCATAGTGCATAGATGGACAGTTATTTGGCATGATCATGACCACTGGTGATACTAACGAATATCCTTGGCCCGTAGTGCATGGATAATTTGTTGATGTGATACTAACGAATGTCCTTGGCTCGTAGTGTAAGGATAATTTGATGATGTAAAATGTTTGTTGATTGGTATTACAGGGATAAAATATTGATGATAGATTTTTAAATCATAGAAAATAGTAGACATCATTCTCTACTTGACTCTTCTAATGGATTGTTATTTTCCACTACAAGAAAAAGCCTTATTTCCGACAGAATTTTCTCTCGAAAATAAGCTTAATCCGTCGGAATTACGTTATTTCCGACGAAAACATCCGTCGGGAATTCGGTCGTATATATACGCGTCGAATATAAGATCCATCACAAATTCTGCTGAACCTATCTTATCTTCGACGAATTTATCTCCGACAAAAGTTTGTCGAAAATACTCTATCTACGATTGAATAAATAGGACGAAACTTTTCGTCGAGTATAAAATACCTTATTTCCGACGGAACCATTCCCTCGGAATTAACCTATTTCCGACAAAAAAAATAAAATAAACCGGTATTTATTAAAAATGGCTAATTATTAACTCCGACGAAATGTTCGTCGGAGATAACTTATTTCTGACAGACACATTCCCTCGGAAGTAGTCTATTTCTGACTAAAAATTAAAATATACCAGTATTTATTAAAAAATGACGAATATTAAATCCGACGGAATTTCCGTCAGAAATACCTTATTCCGTCGGAAGTAACTATTTTTTTTAAATGCAGATTTAAAAAGTTCAGTTTCTATGTGTTTAAACCCATTTATGTACCTGTAACCTGTCACAACCCAATACACAGTAATATAAACCTGTATCTCACATTCAAATATTCAACATGCGCTAAAACGTAATATCCACCAAAACGTAATCATCAACTCATTATCATTCACATTTAAATATCCACCAAAACGTAATCTTCAACTCATTATCAGCAACATTACTGAGATAACCAATTACAAATATACGCTAGTGTTCCATAAATGATAAACAATATAATTTACAATACTTATACAGACGTAATTAGACACTACAATATATACAAATGTTCGATAATAACATGAATACAAATGAACTATAAACTAGTAAAAGTATCATCATCGGGCGGAGGTGAACGACGCTACTCTGGTGTATGGAAATCAGTGTCGTCCGCCTGCTCGTCATCGCCAGTCTGCTCGCCATCGCCACCCTGTTGATAGAATCAAAAATTTAAATCATTAGTTGATATATATATATATATATATATATATATATGTGTGTGTGTGTGTGTGTGTGTGTGTGTGTGTGAGAGAGAGAGAATTAACAAGCTAGCCTTAATTGAAAAAAACATAAGCAATAAGAATACCTGAGTAGGCGGGGGTGGACGAAAAGCCTCCTCTAAGAGGGTAATCACCATCCGGAGCATCTCTCCACTCCAAGCGTCGAACTAGTCCTGCGGTAATCCCACACTCTCTGTGGAGGCCTCTGCTATAATCTCCTGAGCAATCTGGTGAAAACAAGAACTGGAAGGCAACTGCTGACGCCAAAAGACCGGATCGGTACCGAACCTATCCGACACGGCCCCTATCAGCCGCCGGAAGATATCGTCATCCAAGCCAGCGCCCGTATAAGATGGTCCTACATGTGCTCTCGGATACTGGCGCTTACTGGAGCCTATAAAAAGATACAAATTTGATTACTAATAATAATTTATATAATATGAAAAATTCGGATAATTTGTGTGAAACATAAAAAATATTACCTCCAGGAAGTGTATATGCGGGTATCCTCGGCAGACCCAACACTCGATATCTGCTTGTATTGCTAGTAGGGGGATCCTGAGACGCGACCCATAGTCTCAGCTCCTCATCCCGATCTAATAAAATATCGGGAAGAGGGGTGGCGAAATCTAACGGCTCAGAACCCCTCCTAATAGTCTCCAGCTCAACTATACGCTCGTCCCGAAGCCTCTGAAATGGGTCCTGCAATTTATTTTGTATACGTATGTTAATTATATCATTTTATTTACGATTAAATATTACTAAAAGCTAAATAGTAAGATGAGTTTTACCCGTATAGCTAAAGCTGCCTGAGACAAAGCACACTCGGCCTTAAGCGTGTGGGCTCAATCCCAAAACTCTAAAATAGTAGGATCTCGACCCAAGATCCTCCTCAAGGCCTAATAAAAACATTCATAAAATAGGTATTAAGTATTTGTGTGAGAACATGATAGCTAAATAACTAAATACAATGCACTTACCGTCTTCGCCTCCTCGAACGACTGAGAACCAGTGGTGTGTACTATCCGGAGCTGACCACGGTTCTTCTTCGCCTGCTCAGACTTTTTCTTGAAGTCATCAGCCTCCCAGTGCGCACACATAGACTCCCAGGCTAAATCGGAGACTATGATCTCTGATGGTGGTCCCAGGCTGGTTCTCAACTACCCGGGCTGCCCTCTGTCGCATCTCATACAGCCAGCCAAAGTAATTCGCAGCGACATGATGCTCAATCACACCGTCGCCAACTGACTGAGAGATGCTCGGGTCAAATCTATAATAAACCTATAATAAAAGTTTTAAAATTAGGAACAATTGATTTCGTCTTCCTAATACACCTATGTAATAATTAATATAATATTCTTAACTTACGTGGAACTCCCGCAAGACGGTCTGCATAAAAGTGGCATCGTACTGCCAATACTGGGTGAACCACATGCACCCTCTCGGGAGATGCGTCAAGAAGATCGCGTGTAGGGTGTGCTTAGCCACAGGGTCTAGTATACTATAGAAAAAATATAACAATATATGTTATGTGAATTGTGTTTTGCAATAACTGACAGAAATATTAACAATATATTAACACTTACTGTTTAGAATCGACATCCACCGGTACTGTAAGTGGCGCCGCCGGCGGACGACCAAAGATACTGAGGTTCGTCCCTCGGTGTTGTCTGCGAGGTGCATCTGTAATAATTATATTTAACTGAGTCAATAAACATTGTAACTAATACAACTTGAGATATATTTAAATCCTAGTTAAGATAACTTACTAGCGCCTGAAGAAGAGCCTCCATCTTGGCTACCGTCTCCAGTACCGGATCGGCCACCACCTCGGCGACCTCCACCGCTATGTCTAGCCATGAATATCCTACTGCAATAGCCAAATTGGTAGATTATGAATATGTAAGGTTTAACAATATGTGGTATGTACTAATATGATTGCTCATTTTCAATTACGTACGTCATCAAACCCATCAGAATCAACGTGTATATCATTCTCGGATTCGGTATCTTCCTCATCCTAAGTTTTGAGATCAGTTTCGTCATCGTTATTATCCTCAACGACTACATAATCATTCATGTGTACGTTTGCCTCGACATCCTCATCGTCAAGTACGTCAATGACATCAGTACTCTGTTGGTCATTTTACCAATCAATATATGCGTGCAAGTATACACAGTCAACAAATAATAAGAAGTAAGTAAAGTATCGTTCCCACGGAGAATTAACTAATAAATTTCACCAAGCACTAGTCCATAACCATTTCAGTCTTATTTAAACGAATGATACTATATTTTATATTTAAGCTAAGAAATTAAATAAACCTAACTATTCCTAGAGTGAGACTAGATAATGAAGACCTGAGATCATAATTTCATCTATTGACTAATTCAAATCCACACATTTCATGTTAAGCCAAACTAATTGTACCGGATTGTTAGTCAAGAATGCGAAAGTAAAGTATAGCCATCTCTCAATGTACCATACCCATATCACATATAATCCACAATTGATAGAATACATATGAACACCCACATTACCTAAACCATTATATGTCTATGTGATTTACAAATAATTAGGGTTTAAGCCCAAATTCTCAATTGACTACGAGCGATGCCTCGATATATGTCTATCCTAAGCATGAATCATACATTCCATCACCATGTAGAACATACAAATACAAGCTATCAAGATCAGATCTAAACCTATACTTCGTCTTTCAAGTCCATATGGATTATCACAGTAATTGATTGTCAATCAACTAAGCAAATAAGCATGAATCTTAATAGACAATCCCATAGCAATCAATAAGGCTAAAAATGCAATATATCAGAAATAACTAGTCCATAGAATCCATTGCAATCTCAGAATAAAGTTTAACTCATAGTTGAATCAAACCCACCATCCACATATTGAATAAACATCATAAAAATTACAAATAGGAATCAAAGAGAGGTTAAGTGTAGATAATTGAAATGCAAATCTGTTCTCCTGCTCCAAGATGGAATCTCTGATGCTTTCCAATTGTTTCAAGTCTTCAATCTAATCCAATCTAGAAAGTACCTACACTAATCTACTCTAATCTATTATTGAAATTGACGATAGAAAGTAACGATAGCTACGTGATCCCCCAAGGGGTAGAATCCCTTTACATACTGATAATACGTCTAATATATAAGCCCTCCTTGAACCCTCCTCTCAGTTACACAAATTAAAATAAAGTCAGCAGCTTCAGTCAACGTCACGCGCGGCCGCGCGCTTCCCCTTTGTATTCCTCGCGCGGGCGCGCGTCTTTAAAATTTGGTCAAGCCGGGTGATCGCGCAGGCGCCCGTGTTTAAGCCTATTTAGCCGCGCGGTCGCGTGGCTTTTGCAGTTTTGATTTTGTGTTCTGCTACTGCTACTGCTTTGTCCTGCTGCTATTGATTCTTTATCATGCCACTCTTCCTTCATCCATCCTCAATTGCATAACTCCAATTGTTCCTAGCGTCATGCTTCCATTAGCCTCATGCCATCTACCATTGCCAAGCTATGTCATTTCCTGCACGTTTATACCAAAGGAGTTCTCAGTACATACAATGCAAAATATTACGAAATGCAACTAAAAACACACTAAAATTTACTTAAGATGGGCATAGTTCGCATGAATTGATATCCAATAAGTAGGTATAAAACTCACTTATCAAATACCCCCAAACTTGAACTATTGCTTACCCTCAAGCAATGCATACAACATAAGACACTGAAAATGCAACTACATGCTATGCAACTAAATCATGATGCAAACTAGTCTCACATTGTTCTAGCTATAACAAAATTTCAGTCCAACATGCCTCAGCAAATTATCCAGATTCGAGAATACAAGTTCAAACCAAACTATAGGCATAATATCATACACTCAAATAATTCATATACGCTATAAAGATGATGTGTGTGTGTGTGTTGTGTTCACCAAAACTTGATTAAAGCGAGAATACACATGCTAAACTGCTCAAAACAGAAAATTACAGTCTAAATCAAGATTTATGTATACTTATGCAACAAAGACTGTTCTAACATATCAAAACAAGCTGAGGTTCAACAATGGGCTTAACTAATTTATTACTACTCACGAGGGCGATTTTCGCTCTTTCCCGCGGTGTTTATTGCTATATTTCTTTTCTTTTCTACTTTTTTTTCACATGATTATGCAATGCCTCATTCCATTAGGCTACACTGTTACCCCTTAGCGAGCTTTCAACCAACGACTCCCAGACCATAAAAGACCTTAGGGCGCTAGGTGTTAAGACACACCTACGGGCGTACTTACTCAAGTAACCAGGGCCCCAAAATAAGACTAGCCACGTTATCGAAATTTTTTTTTTTTTTTTACGAATAGCATACCCATGTTTTCCCAAAGTTTGATTGTCAATGTTTTATACCGTCTAAGTCCATTTTCCACATAATTCTCTTTTTACAACCACATTTTCTATCGAGCAATGCAGCACATAATTCTTATACCTACAAGTAGTTGTGAACATGGCAGTGCAAACCGAAAGCATCCAAACAGCATCATGAATTACATTATGTAAAACATTATATCTAAGTACATGTTACCCAAAATACTCCACAATCCTTCAAAATTCACTTTCATCATCGGCTAGACAAAATTTCCATAAAGCTAGAATTTGTGAGACATGCACGACACATAAAATGCAACGAAACATATTCTAACACAAGTAATAATGACTAAAAACCAAAAATTTTCTACAAACTAAACATGCACATATACTAACACATAAACATGCCAATTTTAAACTAAACATGCAAAAACTATATGCAACTAATATGCAACTAACTACCCCAATACCCCCAAACTTATAATATTCATTGCCCCAATGAATGAAGGTATAGGGTTAGAGAAACTCCCTTACTGCTCAGCTGCACCACCCTCGTCGGGTGGTGAATCCGGTGGTATATCAGGCGATGGATAAGTTCGAGATATTTTATAATTGGAAACTGAGTGTGGGCTTTTGACTTTACTGCACAATTGGTTACCCCTAGAAAGGATCAACATGAACTATTAGACTTTATTTAATTATAACCAATACTTACTGCTAAAAATTTAATTAACTATAATAATAATAAACTAATTAAAGCAGAAAGAATTGAACACAAAGGAAGAAAAATGATAGACTGTGGATAATGGAGAATTAAACAAATAGGGAGAGAGATATTTGATGGGGTGCCTCCCATCAAGCGCTCGATTTATAGTCCGTTAGCTGGACTTTGTGCTTGACACCGTTATCCAATTCCTCTACGATATGCTAAGAACCCTCCATCCATTAGAACTGCTATGTGTGTAGGTAGGTTCCCCATCTTACGAGTCTGTGAATTGAAACAACCTAGCATATTTCCTGTACATGATGCCCCCAGTTCTATTGCATAGCTAGGTGCTCCGTCCGTTGTATTAGTGAATAAATTGCTGCATTGAGGCATGAAAAATACAACGGACTTTTCCTCTTCTCTTTTCTCTTCCTCAGCCCACCATGGTGTATAAGAGGCCTCTTTTTCATCCTGATCTTTAATTTGAACGTGGCTACCAAGAGGACATGGGTGTGCAAATTTCACTGAATTTTTTAACTCTAACTGAAAAGGCACTTGGGGTATTATATAAGTGGTTTCATGTTCTTCATTTTCCATGCCCTCAGTTGTCTCCTCAATGTCCACTCCTTTAAGTTCATTCAGTGGCAAGTAAACTTCTGGCTCTCCATCAGTTTCATCATCCATATCATAGCACCAATTGTTTGGAGTGCGATTGTTTAAGGCTTTGAACATTTGATCCATCTGATTCTGAAGATTTTGAATTGACCTTTCTTGCTCAATCATCTTCCCCTCAGTTGATGCTATAAATTTGAACCACAAATCCTCCAATCTTGAATTGTCTTGTTCAGTTTCGAAATCCATGTATTGTGGACCATTCATTGAGGAGTTAATGAGTTGTTCCATCTGTCTGTTAAGATTTTGGCTTGATAACTTCTGACTCATCATCATCTCTTCATGGTCTGCTATGCTTTTTGACATGAATTCCTTCAACCTTGAATTTTCTTCTTGTTGTATTAGAGGTGGATATGAGAAATCTAATGGATATGTTGGACTTGGAACACAGTCTTGGTCTTGATAGTTATAACTCCATTCATAATATGGGTGATACCCCCAACCTTGATGATAACTGGGATAAACATAGTTGTTGAGGTAATCACCCCCAAACTATACTTATCCAACACTGATGTTGCACTGATAACTTGGATGCTCGCCAGCACAATATTCATATGTAACTGCTATCTCTCGAGTACGTTGGGCTGCAAGAACATCCAACCTCTCCGAAAGTGTTGCAATTTGTGCTGACAATGTAGAAAATACATTGAGTCCCTCAGTGCTTATGTCCCTTGGTTGAGGTATATTTGCATAAGGCCATTGATAAGCAAAGTCAACCATGGTACCTGAAAAGAGAGAAATAAAAGAAACTAACTAAAATAAAAAAATTATTTAAATTAAGACCAATTTGATTGAAATTAATGTTGGCAAAAATTTATTAAGCTAACTCCCCAGCAACGGCGCCAAAAACTTGTTGGTCGTTTTACCGATCAATATATGCGTGCAAGTATACACGGTCAACAAGTAATAAAGAGTAAGTAAAGTATCGTTCCCACGGAGAATTAACTAATAAATTCCACCAAGCACTAGTCCATGACCATTTCAGTCTTATTTAAACGAATGATACTATATTTTATATTTAAACTAAGAAATTAAATAAACCTAACTATTCCTAGAGTGAGACTAGATAATGAAGACCTGAGATCACAATTTCATCTATTGACTAATTCAAATCCACACATTTCATGTTAAGCCAAACTAATTGTGCCGGATTGTTAGTCAAGAACGCGAAAGTAAAGTATAGCCATCTCTCAATGTACCATACCCATATCAAATATAATCCACAATTGATAGAATACACATGAACACCCACATTACCTAAACCACTATATGTCTATGTGATTTACAAATAATTAGGGTTTAAGCCCAAATTCTCAATTGACTACGAGTGATGCCTCGGTATATGTCTATCCTAAGCATGAATTATACATTCCATCACCATGTAGAACATACAAATACAAGCTATCAATATCAGATCTAAACCCATACTTCGTCTTTCAAGTCCATATAGATTATCACAGTAATTGATGGCCAATCAACTAAGCAAATAAGTATGAATCTTAATAGACAATCCTATAGCAATCAATAAGGCTAAAAATGCAATATATCAGAAATAACTAGTCCATAGAATCCATTGCAATCTCAGAATAAAGTTTAACTCATAGTTGAATCAAACCCACCATCCACATATTGAATAAACATCATAAAAATTACAAATAGGAATCAAAGAGAGGTTAAGTGTAGATAATTGAAATGCAAATCTATTCTCATGCTCCAAGATGGAATCTCTGATGCTTTCCAATTGCTTTAAGTCTTCAATCTAATCCAATCTAGAAAGTACCTACACTAATCTACTCTAATCTATTATTGAAATTGACGATAGAAAGTAACGATAGCTATGTGATCCCCCATGGGGTAGAATCCTCTTACATACTGATAATACGTCTAATATATAAGCCCTCCTTGAACCCTCCTCTTAGTTACGCAAATTAAAATAAAGTCAGTAGCGTCTTTAAAATCTGGTCAAGCCGGGTGATCGCGCGGGCGCGCGTGTTTAAGCCTATTTAGCCACGTGGCCGCGCGACTTCTGCAGTTTTGATTCTGTGTTCTGCTGCTACTGCTTTTTCCTGCTGCTATTGATTCTTTATCATGCCACTCTTCCTTCATCCATCCTCAGTTGCATAACTCCAATTGTTCCTCGCGTCATGCTTCTATTAGCCTCATGCCATCTACCATTGCCAAGCTATGTCATTTCCTGCACGTTTACACCAAAGGAGTTCTCAGCACATGCAATGCAAAATATTACGAAATGCAACTAAAAACACACTAAAATGTACTTAAGATGGGCATAGTTCGCGTGAATTGATATCCAATAAGTAGGTATAAAACTCACTTATCATACTCATCACATCTTCAGCATGGAACACTACGGCCAAAGGGTTGCTAACATCTTCTTGCAACGCCTCATTCATACCAAACATGTTATCAACATTAAATGAACGTGTTTTAGTTGTGACTGCTGTCTACCAAGGGCTTCGAGTATTTACGACATTAGGAGCTTAATACACTTGAGTCGCTTGACTTGCTAACACAAACACGTCATCAGACTTTAACACCGACTTGATATCTACGGTTGTGATTCTATTACGATCAACTTTAACCCCCTTTTCAGTATCAAACTAGCTACACTTAAATGTAACTAAGTGAGTGGTACTTAGTTTATGAAAATTATTATTTGGAATCTATAGAGACTACTGTTTGACATTCACTCCTACTTGTCAAACAGGTTTCTAAGTTTCATAGCAGTTGCAGCTGTAATGACTACTAGGAGAAGAGTCAAGGACTTCCTTGTATACAGGGTTCGACATAGCTGCAGCTAAATAGTACTCTAACTGGTTCCTCGGCAACCGGAAAAAAAGGGTCGTAGTTCCTATTTGTGTCCTATACTCGAATAATAAAGTTAATTGAATTACTACGGACATTCCTCATTGTTCCATCATAACAGATGACAACATCCCGAAGGAGTTCCATTAAGCTATTGAATAAAGTTCTAGGTTAAGCAACCCTCTTGATGAACGAACAATCACTTCTCTGCTAGGAATGAATCATCTCCTCATATGGGTGCAATCCATGACATAGACAACTTCTCACCACTTCGAATTCCTCAGATGGGTAGTTCTCATAGAAAAAGAGGTGAGATGTTCTGTGAGAACTACTCATCTGAAGAATTCGGAGTGGTGAGAAGCTGTCTATGTCATGGATTGGACCCATATAGGGAGATGATTCATTTCTAGCAGAGAAGTGATCGTTCGCTCATCTAGAGGGTTGCTTAACCTAAAACTTTGTTCAACAACTTAATGGCACTCCTTCCGGATATTGTCATCTGTTATGATGGAACAGTGAGGAATGTCCGCAGTAATTCGATTAACTTTATTATTCAAGTATAGGACACAAACAAGAGCTTTATTTTTTATTTTTTATTATATTATATAAGTTCTAATTTAATTTAATTTATTAATTATTTTAATTTGATTTAATTTATTATTTTATTATATTTTATTTTATTTTGCATTATATTATATAATTTTTAAATTTTTTTTATTAAACTAAATTAAATTTGTTAAATTAAATTTATTTTAATTTAAATAAATTAAATTTTATTAAATTTATTTTATTTTATTCTATTCTATTCTATTATTTTTATTATTTTTATTTTTTATTGAATTGTATTTTATTTGTATTATATTATATATTTTTAAATATTTTTTATTAAATTTAATTTATTTAATAAATTAAATCAAATTTGTTTTATTTTATTCAATTTAATTTAATTTATCATTTTATTTTATTTTACTTTATTTTGTATTACATTATGTTAACTAATTTTTAAAATTAATTTTATTTAATAAACTAAATTAAATTAAATTTATTGATATAATTGTTGAAATTCATTTATTTTGTATTATATTTTATTTTAGTAAATTTAATTTAATCCATTTATTAAATTATATTTATTTCATTTATTATATTTACTTAATTAAGTTGCTTAATTTAATTTTATTTCTATTTTAATTATATATCATTTTAGTAAATTTTTATTTTGTTTTATTTTATTAGTTGGAAACTAATTAAGTTTATTCTACTTAATTACTGAATTTTAGTATTAGAAAATTAAGTAACATATATATATATATATATATATATATATATATATATATATATATAATAGTCTGTAAGGCCCACAAATTTTGCATTTCCAAAATTCTGACAGAATTTTCGTGGGAAATTCAGTCAGAAATATCAAGCAAGATACAAAATTCAAACAATACATAGAATGATATACACTTATAGAAGCTGTAATATTGCACAAAATAAACCCAAAAGTACTTAATATCAATTTAAACAAAACCCTTCCCAATTTCAGCAACAAAACAACAACTCCAAAATAACTTTCCTAATTTAAGTATACACCCAATTTCAACAATCATATCAATAAGTCACAAATTTATCTAAATTTCTGCAATTATATCGACAACTCACAAATTCATCCAAATTTCAGCAATTATATCAAATTTATGTATGAACCCTAAAAAATTGGGAAGCACTTACCTTGAAGGAGGAGGAAAATTTGGGTAGTAAATAGTATCTGCAACCTCTAGGCCTCCGTTGGGGATGGGGGTACTGTGGAAGGGGGTGGGGGACCAGGGGTGGGGGGAAATCGGGGGAAAGGGAGGGGTGGGGGTGATTGTGGAGGGGTGGGGGGAAATCAAGGGAAAGGGAAAGGGAAGGGGTGGGCGTGACTGTGGAAGGGATTCAGGGGACCAGGGGTGGAGGGAAATCGGGGGAAGGGGAGGGGGTGGGGCCGGGTGGGGGGAACTGCTGGCTAGGGGAGGGGTGGGGGGACTAGTGGTAGGGGAGGGGGTGAGGGGTACCGGTTGTGACGCCCCCAAAATAGGTCCACACGACCCATTCTAAGTCGCCAGATATCGCACTATAAAAATCAAATATAAACTTCATTTATACAACTGCAGCGGAAATAAGCAATCCATTAGAAGAGTCTAGTGGAGCATGATATCTACTATCTTTTATGATTTAAAAATTTTATCATCAATTCTATCGCTGAGACTCAGCTTAATAAATAAACCACATCATCGAATCATCCTTGTACTACGGGCCAAGGATATTCATGTAATCATCAATGGTTATGATTATACCGAATAATCCCTGGTCATAATCATACCAGCAACTGTCCATCAATGCACTACGGGCCAATGAGGACTTTTACCATATCATTTGCAACATTATGGGTCATGATTATACCGAATGATCACTGATCATAATCATACCAATCAACAGTCCATCTATGCACGTAAGCCAAAGTTGACTTTCATCACAATATAAGCATGAGGATGATGACAATGATATAAGTATTAATCAAACGAAATCAAGGATAAATATTAAAGACTTTAAATTTATCCAGAGTTTAAAAATTTTCAAATTGTCAACATGATACTGCTTTGTGGAGTAAAATTCAAGAATAATATTCATGTATCAAAAATAATTTGGACAGAAAAGAAATATATTTTTCGGGTGAATAATACCCCGCCCTATGAATAGTACTTCGGGAATATCGTGAATAGTATCCCGGCATGAAAAGTGCCCCAAATACCCGAATGAATAATATTCGAGTGAATAGTAACTCATGAATAGTAACTTGTGAATAGTATTCCGATACGAAAAGTGTCCCGAATATCCGAGTGAATAATACTAGAGTGAATAGTAATCGGGTGAATAGTAATTCGTGAATAGTAACTCGTAAAAGAAAAATATCAAAGAAAATGATATTCCATGACGAGTACAAAAGAAATGATATCTCATACGAGTATAATAGAATATACGAAACTGTAAATGGATTTTCATCCGCCATGCGGTAATTCACGTCGACAGATCATTTTCAACAGAATAATAAAGAATGGAATAACAAAAGAATTCACCAGGCATGCGATAGACCGCACAGACAGGTTATTCCCAACAAAATAATAATTAATGGAACCAAGTCATGCGTAATCTGCACAGACAGGATATTCCAACAGAATAATAAAGAATATTATAACAGAAGAATTTTACCATGTATGCGGTACTTCGCATAGACAGATTATTTTAGCATAATAATAAAGAATGGAATAACAGAAGAATTTCACCATGTATGTGGTACTTCGCATAGACAGGTTATTTCAACATAATAATAAAGAATGGAATAACAGAAGCTCTCTTCATGAATACGAGAGAAATAATACCCCTTACAAGTACAATAAATAATATCCCTTACCTTAGAAGAAAACTGGATACTGGAATAGTGAAGTAGCAGACTTCTCTTCTTCTTTCTCTCTATAATTTCTCCCTATAATAATTGCTCTATAGCTTTAATGAATTGGTGAGAAATGAAGGAAGAATGAGCTTCTATTTATAGAAAAATATAGTTTCGATAATTGCACGTTTTGGGGCTCGAAATATTACAGTATAATACCTTTCTCTTTTTCTTCATTTTTAATTTAGTCCTGCAAGTATTATCAAACTTGCACCACCTCCCCTAATAGTAAATTATATGAATTACTAGTTCACACATAGTTATAAGCATGTGAAATAATAGCAATTAATTTATCATTGATCCGATAAATTACCCGATTGGTCAATATAACCTCCAGACATTAATTATTATTGAAATAAATGTCGATTTCCACTAACACTAATAATTCTCACACAATGAAACTATCAATTTCATCTTTAATCAACACGAACTTATTCATCATTAATATTATAACTCACAATATTTAACAACCAGGTCGTTCCCAGGAAAGAGGGGGCTTTCCGATAAGGATTTCTCCCTATTGGCGCGCAATTAGATTATCTAACCTCTCCTCGACAGAATTTTCTAGACATTATCAATATTTCAAATAATAATATGAATAACTTTGTCTTCTCAATTATTGATTTAATACTATAACATATTATACAGATGATACTGTGATAATAATTGAATCAATAATACGAGAGATATGATGCAACAATTACTATAGTAATAATTGAGTATAACTGAGTGACTTCTTACGTAAGTATCAATAATCAATACCGTGTGATACTATGCAACCATGCGTATTACTGTACTTTTACTACCAGGTAGTTCAACCGTTTTAACGGTAATACTTTCGTCGTTATTTTTATAAAATGATAATTTTGTCGTTTTCTTACTACGACAATACTTCCGTTGTGGAGTCCACCAATGATTGTGCCGTCGTACGGATATTCCCCGACAAAAAGAATATTTCCCGACCAAAAGAATATTTTATAACAACTTGCTTACTTTGTAAAAAAAATCACATATCACCCTTAACTTTAACCTTTTATCAATTTAACCATTTACGAAATAAAATAATAATTATAAGAAAATTGAATACTTTTATTTCATAAAATTCGGGGTCTTACACCGGTGACCGGATGGGTGGGGGCGGGGGGAGGGGGGATGAGAGAAGGAAGGAGAGTGAGAGAGAATGAGAGAAAGATGGAGCTGAGCATCTAAAATGAAAAGGCACAAGGTGAATAGATTTTATTCATTATTTTTGACGGAATTTCCGGCGGGAATACGTCCCTCGAAAACAACTTAAACTCGATGAAACGTCTCTCGGAATTAACTTTAGTTCGTCAAAATTAGTTTTCGCGCTGGCGGGAACCTTGGCGCCACTTGTAGAGTTCTAATTCCGACAGAATTCCGTCAGAATTATGCTATTTTTGAGGGACTTATAGTCGACGCATTATTCCCTCGGAAGTAATCTTATTTCGACCGAATATCATCCGTCGAAGATACGTCCGTCGAAAATAGTCGGTTTTCTTGTAGTGTCAGCTGCAGTTGTTGATCTAAAACTTGTTGTCTATTGTATTCTATCAGATTTTTCCCTGTTGAGGACTAAGGATAATTTGTTCTACATTATCTTAGTCATAATATTCTTTACTGGGCTAGTTGAGCTCACCCTTTTCCTTTTGGTTCCATTGTTCTTCTCAGGAGGCGAGAATGTAGCTGGGGACTAGTTGGAGAATGAAGTAATAGTTCAAGAAGGTTTTTCTAGCAGTCCTCACTATTTTGTAAAATAGTGTGATAATAATTGTAATGAGGACTTTATTTGAGTTTGGATATTGTCTACACGACAATATATGTATTGAAACTCACAGTGTTTGTTTTGTCGTATTTTATACGACAATTAATAGTTGTATTAATGAAGTTGTATTTGATTTCTGTACCATGTATTTGGCGACTCAGAATGGGTCGTGTGGACCTATTCTGGGGGCGTCACATTTATTATTTTTATTATTATTATAATCATTATTTTATTATTATTATTATTATTATTATTATAATCATTATTTTATTATTATTATTATTTATTATTTATTAATAATAATAAAAAATTAGGAAACTGGTATATGTCGGTCCGGTTTGGTAATACCGAACCATAAAAAGCCGTACCGAAATTGGTACTGAAAAGCCGGTATATACCTTTTTTGGTACCAAAATCAAACCGGTTCTTTTTGTACCGAATCGGCAGGTTCGGTCCGGTCCGGTCCAGAAAATTGAAAAAATCGAACATTTTGCTCAGTCCTAGCTTCGGGAGAAGCGTATAGCTGAGTTGAAGGCTGCTAAGGGAGATGCTGAGCCATTAGATTCCACCGTCCCTCCGCCTGAGATTATATTATCTCGGGATGATGAGCTAAGACTATGGGTCTCGTCTCAGGATCCCCCTAGTAGTAGTACCAACAGGTATCGAGTGTTAGGCCTGTCGAGGATACCGGCGTATACATTACCTGGAAATAATATTATTTCTTATAATTAATTAAGTTAATATAATTTAATAAGATATATTATTAGTAATGATATTTTTTTTCACAGGTTCTAGCCAGCGCCATCGTCCGGGAGCACCTGTTGGACCATCTCATACAGGCGCTGGCTTGGATGACCAGATTTTCTAGAGGCTCATTGCGGCAGTGTTGGAGACGTTTCATACGGATCCGGTTATTCGTCGCCAGGAGTTTCCCAACCGAGCTCACCTTCACCAGCTAGCTCAAGATATTGCAGTAGGGGAGTACAAGTATCCCGCATGAGCAATTCGTTGTGATAAGCGACGAGGTGCTCCGGTTGGTTGTTACCTTACTCTTTGAGGCTTTTGGCCCGATAGGGAATCAACCCCAACCTACTCAGGTATTATATTTATTTTAAGTTAATTAATCTGCATGTTATTTAATTCTCTTGTACGGACTAATGGATTATATTTTTAATTGTATTAATAGGGTGACTATACTAGCGATGGTGATGACGAGCAGGATTTTTGAACTCCCGAGCAGCATCGTCGACCCCCTACCAGATGATGTTGATCCTACTGGTGGTAGTACTAGATTAGGTTGATTTATAGTGTCTCTTATATATCTGTTTAGATGTTTTGTAAAACATTGTATATGTTTTCATTATAATTCGCTGTCATATCATTGTTCGTTGTAGTTTATAAGTTAAATTACACTCTACTTATAAATTAAACACCATTGTTATCTCTACAGGATCATTGTTTATATCGTATCTTTATAGTTTTATTTTGCAGTTTAGTTTTTATCGAAGCTTATAAGATCGATACATCATTGTAGTTTATAAGTTTTGTGGATGTGTTTTGTTATTCTTTGTAGTTTAGTTTGTAATTCGCATTGTTATTTAACATTAGAATGTATTCGAAGAAAAATATATACAACGTTGTATTATATGGGTTGATTATGGTATATGTTGTTAATGGTTATTGGATGTGTGTATTGTTGATATAAAGCAGGTTACAGGTATAAAAAAGTGGTTTAAAAACCTGGACAATGCAAAAAAAAATTAATTTTTGTTATATTTCCGAAGAAATAAGATATAACCGACATAACTTCAATCAGAATTAATAAATGCCATTTATTAAAATACAATTTATTTTCGACGGATGAGAGCCTAATTCCGGTGGAATTTCCTTCGGGATTAATTATCTCCTCATTTCACAGCATGTCCACGTGGCACGTTTTATACAACGGATACCACTCCGCTAGGTTGACGTACTACCAACGGAAATTGCGTTGGAAATAAGTCCTTCGTAAATAACTATTTCCGATCGATTTTGTGACGAAATTAAGCTTGACGACCTTAATTACGACCGAATTATCTACGGAATTTTCTATCGGAATTAACGTATGATCGACGAAATAGCCTTAATTCCCACGAAATATTCCGTCGAAAATAGCCTTTTTCCTTGTAGTGATATTTAATTAGTATTAATTAAGCTTCTTAATATATGTGCTCAACTCTTTCTTGACCCTCAGGAGCGGATCAACCTTAAGGGCAGAGGGGGCAATTGACCCCACTGAATTTTCATGAGGTCAATTTGTCCTCCTTTCCCCCTATATAAAGTGTTTAGCTAAAAAAATTAATGAATGTCTCAAATTTGTACCAACTCTGCTATTTCTTTTTCAATCATCTAACCACAATGCTAACCCATCAAAGAAAAATTCTTTAAAACATATTGTAATTTTTTTTTTTTATAATTTCACAAATTTAGTAATTGTTTGTGAATTTTTGCAATTGTTTAAAATAAGGCTATCATGATATTTTTGCAACTACGTCGACCCATCAGAAAAATAAAAATTTAAAGATAAATGTATAAATTATTTTTTAGTAATTTACATTATTAAACATAATATTTTTGTAGCTATTGAAAATGAGAGTATCATGCAACAATTTCAAATTATGGAGTTTCGAAAATTGTTATTATAAACAATATATGAGCATTATTTAATTTTGT
Organism: Panax notoginseng; assembly: GCA_016801055.1. Lineage (NCBI taxonomy): Eukaryota > Viridiplantae > Streptophyta > Magnoliopsida > Apiales > Araliaceae > Panax > Panax notoginseng. The sequence continues at coordinate 21,026,242 of CM029019.1, read as the reverse complement.
GATTTATTATATTATATTTTTATTTTTTATTGCGAATTTTTCTTTAAATTTGAATCCACACTGAACCAAGAGGCTGGATTCGCCACTGTTGACCCTTACATGTATTCTCTCTGTTTTAAATTTTGAGATAAATTAATATTGTCAATTATAGCCTTAGTATTTCTTAGGAATTTAGCTATGTTTGTTTGATATGAAAATAATAAAAAAAAATGATAAATTAGGAATATTATGTCACTTTATAGCTCTAAAATAAAAATATATCTATAATTTTGGAACAAACTAATATATCTTAATTTTAGAACAGAAGAAATAATGTCTTTATATACAAATTTTATAACAAAAAGTTACATATATGCCCATTTCTACATTATTCATCTAGTGCCCCTTATTTATCCGTATAAAATCGAGAGCCATATGTTAACTTGGTCACGACAATAAAGGATATTTTGGGAGAAGGGAAAAATATCTTACAATGCATTATTATGGGTCCATTTTTAAGGATTGAAATTAATATATAATTAAATCCAAACCTGAAAAGGAAATTACAGAAATTAAAGCTCTAATAAAAAAGTTTTCAAAAAGAAAAAGAATTTTGTATGTATTTGTTTTGGGACCCATTATCTAATAATTGTAATTAATATATGATTAATATTCTAAAAGAAACTTCACATAAATCTAAGCTCTTTAAATAAGTTCTCAAAAAGGAAAAGAATCTTTTAGTGTATTATTTAAGGACCCACTAATTAAGTATTGTAATTAATACTCCGTATCTTTAAATTATAAGATTATTATTAATTTTTAAAAAATTAATTTCAAACATTTTTCAACTCAAAATTAGTATGAATTCATTTTAGTTTAAGTCGATGCAAATATGAGTATTATAAACTATTTAAAAAGTAGTACTAGTTATAAGATTTATTGTTTTAAAATTTTAAATGAATCATGCCAATTTTAAATTTAAAAATATCTCAAATTGATTTTTAGAAAATCATTATTGATATTGTTATTCGAAACGGAAGGAATACTACATATAATTAATCCAGTTTTGTATAAAATTAAGAACTCTTTCAGGTGAACATGAAAATTGGACATTATGGGTATATTTAAATTTTACCTATTTATTTTTTTACCCAACATTAGAGGTCAAAATACAAAGAGTCATATGAGAACCGTTTTTGGGACAGAAATATTAGACCGATGGGTCCAATATTTCACTTTACACTCATTTATCTCTTTTATTCACTCTCCACTTTTCACTCCAATTTTATTTCTCTTTCTCACTCAATACCCTTGTCAAGTTTTCCTCTTTTCTTTCTTTATTAATACATTTTTAGAAAAGTAAAATTTGGATGAATTCATTTTTAACTCATGATAATGTAAATATCTACCATTTATACCAGATTTTATTATTGTCAACTATATTTTTATTTTATTTACTTATTTAATGTTAAAAAGAAGTTTAAAAAGATTGTCAACCTGCTAATTACTTTGATTTCCGAAGAAAAATGCTCCAATATTGTTATGTGTAATGGAGGATATAGATTTTGTATTTTTAAAAATAAATGTAGGAAAAATTTACCATTCCCATGAAATTCTCTCAAAATAAAACAAGTGCCTATTTCTTAAATAACGGAGGATATAGAATTTTGTATTTTTAAAAATAAATAGTTTTAGTTTAAATAATATAAATAGTACATTTTTTATAAATTTAATGGATTAACATTTTATTAGTTAAACTTTTTTTAAAAAAATTAATATTAAATAAGTAAAAAAATAATTTTAATGGATTAACATTAAACAAGTAAATAAAATAAAATCTAATTTACAATAATAAAATCTGGTATAATTGATAGACATGAACATTATCATGAGTTAAAAAGAAATTAATCTCAATTTTAATTTCTAAAAATGTATTGATAAAGTAAGAAAAAGAGAGCTAAAGAAAGGAGGCAAAATTGATATAGAGTGAGAAAGAGAGATAAAATTGGACTAAAAAATGGAGAGAGTGAAAAAGAGAGATAAGGGAGTGTAAAGTGGAATATTCATGTCTAACAAATCTGTCAGCATAGACTTATTTAAATATAAATAAGTAAAATTTAAATACATTCTGTGGGCTCAAGTGCAAATTAGGCTTTACATAACCTAATTGAATTAAATGTACAAATTAGGGTTCACATTAACATAATGAAATGAAGACGAAAAAGTCGAAAATGAATATGTTAGACCCGAGATAAGCCTCCACGTGTCCCGAGACAGAAGGCTCGTGCAAGTGGCTCGTTTTAAGAATTGATTGAGAGATTGGATTGATGGCTAGAAGGACAGGATGATATGTGCATTATTCTAATGATTAAAGGATATTTCTAGCATTTTTCTGAAGACATGTGTCTGACATGTGAGACCCCAGATTTTATGAATAAATATTTAATTTTCTCGAAATAATTATGGTGTGGATTTGATATAATATTATAGTTGTGGGTATTATTTATAAATTTTGCAAAGTAAGCAAGTTGTTTTAAAATATTCGTTTGGTCGGAAAATATTCTTTTTGTCGGGGAATATTCGTACGACGGCACAATCATTGGTGGACCCCACAACAGAAGTATAGTCGTAGTTAGAAAACGATAAAATTATCTTTCTATAAAAATAACGGCTGAGGTGTTACCGTTAAAACCGTTAAAACTGTTGAACTACCCGGTAGTAAAAGTACAGTAATACGTGTGGTTGCATAGTAGCACACGGTGTTGATTATTGATGCTTACGTGAGAAGTCACTCAGCTATACTCAATTATTGCTACAGTAATTGCTGCATCATATCTCTTAAATTATTGTCATAGTATCATCTGTATAATATGTTATATTATTAAATCAATAATTGAGACGTTGTGGTAAGTTTGGTTATTTTTATGGGGGGTCATATGTCATCATCTAAGAGTCTCTTCGTCAATTGTAATTACCGTCGTCAATAGTATTTACCGTCGTCAATAGTATTTACCTTGGTCAATAGTATTTACCTTGGTCAATAGTAATTACCTTCGTCAATAGTATTTACCTTGGTCAATAGTAATTACTTTCGTCAATAGTAGTTATCCCTTCAATATTACCAAGAGTCATTTGACCTTTCGTTAAGACCAAGAGTCATTTGACCCTTCGATAAGACCAAGAGCCACCCTCAGTTTTTCTATAAATAGAGGCCTAGGGCTTCATTATTTTTCACGAATTCACTGAACTCTAGAGAGAGAAACTATAGAGAGAAACTATAGAGAGAGAGAAGAAGAGTATTCTGCTACTTAACTACTTCCTTATTTCAGCTCTTCTTTAAAACGGTAGGGAATATTATTTCTTTTATATTCATGAAGAGAACTTCTGTTATTCCATTCTTTATTATTCTGTTGGAATAACCAGTATACGCGGTCTACCCTATACTTGGTGACATTCTCCTATTATTCTGTTGGAACATCCTGTCTGTGTGTTTTACACCGGACCTGGTTCCGTCTTTATTATTATTCTGTCGGAATATCCTGTCTTTGTGTTTTACACTGGACCTGGTTCCATTATTTATTATATTGCTCTTTATTATTCTGTCGAAATATCCTGTCTGTGCGTTTACGCCGGACCTGGTTCCATTATTTATTATTTTGTCAGAATATCCTGTCTGTGCGTTTACGCCGGACCTGGTTCCATTATTATTATTCTGTTAAGAATAACCTGTCTGTGCGGTCTATCGCATGTATGGTGATTTCTTTTGTTATTCCATTCTTTATTATACGCAGTTGATTAAAACTTTGACTTCTATACTCCATGAAATTAGTGGAATATCCTTGACATTTGCGTTTCATCTAGTATCTATTCATGAAAATATTCTCCTGATCAGTCTTGAAGTTTACTCCACAAAGCAGTATCATGTTGACAATTTGAACGTTATTAATTCTTGGATAAATTAATTCTTGAACTTGTTTTATTGAATTCTTATATCATTGTCATCATCCTCATGTTTATAAAATGTTAAAAGTCATCTGTGGCCTGTAGTGCATAGATGGACTTGGTATGATTATGACCAGGGATTATTCGGTATAATCATGACTGTAATGTTACAAATGATGTGGTAAAAGTCCTCATTGGCCCGTAGTGCATTGATGGACCGTTATTGGCATGATCATGACCATTGATGATTACACAAATATCCTTGGCCCGTAGTGCATGGAATTTGTGGTCGTGACCCTAACGAATATCCTTGGCCGTAGTGCAGGGATGATGTGAATTATTTATTAAGCTGAGTCTCAGCGATAAAAGTGATGAAAAACTTTTTAAATCATAAAAGATAGTAGAGTTTATTTTCTACTTAACTCTTTTAATGGATTGCTTGTTCCGCTGCAGTTAAACTTGATGTCTATTATATTTTATCAGTTTAACATTGTTGAAAGCTAATGATAATTTATTCTGCATTATCTTAGTCATAATATTTCTTACTGGGCTAGTTGAGCTCACCCTTTCTTTCACTGTTCTCTTCAGGAAATGAGAACGTAGCTGGGGTAAGTCGGGGAACGGAGTGATGGTCCGAATGATAGTATTAGTTAGTAGTCCTCAATATTCTATGTAATAGTGTATTAATAAATGTAATGAGGACTCCTTTTGAGTATGAATACTCTCTAGAAGATAATATTTGTATTCAAACTCACAGTTTATGTTTTGTCATATTGTACACGATAGTTGTATTAGTAAGTTGTATTTGTATTCTGTACCATGTATCTGACGACCCAAGATGGGTGATGTATACCTAATTTTGGGGGCGTCACATGACATGTGACTACTTAAGTGCCAGAATACCCCTTCCATTCTATGAAGGAGGGAACCGCTCTTTGGGACTTTGGACTGAATATTCTCTCAACTCGAAGCACTAAGGACTTGGACATTCCCTCAACTCGAAGCCTTCAAGAAGGCTCTTGGAATCCCTGCTATCCTAACAAGGTTTCTGAATTCTGAGAGTTATGTCATGCGTCATTGGAGTAACTGCTCGCATGTTCTTCTCCCCTATTCAATCAATCAATCAATTTTGTGTTCTTCGTAGATTTCTCTCCTTCTCAGCCAACACGAAACTCTAACTAGCAAAACACGATTTCCTTGCCCACACATTCATATCTAATTTCTATATCTACATAGAATTTTTATAAAATTAAACACTAAAATGGGGGAAATAGATGTTCAAAAATTAAAGTGGGTTGGTCCTCAACCCCTTTTCTATAACTCACCGATTAAGGCCAATAATTTGCACCATTATAGTCGTTATTTTTCATAGTACAACCACTTAGCATTGTAACAACTATTTTTGTTATTTACCTTTGTAACATATATTTTCTCGTTATCCGTTATCACAAAATAAAATTCTTCATTAATTGAATTGGACATAAATTAAACTAACCATCCATGTTTGTGCTCCATGTGTTCAATTTCCATCACTAACACAAGAACACAATCTCTTATTTTTATTTTGGTAACCGTTTAAATGATCGAATATATTGAAACTGTTATAATAATAAAAAGATTACAATAATTGTCAGACTACAAATTAAAATCCTTTCAAATAATAATAATAATAATAGATATCAAATCAATAAAGGGTTAACCATATCAATCCATATATATATATATATATATATATATATATGGGAAATGATCCGTGGAAAACGTTAACTATTAACACTGTTTCAACTAACGTTAATTTAGTCGTCCAATATTAGAGTTAATGGCTGAGATGAATGCCCAGCCGCTAGAGGGAGTAGCGGCCAGCAATAAATATTAAAATCCTCCCAGCTGTCCGCTAGAGGGAGTAGCGGGCAGTCAAAACGTCGTCGTTTTAACTGGCCGCTACTCCCTCTAGCGGACAATAGAGAAGATTTTAAAAATCGTGCGCTGTTAGGGAATTTGGCCCAGCCGCTAGAGGGAGTAGCAGCCAACCAAAAAAATTGACCCAATTACTGATTATCCTAATTATCCTCGTATATACTACTTATTAATTAATAAAATAAAATAATAAAAAATTATAAGGATAATCAGTAATTATCCTTATACTTATTAATAAAATAAGTATGTATAAGGATAATTAATAATTATATTTTTAATTATAAATAGAAAATGGTGATTGAATTTATATTATATTCCTACTCAAATATATAAACTCAATCGACAAAACTAATGAATTGGCCACCGAAGTTGGCACGCTTTATCGAATACCCGATTAAACTTTTAATTTTTTAAATTAACTCACTGAACTAATTATTATTTTTAAATTGGGTCACTCCGTTAAAAATAGTAGACAGACGTTAGAATTTTATCTACGCGGCTCTGAAAAAAATATACAAACAATAAAAAAAGTACACGTGGCAAAAAAAAGCCTTTTTTTACATTTTAAAGTTTTAAAAAAATAAACATTTTAAAGTTTTAAAAATAATAAAAACTTAATAAAATAAAACAAAAACAAAAAAATCAAAACATTTTTCTTCTATATTTTCTCTTTCATCAAAACATATCTAACAAATCCTTCATCCTTTCTCTCTCTTCTCTCCTTCCAAATCACAGGCTTCTCTTCTGTTCCTTCACCTTCTCTGTTCGTAGGCTTCTCTCTTCTCTCCTTCACCTTCTATTCTCTGTAATACCCCTTACCTTCTCTGTATCGCGGACCACCATTGGAGCCTTTACTCGAAGCGGCGCAGTACCACCTCTCTTAGCGCAAGAGAGAGAAGAAGAGGAAGAAGAGGCGGCGATGGTGGTGGAAGAAGAGAGAGAAGAAGAGGCGGTGGAGGAGGTGGAGGCGCCAGTAGTGGTGGAACAAGAGAGAGAAGAAGGAGGAAGAATTGATTTAATGAAATGAAAAAATGTTTTATTTTTATTAGTTTTTGTTTTGTTTTATTATGTTTTTGTCATTTTTAAAACTTTAAAATGTTAAAACTGAGTTAAAAAATAATTTTTTTTATTATTTCCATGTCAGTGTTGCTGATTGGCCACCTCATTTTTTATTTTATTTTCTCTTTTTTTTTTGCTTCCACGTATGAAAAAATTTGACAGCCGTTAACCAGATTTGACAGAATGACCAAATTTGAAAATTTTAATCAGTTCAGTTAGTTTATTTGACAAATTAAAAGTTCAATTAGATATTCAATAAAACGTGCCAACTTCGGTGGCCAAATCATTAGTTTTGCCAAACTCAATCACTATTTCCTATTTATAATTATAAATTATAAGACGATAATCAGTAATTATTCTTATACATACTTATTTTATTAATAAGTATAAGGATAAGTATGAAGATAATTACTCATTATCCTTATAATTATCCTTATAATTTTTTATTATTTTATTTTACTGATTAATAACTAATATGTATAAGAATAATCTGTTAATAAGTATAAGGATAAGTATAAAGATAATTACTGATTATCCTTATAATTATCCTTATAATTTTTTATTATTTTATTTTACTAATTAATAAGTAGTATGTACGAGGATAATTAAGATAATCAGTAATTGGGCCAATTTTTTTTGTTGGCCGCTACTCCCTCTAGCGGCTGGGCCAAATTCCCTAACAGCGCACGATTTTTAAAATCCTCTCTACTGGCTGCTAGAGGGAGTAGCGGCCAGTCAAAACGACGACGTTTTGACTACTCGCTACTCCCTTTAGCGGCCAGCAGAGAGAATTTTAATATTTATTGATGGCCGCTACTCTCTCTAGCGGCTGAGCATTCATCTCAGCCATTAACTCTAATATTGAACGACTAGATTAACGTTAGTTGAAATAGTGTTAATAGCTAACGTTTTCCACGGATTATTTCCATATATATATATATATATATATATATATATATATATATATATATGAACTATATATGTATACACAACTGTGTAGTACACAGTTGCCTATGATGACAGTTTTTTTGGACTCTAGCGACACGCGGTTCACCCATTGCCATAGACCAGAATAACTATCGCGGTGGGTGAACCGTTTCTATATCTCCAAAAAATCGTCCCCATAGATGCCTGTGTACTACATAGTTGTGTATATACATTTTCCCATATATATATATATATATATATATATATATATATATATATATATATACAGAAAGCTTCAGGTGCTGGTGGTCCGCATACGGACCACCTATAGCGACCATCACCCGGATCGTCGCTATAGGTGGTCCGTATGTGGACCACCAGCACCTAACGCTTTCTGTATATATATATATATATATATATATATATATATATATATATATGTGTGTGTGTGTGTGTGTGTGTGTGTGTGTGTGTGTGTGTGTGTGTATGTGTATGTGTGTGTGTGTGTGCTATAGCGATGATTTGGTCCGTCGCTATAGCTATAACGACATATTACTGACCTATAGGGACGAACCGGACCGTCGCTAAACAAAATCTCTCGAACGAAGGAAGCAAAATCTCCTAAAAGATGATAATATCTCCTCACAAAAGAGAGAAACAACTCATATCATGTAGAAAACAAGTCTCACAAAAAAGAAAAAGCAAACTCAATAAGAATGTAGATAAATTTATTAAATCAAAATGAGAGATCAAAGGGAGGGTATCGATCTCGAAAATGAGAGCCCACCCCTAAATCTAAGATGGAGGTTAGGGATCTTGACTAGAGAGAAAAGAGATAAACCGTAGCAATTCTTAGTAAAATTAAAAGTATCTGAAATATAATTAAACTCCACAATAAGTTAATCGAATAAGAAATACATTCATAAAGCCAAAATAACTATTTTCCTTCCTCACTCTTGATAAAGTCCATAGATTTCTACTGATTCCCAACTGATTTTCTTTCATCCTCATCTGTGGCTTCCAATACTTGTTGCAACAACAAGGCCATAAAATGCCCATTTCCTGGAAAATTCAATCTCACTTGGTGCGGATCATAATAATCCATCCCAAAATTCAAAGGTTCAAAAGCAGACATTGTTGATGGTACTGACATAGCTGATGGTGCCATAGCTGACAAAACTGGCGGTGTCATGTCAGACATAGCTTGTAGTGCCATATCAGACACAACTTGCGATGCCATAGTAGACATAGGTTGTGGTGCCGTAGTAGATATAGCTTGTGGTGCCATATCAAACATTGTTTGAAGTGCCATAACAGACATAGCTTGCGGTGCCCTAGCAAACAAAGCTGGCGGGGCCATAGCTGACATAGTTGGTAGTGCCATTGTAGAAAAATTAGTTGGTGGTGTCATGACTGACATAGTTGGCGGTGTCATGACTGACAGAGCTGACGGTGTCATAAGAGACAAAGCTGGTGGTGCCAAAACAGACATAGTTGGTGGTGCCATAGCAGACATAGTTGGTGGTGCTTTACTAGACATAACCATTGATGTCGTACCAGACATAACCCATGATGTCGTACTAGACATAGCCGACCTTGTTATACAAGATATAGCAGGTGATGTCATACTAGACATAGCAGGCGATGCCATACCAGACACCATTGATGCCATACTAGACATAGCTAGTGTTGACATAGATTGTGGGTACATCCTTCTTAAACCATCCTTCACCGGTTGAGCCTTGTAAGCAGAACTCATAGAAGAAGAAATTGAATCGAGCGAGCGAGACACTTGGAGAATTCCAGAGGAAATGGATATTGGTTGAGTAGGAACAATGCCGTTGCCTGTAGCAGCGATGATGGAAGGCTCAGCCTCGCGGAGGAGCCACTCAATGGTTTTACCATCAGAGGCATGGCCAAGTTCCTCAGTCAATTGGAACACACGAGCTGCACATAAAGCTGGAATACGGACACGTCGTCCACGACCATTCACTTTGATGTGACGATCTTTCTTTGGAGCGGCCAATTGAGTATTTTTGAAATAAATGTTAGGATTTATGGAGAGAGGATTTGGAGTTGGATTTGGTTTAGGTTGGTTAAAGCGGCGGGGGTCTCTCCGTGAACCCATTTTTGAGAAAGAATGTAAGAGGGAAAAAATTAGCGCTTGAAGTGGGCGGTAGAGTTAAGTAGGGTTTTTATCGAACGACGATGATGAGTATATATAATGGAACTCTGTGGGCCTATGCGTACAAAATTGGAAAAGCCCATTCATCTATACATACTCTCTCCATCTAAAATATAAGATTTACTATTTAAGAGTTTTACATTTCAAAAAAAGAAATAATCTCGACGTAATTAATATATTAAATTTAAAGTTATAATCAAGTTTTGAAAATTTTATTAATTCTTTATGTAAAAATATATTTAAATATATTATAATTTATTACCATTAATTAGAAATAATTTTAAAGTATCTTAAATCTAAAGTATATATTTGCTATTTAATTTATAAGATTATAATTTACAACTGGAAATTAGTCATTGATGCAACTTAATATGCTATAGTTATATTATAATTTGAACTGAGCACAATTAGGAAGTTGTAAAATGGAAATATTCATATTATAGATACTGATTCATGTTTGAATTCACTAAATTTAATTTATTAATTTTTTTTGAAGTTCATAAATAATTTAATTAATCTAGTTATCATAATTTGATTCTAAAAAATTTAATTATCAAGGTGTCCTAAATTTGATTTTATTAATATTCATTTGCACTATACAAAATGGGAAGGTGATATTAATATGACAAAATTTTTGGGACATGACAATTATAATTTTAACAGTTCATTTTATTATTTTCACCCTAGTTTAATGTAAAGGATACTTTTACCTAAAACAAAATAATTGACAACATACTTTGTTGTCCTTAATATTTATCAACTCCCTACATAACGTGAGGGTGCTTTTTGCGTTGTTTAATATCAACTTCCTGCCTAACGTGATATATTTATTATTATTTGTTCCATTTAGATATCCAACATAACTTTATATGCATTGCATTAATTAATTTTCTTTTAATTTTTGGAATGAAATCATTACGAGATAAGATTTGTGGTGGAGAAAATAAATGACCGATTTGATAAACAAAATCAAAGGTAGGTGTAACGCTCTTAAATTCGGGTTCTTTAAACCTCAGATCTGATATGTCACGGTATTATCTTTATCTCATTATATATAATCTTTATTCTTAACTTAATGAATACAACCTTACTTTGATACCAATTAATTCATTAATACATTCTATTCCAAAATCTATAACCTTCACAATCTGCTATTACTACTATAGATCTTTCATGATCTAATCTATACATCTCAAACTATACATAATGTGACGTCCTCAAAATATGTTCACACAATTCATTTTGGGTCGTCAAATACACACTACTAAATCCAAATAAAAATCTTCCAATTAACCCCTTTCCTCGATAAAACTTATTAGATATTTTTAATAATGTAAATAATAATATGAATAATTGTGACGTGTTAATTATTTATTTAATAATATAAAATATTGTGCAGATGATACTGTGACAATAATTGAATCAATAATATGAGATATTATGCAACAACTACTGTGACAATTATTGAATGAAACTAAGTGACTTCTTACGTAAACATCAATAATCAGAGATACTGTGCAATACCGTGTGGTACTATGCAACAACACGTATTATTGTACTTTTATCACCGAGTATTTCAACAGTTTAACGATAAAAGTTTTACAATTATTTTTTATAAAAATGTTATTTCTGTCGCTTAATTTCTATATCTGACAGTTATTCCGTTGTGGGGTCCACCAATGATTGTGCCTTCGTACGAATATTACCCGAAAAAAAGAATATTCTTCGACCAAAAGAATATTTTATGACAACTTGCTTACTTTGTAAAATTTTCACATATCACCCTTAACTTTAACCTTTTATCATTTAACCATTTACTGAATAGAATAATAATTATAAGAAAAATTGAATACTTTTATTTCACAAAATTTGGGGTCTTACAATCTCACCTCCTTATAAAATTTTGTCCCCAAAATTTACGTACCTGGTAGTTCGAAAAGGTGAAGATACCTTATTTTCATTTTAGATTATATCTTCCCGATCATTTCCTTTGTATCATGATTTCTCCATTACTCATCTCTCGGATTGCAGATATCATTCTAGAATACAGCTTCAAAACAAAGGTTAATAGACATATCACAATTTGTCAACTTATTAAGTAAGAAAATTCAGCTTAGGTAGGACACACAATAACGAATGATATTACTCGTCTCTCCCCTCCTATTTATAGTCTCAGATCTCCTCTAGAAGCCATATCCTTAAGCTTTGATACCAACCGTGACACCCCTAAAATAGGTCCACACAACGAAAAACTGTCAGATGAAGAAAACAACAAGTATGAGTTTTTTTTATAACGGCATAGTTGTTACCGTTAACACTGTTGGAATACCTGATGGTTAAAGTACAGTAATACGCGTGGTTGCACAGTAGCACACGGTATTGCACAATATTTGTGAATTATTGATTCTTACGTAAGAAGACACTATTTAATAATTGTTACAATAATTACTGTTCAATATTTTATTTTATTGATTCAATAATTACTACGTTGATATTTTATATTATTGTTGTTTCAATAATTATCACTGCACAGTATTTTCCATTATCAGATCAATAATTCATATTATTTGAATAATATTATTAGATATCATTATTGGCAATGTCTAAGAAAGTTCTGTCTAGAAAAGGGGTTTGTTCACCTAATTACGTGCCAGTAAGGAGAAATCCTTATCGGAAAGCCTCCTCTTTCCTAGGAACGACCTGGTTGTCATTATTGTGATTCTGTAATATTATTTATGAATAATCAATTATTGATTTATATGATAAGAAAATATTTATTTTATGTGGATATAAATGAAGGAATTAATGCTGAGGTGTTTAATCAGTATTTTGTCAGAATGGATGTATTAAAAATCATCCATATGTGGATTTCGGTCATTTTCTGTTTGGAATTTAGAAAAACTTTCTTCTACAAAGCTGTAGAGAATTAAATTTCCTATGGTATAGACATAAAATTTGTATTTTTCTGATAAAAAAGCTATTTATTATGAATTATTAAAGTTTTAGAAATAAATATTTTTATTAAAAATATGGGTGGGCCCCACTTTTATTTTTTATGGAAAAATACTGAATTTCAAAGGTGGTGTGCGTGAATAGCAATGGGTGGAAGCCACCGGTAGTAGGTTAGTCAGCTTTGGCTGTAAGACCCCAACTTATTAATGAATAAAATCAAATTTTTTCTAAATATTATTGTGAATAATAAGGGGCTAATTTGATATAATACTTTGGTTATGGGTAAAATGTGCAAATTTTGCAAAATAAGCAAGTGGTTATAAAATATTTATTTTTGGTCGGTGAATATTCGGTTGGTCGTGGAATATTCTTGCTGTCGGGGAATATTCGTACGACGACGCAGCCTTGTGTGGGCCCCATAATGGAAAGCGATTGGATGAAGAAAACGACAAGTATAAGTTGTTTATAAATAACGGCGTAGTTGTTACCGTTAATACTGTTGGAATATCCGGTGGTTAAAATACAGTAGCACACGGTATTGCACCAATTATTGATTCTTACGTAAGAAGGCACTACTCAATAATTATTACACTAGTTATTATTCAATATTTTATTTTATTGATTCAATAATTGCTGCGTTGATATTTTATATTATTGTTGTTTCAATAATTGTTGCTGCACAGTATTTTTATTTATCAGATCAATAATTCATATTATTTGAATAATATTATTAGATAACATTATTGGCAATGTCTAGAAAGTTCTGTCTAAGGAGAGGTTTGGTCATCTAATTGCGCGCCAGTAAGGAGAAATCCTTATTGGAAAGCCCCCTCTTTCCTGGAAACGGCATGTTGTCATAAATGTGATTCTGTAATATTATTTGTGAATAATTAATTATTGATTCATATGATAAGGAAATATTTATTTTATGTGGATATAAATGAGGGATATATTTTTGTGGTTAAAAAATGAAGGAGTTAATGTTGAGGTTTTTATCCGTATTTTTGTCGGAATGGAGGTATTAAAAATCAGGATTTTTGAGATATTTTGCGGGGGTTATAATTTTTAATCCGACCGTTGGATCGTGGTAATTTTTGGATATGTTATACATATATAAGTTGAGTATATGTCCACAAATTTTAAACCGTTAAAAATGAACGTATGATTTATTACGAATTTTACAAGATGACTAGTTCAGAAATTGTTGAATTTTCGGAGTTAATCATTTTGGTGGAAAATTCTAGAATTGGTGGGCCCCACTTGTGGTTGGTGAAGAAATGTGCTGAATTATATTTCAAATGTGGTGGGTGGGAATAGTAGCAGGTAAAGCCATCAGGTTGCAGGTCAAGCCTACTAAAATTTTCCTATAAATAAAGGGCTAAGTTAGAATTGAAAATCACACCAGAAACAAGTTTTCTCTCTTTCTCTCTCTAGATTATTGAGTGTATTTTGTGAGTATTTAGATACTTTGAGAGTTTCTATTCATCAGAGCAAGTTTCTTTCAGCCTTATACCGGTATTCCGACCAGAAGTACTGATATCTTGAGGTAAGGGGTATTATTTATTTCACATTCTGAAGAGATATTATTTTTCGTATTCGTATGAATATTATTTCTGTTCAATATTCATAAGAAATTTTATTTCGTTCAATATTCGCGAGAAATATTATATTCGTTTAATATTCGTAATGAATATTATTTTCGTTTAATATTCGTAAGGGATATTATTTTCTTCTTAAATGATATTATTTTCTTCAATATCATTATGCTGAAATAGTGATGTGAGTTTTTATCAAATTTAGAACTTTTTGTGTCGGGATTACTATTCACGTATACGGCACTATTCACGTATACGGTACTATTCACGAATACGACACTATTCACCGAAAAATAAAATTTTCCCTTTTTGTCCAAGATGTCTATTATGGTTACTATCTTTGATTGTATCCATGTTTTGATCTTTATTTTTTGAATTCTGCTTCATAATTGATTATTATGAAGTATTATTGATCTTGGATAAACTGTTATACGAATCCCTACTATTTGTCCTTCTGTCTCATTGGATTCGTTTTCTTTAAGATATTTTTCATCATCCTCAGTCCTAAATGATGATATTACTGAATATCTTTGGCCTGTAGTGCAAAGATGTATGATTACTTGATGAATATCTTTGGCCTGTAGTGCAAAGATGAACAGGTGTTGAGATGAACATGACCGACTGATGATACAAATGAATATCTTTGGCCTGTAGTGCAAAGATGAATATTTGGTTAAAAATGATTATTAATTGATGTTACAGGGATAAAATATTGATGATGGACTTTTAAATCTTAGAAGATAGTAGAATTCTTTCTCTACTTGACTCTTCTAATGGTTTGCTGTTTCCGCTGCAGTTGTTGATCTAAAATTTGTTGTCGATTATATTTTATCAGATTTTTCCCTGTTGAAGACTAACGATAATTTGTTGTATATTATCTTAGTCATAATATTCTTTACTGGGCTAGTTGAGCTCACCCTTTTCCTTTTTGTTCCATTTTTCTTCTCAGGAGATGAGAACATAGTAGGATCTAGTCGGGGTATGGAGTGATGGTTCTAGAAAGATGTTTTAGCAGTCCTCACTATTTCTGTAAAATAGTGTTTGAATAATTGTAATGAGGATTTATTTGAGTGTGGATATTGTCTAGAAGACAATATTTGTATTTAAACTCACAGTATGTGTTGTCGTATTTTGCACGACAATTGTATTATTGAAGTTGTAGTTATTTTCTGTACCATGTATTTGGCGACTCAGAATGGGTTGGATGGATTGGACCTATTTTGCGGGCGTCACATTGGCGTTCTAAGTATTTTCCTATAAATAGGGTGCTTATGTTATAATTGAAAATCACACTAGAATCAGAAATTTTCTTTCCATAATATCGAGCGTATTTTTGTGAGTATTTAGATACCTTGAGAGTTGATAAGTAGTGCAAATTTTTTTCAACATTATATCCGATATTCCAGTCAGTAGTACTGTTCTTTTGATGTAAGGGATGTTATATTATTCGTAAATGATGTTATTTCTTTTAATATCATTATACCGAGATATTTGTATAAATTTTATTATGAAATTTTTACCTTTTCATGCTGAGGTTACTATTCACGTATACGACACTATTTACGAATACGGTACTATTCACGAAGTATGATTTTTCTTATAAAATTTTACCTTTTTGTGTCGGGATTATATTCACGTATACAATACTATTTACGTATACGACACTATTCACGAATACGACACTATTCACAGACAAATTTAATTTTCTTTTCTTGGTCCAAGTTGTCTATTATGGTTACTATCTTTGATTGTATCCATGTTTTGATCTTCATTCTTGAATTTTACTCCACAATTGATTATTATAGAGTACTTTTGAACTTGGATAAACTGAAGTACGAATCTCTAATCTTTGTCCTTTTATCTCACTGGATTCGTTTTCTTTAAAGTATTTTCATCATCCTCAGTCCTAAATGGTGATATAACTGAATATCTTTGGCTTGTAGTGCAAAGATGAATAATTACTTGATGAATATCTTTGGCCCGTAGTGCAAAGATGGACATGTGTTGAGATGAACATGACCAACTGGTGATACAAATGAATATCTTTGGCCCGTAGTGCAAAGATGAATATTTGATTCAGGATGTATATTGATTGATGTTACAGGGATAAAATATTGATGATAAACTTTTAAATCATAGAAGATAGTAGACTTCATTCTCTACTTAACTCTTCTAATGAATTGTTATTTCCGCTGCGAATATTGATCTAAAACTTGTTGTCCATTATATTTTATCTGATTTATTGAAGGCTAACGATAATTTGTTCTACATTATCTTAGTCATAATATTTTTTACTGGGCTAGTTGAGCTCATCCTTTTCTTTTTTGTTCTATTTTTCTTCTCAGGAGGTGAGAATATAGCGGGAACTATTCGGAGTGTAGAGTGATATTTCAAGGCAGTTGTTTTAGTAGTCCTCACTCTTTTGTTAAATAATATATTAATAATTGTAATGATAACTTATTTGATTTTGGATATTGTCTAGAAGATAATATTTGTATTTAAACTCACAGCATATGTGTTGTCGTATTTTGCATGACAATTGTAATAATGAAGTTATAGTTATTTTCTGTACCATGTATTTGGCGACTCAAAATGGGTTGTGTGGACCTATTTTGGGGGCGTCACATAAACTGTCGTGCAAAATACGATAACACATAAGCTGTGAGTTTCAATACAAATATTGTACTGAATATAATACGACAATATACACACCTAAATTATTATAATACCGTATAAAATACAGCAACAAATATTTCAAGTCTTCAAAGGAACACGAGAAGATTTCTGTCCTCCTCATTCTAATGGGGTGTATTTTTGACGCTTCCAAATTCGAGTTCACCTCACCCTATTGTTGTTCACCAAAATTAACTATTAAATGACGTATAAAATACGACACATACATTTTAAGTCCTCAATACAATTATATATGTTTGCGACACTCCCAAAATAGGTATACATCACCCATTCAGAGTCGCCAAATACATGGTACAGAAACAAATACAACTTCATTAAAATAATTGTCGTGCAAAATACGATAACACAAATACTGTGAGTTTAAATACAAATATTATCTTCAAGACAATATCCACACTCAAATAAGTCCTCATTATAATTATTGAAACACTATTTTATAAAATAGTGAGGACTGCTAACACAACTAACTGAAAACATTACTCCACACCCTGACTAGTTCCCGCTATATTCTCGCCTCCTGAGAAAAAAAGAATAAAAAGGAAAAGGGTGAGCTCAACTAGCCCAGTAAAGAATATTATGACTAAGATAATATACAACAACTTATCATTAGTCTTCAACAGGGAAAAATATGATAAAATATAATAGACAACAAGTTTTAGATTAACAACTGCAGCGGAAACAGCAATCCATTAGAAGATTCAAGTAGAGAATAAATTCTACTATCTTCTAAGATTTAAAAGTCTATCAACGATATTTTATCCCTGTAACATCAATCAATAGACATCTTGAATCAAATATTCATCTTTACACTACAGGCCAAAGATATTCATTTGTATCATCAGTTGGTCATGTTCATCTAAACACCTGTTCATCTTTGCACTACGGGCCAAATATATTCATCAGTTAATCATTCATCTTTGCACTACAGGTCAAAGATATTCAGTAATATCATCATTTAGGACTGAGGATGATAAAAATTATCTTAAAGAAAACGAATCTAGTGAGACAAAAGAATAAATATTAATGATTCATACTACAGTTTATCCAAGTTCAATAATACTCCATAATAACCAATTATGAAGCAGAATTTAAAAATAAAGATAAAAACATGGATACAATCAAAGATAATAACCATAATAGACATCTTGGATAAAAAAGAGAAAATTTTATTTTTCGATGAATAGTACCGTATGTAACGACCCCAAAATAGATCCATTCCATCCAACCTATTCTGAGTCGCCAAATACATGGTACAGAAAACAACTATAACTTTATTACAACAATTATCGTGCAAAATACAACAACACATATGCTGTGAGTTTGAATACAAATATATACCAAATATGACTCATGTTCCAATCGTGGACATCACCTCACAATGACACCTTACATAAAGGTATAGTCAAAAACTATTTTAGAAATTAGAATCTTTGGGAAGTGCTCAAGGAAACCTTTGTACATGGGAGGCCACGCGTCTAGGTTATGACAGATATCATATGGCCACAGAATTATCCTTGGTTGACCCAATAGACCCCAAAGAAAAACGAGAAGATTACTATCATATTCTTCCCAATGGTGAGTCTTCTCTTGACTTATCATTATCTCCACTGTCTCTAATTGAGAATTATTCTTCAAACAAACACAAAGATTATATAGGTAGTGCCCATAGATATACTCAGCAAGTGGATGAGCACAACCCTGTCTTATGATGACACGAGGTTGTATGTCATTAGACATCTTGTATGATAGTGACAAAACACCCTTCCAACGTTGGGTTCGCCTCACCCTATTTTCTTCACCAAATATAACTACTAAATGATGACCACCGTTCTATTCCCTTGTTACCCCCGCTCGACCCAGCTACACTCTTATTACCTGAAAGGAATTGTGAACAGAAGGGTGAGCACAACTAGCCCAGTAAAGAATATCTTGACTAAAGATAAATAAATTATCAATAGTCTTCATCAATAATAAATCAGAGATTTAGAACATATGGTAGATGATAAAAAATTTCAACCATAGTTGCAGCGGAACATGCAATCCATTAGAAGAGTCAAATAGACTATAAAGTCTATTATTTTCTCCATGTTAAAAATCCACCAACAATGTTTTATCCCTGTAACATCAATCAATAATTCTTGTCCACAATCACATAAATAACTCATAATCATAATTGTAGTTCTAAATTCCTCTTCTCATCCAGAACAAAGATAATTTTCATCACTTGTCTTTACCTGAAACATCAAAGATCATGGTTATACCAAATCACAGTTCCTGTTCATAATCATACTAATAACTTCATCTTTGCACTACGGGCCAAAGATATTCATCAACAAGTCATCTTCGCACTACATGTCAAAGATATTCATCAACAGTTCATCTTTGCATTACTGGCCAAAGATATTCAACAACAGGTCATCTTTGCACTACATGCCAAATATATTAATACCTCAAAGAATATATAATCATTTAAGAATTTATATAAACAATAATTATAACCATGTTGATCATTTCACCTTTGCACTTAAGCTAAAGATATTCAATTATAAATTCAATGGTCATGATCATACCAGTCAACAATTCAACTTTGCACTACTGGCCAAAGAGAACCCATAGTCATGATCATACCAAAAATCTACCCATCTTTACACTCAAGTCAAAGAGAAATATCATCATTAGGGTTATAAAAATGTTATATATGATAATAAAATCAATATAATCAACATATAGATTTAATCTCAAGAGTAATATTCATAAATCAACTATAACTTGGTTAGAAAAAGAAACCAATTTTGTCGTGAATAGTAACTCGTGAATAGTAACTCGTGAATAGTAACTCGTGAATAGTAACCCCGACTCAAAAAGGTAGAAATTCTACAATAAAATCTATACCAATATTTCGGTATAATGATATTGAAAGAATAACATTTCTTAAGCTTATAAACAATTTATTTAAATTGTTTACACTTTACTAATTAATGCATTTAATCATCATAAAATGTCAACTCTTAAGATTTCATCATCAATAACCAAAACCCTCATCAAAAATCTGCATATACCTCATATAGGATTCTCAAGTCATAAAATCCTATTTTTCAATTTTCTTACTTCACAAAACATATTTAATTCATTAACTCATAACTAGACTATTTTTATAAAAAATACCAAATCAATTCTAAAAATATTTCTTTTCTGGGATTTAACATAATATAGTCTCATAGTGAACATATATTTTTCTCAGAATTTTTAAAAGTCATTTACTATTTTTCATATGGCCAAAACAGCCGAATATTTAGACATTTATCAAAAATTATACTTTTGTCCAAAAATTTTGAAATTAACAGAGTATACTTCCATCATATACATGTACTCCCAATAAAAATTTCATCAATTTTGGAGTTAACCACAAGGAATTATAAGCTGTTACTTTTAAAATAGTCTTTTCTCATAAAATTCATAACTCTCAATCTATACATCCAAAAATCACCATTTTTGGACACAATCAAGAAAACTCATCAAAATATCATTTCAAATTTTTTCAGAATTTTTGAAGATCAAAAAAATTACGAAATTGAAAATCATAACAACCCTTAAAATCCCTTAATATCCCTTACTATCCCTTACCTCAAAACAGCAGTACTTCTGACCGGAATGTAAAGCCGAAGGAACCTTGCACTGAATATCAACTCTCAAAGTATCTAAAAACTCACAAAATATGCTTCATAATATAGAGAGAGAAAGAGAGAAAGCTTATGTTTCTGGTGTGATTTTCAATTCTAACTTAGCCCTCTATTTATAGGAAAATTTTGGTAGGTTTGACCTGCAACCTGATGGCTTTACCTGCTACTATTTCCACCCATCACATTTGAAATATAATTCAACACATTTCTTCACCAACCACAAGTGGGGCCCACCAATTCTAGAATTTTCCACCAAAATGATAAACTCCGAAAATTCAACAATTTCTGAATCAGTCATCTCGTAAAATTCATAATAAATCATACGTTCATTTTTAACGGTTCAAAATTTGTGGACATATACTCAACTTATATATGTATAACATATCCAAAAATTACCACGATCCAACGGTCGGATTAAAAATTATAACACCCGCAATATTTCTCAAAAAACCCTGATTTTTAATACCTCCATTCCGACAAAAATACGGATAAAAATCTCAACATTAACTCCTTCATTTTTTAACCACAAAAATATATCCCTCATTTATATCCACATAAAATAAATATTTTCTTATCATATGAATCAATAATTAATTATTCACAAATAATATTACAGAATCACATTTATGACAACCAGGCCGTTCCTAGGAAAGAGTGGGCTTTCCAATAAGGATTTCTCCTTACTGGCGCGCAATTAGATGACCAAACCTCTCCTTAGACAGAACTTTCTAGACATTGCCAATAATGTTATCTAATAATATTATTCAAATAATATGAATTATTGATCTGATAAAGGAAAATACTGTGCAGCAACAATTATTGAACAATAATAATATAAAATTTCAACGTAGCAATTATTGAATCAATAAAATAAAATATTGAACAGTAATTACTGTAACAATTATTGAGTAGTGCCTTCTTACGTAAGAATCAATAATTTCAAAAATACTATGCAATACCGTGTGCTACTGTGCAATAACGCGTATTACTGTATTTTAACCACCGGGTATTCCAACAGTGTTAACGGTAACAACTACGCCGTTAATTATAAAAACTCTATTTTTGTCGTTATCTTCATCCGACAGTTATTCGTTATGGGACCCACAAATAGCTGCGCCATCGTACGAATATTTTCCGACAGAAAGAATATTCCACGACCAAACGAATATTCCCCGACAACAATGATTATTTTATAACCACTTGCTTATTTTGAAAAAAATTTACATTTCACCCATAACTTTAAACTTTTATCAATTTAACCATTTACTAAATAGTAATTATAAGAAAAATTGAATACTTTTATTTCATAAAATTCGGGGTCTTACAATCTCCCCTCCTTATGAAATTTCGTCCTCGAAATTTACGTACCTGGTATTTCAAAGAGTTGAGAATACCTTGCTTTCATTTCAGATTCCATCTTCCCTGTCATCATAATTTCTCCATTGCTCATCTCCTGTATTTCAGATATCATTCTAGAATACAGCTTCAAAACAAGGGTTAATTGAACAAATTAACATATCACATAATATCCCGATATTATGACTGACCAACAAATAAGCTTAGGCAGGACACACTAGCGAATGATTTACTCATCTCTCCCCTCCTAGTTATATTCCCCGATCTCCGCCAGAGATCATATCCCTAAGCTCTGATACCAAATGTAACTCTAGACACCAACCTATGTCAGCACCTTACATTGATACCTATCAGTTTGCCACCGCAGAACGGCGTCCCCTACGGAGAGTCTGGCTTCGGTGCATCCCCCATCAACAGGAAGTCACCAGCGAGAGGCTCGGGGCTCTTTACTTATAGCTCTAATACCAAATGTAACGACCCCAAAATAGATCCATTCCATCCAACCTATTTTGAGTCGCCAAATACATGGTACAGAAAACAACTATAACTTTATTACAATAATTATCGTGCAAAATACAACAACACATATGCTGTGAGTTTGAATACAAATATATACCAAATATGACTCATATTCCAATCGTGGACATCACCTCACAATGACACCTTACATAAAGGTATAGTCAAAAACTGTTTTAGAAATTAGAATCTTTGGGAAGTGCTCAAGGAAACCTTTGTACATGGGACGCCACGCGTCTAGGTTATGATAGATATCATATAGCCACAGAATTATCCTTGGTTGACCCAATAGACCCCAAAGAAAAACGAGAAGATTACTATCATATTCTTCCCAATGGTGAGTCTTCTCTTGACTTATCATTATCTCCACTGTCTCTAATTGAGAATTATACTTCAAACAAACACCAAGATTATATAGGTAGTGCCCATAGATATACTCAGCAAGTGGATGAGCACAACCCTGTCTTATGATGACACGAGGTTGTATGTCATTAGACATCTTGTATGATAGTGACAAAACACCCTTCCAACGTTGGGTTCGCCTCACCCTATTTTCTTCACCAAATATAACTACTAAATGATGACCACCGTTCTATTCCCTTGTTACCCCCGCTCGACCCAGCTACACTCTTATTACCTGAAAGGAATTGTGAACAGAAGGGTGAGCACAACTAGCCCAGTAAAGAATATCATGACTAAAGATAAATAAATTATCAATAGTCTTCATCAATAATGTAAGACCCCAACTTATTAATGAATAAAATCAAATTTTCTCTAAATATTATTGTGAATAATAAGGGGTTAATTTGATACAAATACTTTGGTTATGGGTTAAATGTGTAAATTTTACAAAATAAGCAAGTGGTTATAAAATATTCATTTTGTCGGGGAATATTCGTTTGGTCGTGGAATATTCTTGCTGTCGGGGAATATTCGTACGACGGCGCAGCCTTGTGTCGGGGGTTACTATTAACGTATACGGCACTATTCACGAATACGGCACTATTCACCGAAAAATAAAATTTTCCCTTTTTGTCCAAGATGTCTATTATGGTTACTATCTTTGATTGTATCCATGTTTTGATCTTTATTTTTGAATTCTGCTTCACAATTGATTATTATGAAGTATTATTGATCTTGGATAAACTGTTATACGAATCCCTACTATTTGTCCTTCTGTCTCATTGGATTCGTTCTCTTTAAGATATTTTTCATCATCCTCAGTCCTAAATGATGATATTACTGAATATCTTTGGCCTGTAGTGCAAAGATGTATAATTACTTGATGAATATCTTTGGCCTGTAGTGCAAAGATGAACAGGTGTTGAGATGAACATGACCGACTGACGATACAAATGAATATCTTTGGCCTGTAGTGCAAAGATGAATATTTGGTTAAAGATGATTATTAATTGATGTTACAGGGATAAAATATTGATGATGGACTTTTAAATCTTAGAAGATAGTAGAATTCTTTCTCTACTTGACTCTTCTAATGGTTTGCTGTTTCCGCTGCAGTTGTTGATCTAAAACTTGTTGTCGATTATATTTTATCAGATTTTTCCCTGTTGAAGACTAACGATAATTTGTTGTATATTATCTTAGTCATAATATTCTTTACTGGGCTAGTTGAGCTCACCCTTTTCCTTTTTGTTCCATTTTTCTTCTCAGGAGGTGAGAACATAGCAGGATCTAGTCGGGGTATGGAGTGATGGTTCTAGAAAGATGTATTAGCAGTCCTCATTATTTCTGTAAAATAGTGTTTGAATAATTGTAATGAGGATTTATTTGAGTGTGGATATTGTCTAGAAGACAATATTTGTATTTAAACTCACAGTATGTGTTGTCGTATTTTGCACGACAATTGTATTATTGAAGTTGTAGTTTGCTTTCTGTACCATGTATTTGGCGACTCAGAATGGGTGTTGTATACCTATTTTGGGGGCGTCACAGTTGGTATCAGAGAGCTTAGGGATATGATCCCTGGCTGAGATGTGAGACAAGAACTAGGAGGGGAGAGACGGAGAATTCCTTCGCTAGTATGACCTGACTAAGTTTATTTGGTATTTATTTGGTCGGTCAGAGTATAGGGATAATATATGACATGACTATTAACCCTTGTTTTATGGCAGTATTTAAGAATGGCAGCTGAGAACGTTAATAATGGAGTAAATCAGACCGTGGAGACACCTTTGATCAACACCCAGGGGAACGTGCAACAGGAAGGCAATATTCCTCCTGTAAATAACGTTACCGAGCAAACGATGAATGATGGAATGTTTAGGAGCTTTTTGCAATTCATGCAAAATCAGACGAGGGAGACTCGTGTGCAGAATACGGGTGGAAGTGATCACAACGTGCGGTTTGTCACAGCTAAGCAGTTCAAAGAATTGGGACCACCAGAATTTAAGGGAAAGCCGGATCCGATCATGGCGGAAATGTGGGTCAAGCAAATTACCAAGATATTTGATGTCTTGGGATGCACGGAGGAACAGAAGGTTCCATTCGCCACATTTATGTTCCGCGGTGAGGCAGACTACTGGTGGGAGTCTGTGAAGCGTACCCAGCCTGACGCACTCAACATGTCCTGGGAAACATTTCAAAAACTGTTCAATGACAAGTACTTTCCTGAAAGTATTCGTCATATGAAGGAGGTTGAGTTTATTAGACTGGAACAAAACAACATGACGGTGTCCCAGTACGAGGCGAAGTTTGCAGAGTTATCCAGGTTTGCACCTCATTTGGTCGAAAATGAGGAACGAATGACAAGGATGTTTCTGAGAGGTCTAAAACCCGAGATTCGGCAATATCTTATCTCTCATAAATTTTCTTTATATTCAGATGTTGTAAACAGGGCTCAATTATTAGAGCGAGATAATGAGTATGTGCAACCGAGGGACCACAACCAGGGTCATACCGGTGGCGGCAGTCATCGAAGCAATGAAAACCAGCAGGAAAGAAAACATTCGGACAAAAGCGGTAACCACTCTGGTGGTAATCGTGGTCGTGATAATAGAAGGAGCGAGTCGGGAGGAGATTTCAAGAAGAGAAGGTACAACAATGATAACGTGAAGACGTCAGCACAAACATCAACTGTTTCTAGGGGAGGAGAACGACCACCGGTCGTATGTTACAAATGTGGGAAAGAGGGACATATCAGCCCAAACTGTCCACAACAATCCAAGGTATGTTATAACTGTGGAAAGGAGGGTCATATAGCTCGAGAGTGTTCTGTAGCAAAACCAAGTTCAGCGGGGATGGTGACTCCAAAAGCTGTCCCGGATAAGTCGAAATCAGCGGTTCCTGGAAGGGCGTTTGTCGTTACTGGCCAAAACGCGAGAAACCCGAACGAGGTGATCACGGGTAAGCTAATCTTGAATTCTTGCGAAGTTTATACTTTACTAGATACCGGTTCTACCCATTCTTTTATCTCTCCTGCTTGTGCTCAACGTTTAAACTTGACTCCGGAGAAATTGGACTTTAACTTATCTGTTGAAACTCCGTTGGGTTAAACCTTCGTTACATCTATAGTTTATAAATCTTGCATGATCCAAGTTGGCACTATCACATTACCTGTTGATCTTATCTCTTTAAAGATACTTGCTTTTGATGTGATTTTAGGAATTGATTGGTTAACCACTCATCATGCTAAAATTGATTGTTTTCGTAAGGTTGTTAGTTTTCATATTCCTAACCAACCTATCATACGAATTCAAACTACTAAACCACTAAAATCAGTCACTGTCATATCGAGCCACAAAGCTATTCGTTTATTGAAAAACGGATGTCAAGCTTTCTTAGCCCATGTAATGGATTTGAACAAAGACAAGTCAGATTTGAATAATATTTCTATTGTTATAGAATTTCTCGATGTATTTCCTGAAGAACTTCCTGGTCTACCCCCAAAACATGAAGTTGAATTCTTTATTGACCTTGAACCCGGTACAAAGCTCATTTCTAAAATCTCATATCAAATGGCTCCTATTGAACTTCAGGAGTTAAAAACCTAACTGTAGAAGTTTGTACCCGAGCCTTTATCTGGTGATTTCCTTTGTGAAATGCACTGAAGCCAGACTCTCCGTAGGGGATGCCATATTCGTGCGGTAGTAAACTGATAGGTGTCATTGTGACGTACTATCCAAGATTGGGATATGAGTCACAGTTGAGAGCAACCTAAGTCAGTAATAGAAGTACGTAGCTTTCTGGTTATTATCAGAGATTCGTAAAAGGATTTTCTCGAATCGCTACTCCGTTAACTCAGCTGACTTGGAAAGATACAAAATTCGTATGGAGTGAGGAATGCGAGAAGAGTTTCCAAGAACTCAAGAGGAGACTCATTTCGGCACCTGTTCTGACAATACCATCTGGTTCGGATGGATTTGTTATCTACAGCGATGCTTCAGGCAAAGGGTTAGGATGTGTTCTCATGCAACATGGGAAAGTCATAGCCTATGCCTCACGACAACTCAAAGAATATGAGAGCAATTATCCTACTCATGATTTGGAGTTGGCAGCAGTCGTTTTTGCGTTGAAGATCTGGAGACACTACCTGTATGGGGAGAAAGTGGAGATCTATACAGATCATAAAAGCCTCAAATATTTCTTCACCCAAAAGGAACTCAACATGCGGCAGCGACGTTGGCTCGAGCTGTTGAAAGATTACGATCATATCATCCAATATCATCCTGGAAAAGCAAGCGTAGTAGCTGACGCATTGAGTAGAAGATCATATGCGGGTACGAGTGCAATATTGTTAACACAAAGGCCCATTTTATATGACTTACAAAGGATGGAGGTAGAGATGAAGGCTCCAAGTACCCACATGATGATATCAAATATACGAGTAGAACCGACTTTAATCGATAAAGTTAAAGCTGCTCAAGCTACGGACATGGAGCTGATGCGTATGAAGAAGAAAGTGCAAGGTGCTATTCTAGAAGCAAGAATCGATGAAGAAGGAATACTTCGAGTCAACTCAAGACTTTGTGTTCCTAACGATTTTGACTTGAAGCAAGAATAATGATGGAGGCACACAACACACCGTTTGCAATCCATCCTGGGAGTACCAAAATGTATCACGATCTTCGACATACATTTTGGTGGAGCAATATGAAAAGAGAGATCGCGGAGTTTATCTCGAGATGTTTAACTTGTCAACGTGTAAAAGCGGAGCATCAAGTACCAAAGGGTCCATTGCAACCACTTGAGATTTCGAAATGGAAGTGGGAACACATTACTATGGATTTTGTTACAGGTCTTCCCAAGGTTTCTCAAGGCATAGATGCGATTTGGGTTATTGTTGATAGATTAACCAAGTCCGCTCATTTCTTGCCGATACGTGAGACTTATTCCCTTGAACGTCTTGCTAGTATGTACGTGAACGAGATTGTGAGATTGCATGGCATGCCAGTATCCATAGTTTCGGATCGTGACCCAAGATTCACTTCACGATTTTGGGTTAGCTTGCAGAAAGCTATGGGCACGGATTTACGATTCAGTTCAGCATACCATCCTCAAACGGACGGACAATCAGAGAGGACTATTCAAACTCTTGAAGATCTATTAAGACTTTGTATCATAGATCTCAAAGGGAGTTGGGATAAGTACCTACCATTGGTGGAATTCTCCTACAACAACAGTAATCAGGCGAGCATAGGTATGGCTCCATTTGAGGCGTTGTATGGAAGAAAATGTCGTTCTCCAGTATGCTGGGACGAGGTGGGTGAAGCAACATTGTTGGGACCAGAGTTGGTACGCATTACTACAGAGAAGATCCAAACGATTCGACAACGTATACAAACGGCACAGGATCGACAAAAGAGTTATGCGGATCTTCATCGGAAGGACGTGAAATTTAATATTGGGGATCATGTATTGTTACGTGTTGCACCATGGAAGGGAGTTACAAGATTTGGGAAGAGAGGAAAGCTCAATCCAAGATTTGTTGGTCCATTTGAGATTCTTGAGCGAATAGGAAATGTGGCATATAGACTCGCATTACCTCCAAGCATGTCTCGTGTTCATAATGTTTTTCACATATCTATGCTTCGTAAATATGTTAAAGACCCGAACCACATTATTGAGTTAGAACCAGACGAGATAGCTGAAGATTTAACGTACGAGGAGGTACCTGTTAAGATCTTGGATAGGAAAGAGCATGTCCTACGCACGAAGGTTATACCACAAGTTAAGGTTTTGTGGAGAAACCATGCTATTGAAGAAATAACCTGGGAGTTGGAATCAGAAATGAAAGCGAGGTATCCTCTCCTTTTTGAAACATCAGGTACGTACGTCAATTTCGAGGACGAAATTTCATAAGGAGGGGAGGTTGTAAGACCCCAACTTATTAATGAATAAAATCAAATTTTTTCTAAATATTATTGTGAATAATAAGGGGTTAATTTGATACAAATACTTTGGTTATGGGTTAAATGTGCAAATTTTACAAAATAAGCAAGTGGTTATAAAATATTCATTTTGTCGGGGAATATTCGTTTGGTCGTGGAATATTCTTGCTGTCGGGGAATATTCGTACGACGGCGCAGCCTTGTGTGGGCCCCATAACGGAAAGCGATTGGATGAAGAAAACGACAAGTATAAATAACGGCGTAGTTGTTACCGTTAATACTGTTGAAATACCCGGTGGTTAAAATACAGTAGCACACGGTATTGCACCAATTATTGATTCTTACGAAAGAAGGCACTACTCAATAATTGTTACAGTAGTTATTATTCAATATTTTATTTTATTAATTTAATAATTGCTGCGTTGATATTTTATATTATTGTTGTTTCAATAATTGTTGCTGCACAGTATTTTCATTTATCAGATCAATAATTCATATTATTTGAATAATATTATTAGATAACATTATTGGCAATGTCTAGAAAGTTCTGTCTAAGGAGAGGTTTGGTCATCTAATTGCGCGCCAGTAAGGAGAAATCCTTATTGGAAAGCCCCCTCTTTCCTGGGAACGGCCTGGTTGTCATAAATGTGATTCTGTAATATTATTTGTGAATAATTAATTATTGATTCATATGATAAGGAAATATTTATTTTATGTGGATATAAATGAGGGATATATTTTTGTGGTTAAAAATGAAGGAGTTAATGTTGAGATTTTTATCAGTATTTTTGTCGGAATGGAGGTATTAAAAATCAGGGTTTTTGAGATATTTTGCGGGGGTTATAATTTTTAATCCGAC
This sequence comes from Panax notoginseng, assembly GCA_016801055.1. Lineage (NCBI taxonomy): Eukaryota > Viridiplantae > Streptophyta > Magnoliopsida > Apiales > Araliaceae > Panax > Panax notoginseng. Next base: position 20,996,234 of record CM029019.1, on the reverse strand, counting down.
CGTTGGATCGTGGTAATTTTTGGATATGTTATACATATATAAGTTGAGTATATGTCCACAAATTTTGAACCGTTAAAAATGAACGTATGATTTATTACGAATTTTACGAGATAACTGGTTCAGAAATTGTTGAATTTTCGGAGTTTATCATTTTGATGGAAAATTCTAGAATTGGTGGGCCCCACTTGTGGTTGGTGAAGAAATGTGCTGAATTATATTTCAAATGTGGTGGGTGGGAATAGTAGCAGGTAAAACCATCAGGTTGCAGGTCAAACCTACCAAAATTTTCCTATAAATAGAGGGCTAAGTTAGAATTGAAAATCACACCAGAAACAAGTTTTCTCTCTTTCTCTCTCTAAATTATTGAGTGTATTTTGTGAGTATTTAGATACTTTGAGAGTTTCTATTCATCAGAGCAAGTTTCTTTCAGCCTTATACCGGTATTCCGACCAGAAGTACTGATATTTTGAGGTAAGGGATATTATTTTCTTCTTAATGATATTATTTTCTTCAATATCATTATGCTGAAATATTGATATGAGTTTTTATCAAATTTGGAACTTTTTGTGTCGGGGGTTACTATTCACGTATACGGCACTATTCACGAATACGGCACTATTCACCGAAAATTAAAATTTTCCCTTTTTGTCCAAGATGTCTATTATGGTTACTATCTTTGATTGTATCCATGTTTTGATCTTTATTTTTGAATACTGCTTCACAATTGATTATTATGAAGTATTATTGATCTTGGATAAACTGTTATACGAATCCCTACTATTTGTCCTTCTGTCTCATTGGATTCGTTCTCTTTAAGATATTTTTCATCATCCTCAGTCCTAAATGATGATATTACTGAATATCTTTGGCCTGTAGTGCAAAGATGTATAATTACTTGATGAATATCTTTGGCCTATAGTGCAAAGATGAACAGGTGTTGAGATGAACATGACCGACTGATGATACAAATGAATATCTTTGGCCTGTAGTGCAAAGATGAATATTTGGTTAAAGATGATTATTAATTGATGTTACAGGGATAAAATATTGATGATGGACTTTTAAATCTTAGAAGATAGTAGAATTCTTTCTCTACTTGACTCTTCTAATGGTTTGCTGTTTCCGCTGCAGTTGTTGATCTAAAACTTGTTGTCGATTATATTTTATCAGATTTTTTCCTGTTGAAGACTAACGATAATTTGTTGTATATTATCTTAGTCATAATATTCTTTACTGGGCTAGTTGAGCTCACCCTTTTCCTTTTTGTTCCATTTTTCTTCTCAGGAGGTGAGAACATAGCAGGATCTAGTCGGGGTATGGAGTGATGGTTCTAGAAATATGTATTAGCAGTCCTCACTATTTCTGTAAAATAGTGTTTGAATAATTGTAATGAGGATTTATTTGAGTGTGGATATTGTCTAGAAGACAATATTTGTATTTAAACTCACAGTATGTGTTGTCGTATTTTGCACGACAATTGTATTATTGAAGTTGTAGTTTGCTTTCTGTACCATGTATTTGGCGATTCAGAATGGGTGTTGTATACCTATTCTGGGGGCGTCACAAATAATAAATCAGAGATTTAGAACATATGGTAGATGATAAAAAATTTCAACCATAGTTGCAGCGGAACATGCAATACATTAGAAGAGTCAAATAGACTATAAAGTCTATTATTTTCTCCATGTTAAAAATCCACCAACAATGTTTTATCCCTGTAACATCAATCAATAATTCTTGTCCACAATCACATAAATAACTCATAATCATAATTGTAGTTCTAAATTCCTCTTCTCATCCAGAACAAAGATAATTTTCATCACTTGTCTTTACCTGAAACATCAAAGATCATGGTTATACCAAATCACAGTTCCTGTTCATAATCATACTAATAACTTCATCTTTGCACTACGGGCCAAAGATATTCATCAACAAGTCATCTTCGCACTACATGTCAAAGATATTCATCAACAGTTCATCTTTGCATTACTGGCCAAAGATATTCAACAACAGGTCATCTTTGCACTACATGCCAAATATATTAATACCTCAAAGAATATATAATCATTTAAGAATTTATATAAACAATAATTATAACCATGTTGATCATTTCACCTTTGCACTTAAGCTAAAGATATTCAATTATAAATTCAATGGTCATGATCATACCAGTCAACAATTCAACTTTGCACTACTGGCCAAAGAGAACCCATAGTCATGATCATACCAAAAATCTACCCATCTTTACACTCAAGTCAAAGAGAAATATCATCATTAGGGTTATAAAAATGTTATATATGATAATAAAATCAATATAATCAACATATAGATTTAATCTCAAGAGTAATATTCATAAATCAACTATAGTTTGGTTAGAAAAAGAAACCAATTTTGTCGTGAATAGTAACTCGTGAATAGTAACTCATGAATAGTAACTCGTGAATAGTAACTCGTGAATAGTAACCCCGACTCAAAAAGGTAGAAATTCCACAATAAAATCTATACCAATATTTCGGTATAATGATATTGAAAGAATAACATTTCTTAAGCTTATAAACAATTTATTTAAATTGTTTACACTTTACTAATTAATGCATTTAATCATCATAAAATGTCAACTCTTAAGATTTCATCATCAATAACCAAAACCCTCATCAAAAATCTGCATATACCTCATATAGGATTCTCAAGTCATAAAATCCTATTTTTCAATTTTCTTACTTCACAAAACATATTTAATTCATTAACTCATAACTAGACCATTTTTATAAAAAATACCAAATCAATTCCAAAAATATTTCTTTTCTGGGATTTAACATAATATAGTCCCATAGTGAACATATATTTTTCTCAGAATTTTTAAAAGTCATTTACTATTTTTCATATGGCCAAAACAGCCGAATATTTAGACATTTATCAAAAATTGTACTTTTGTCCAAAAATTCTGAAATTAACAGAGTATACTTCCATCATATACATGTACTCCCAATAAAAATTTCATCAATTTTGGAGTTAACCACAAGGAATTATAAGCTGTTACTTTTAAAATAGTCTTTTCTCATAAAATTCATAACTCTCAATCTATACATCCAAAAATCACCATTTTTGGACACAATCAAGAAAACTCATCAAAATATCATTTCAAATTTTTTCAGAATTTTTGAAGATCAAAAAAATTACGAAACTGAAAATCATAACAACCCTTAAAATCCCTTAATATCCCTTACTATCCCTTACCTCAAAACAGCAGTACTTCTGACCGGAATGTAAAGCCGAAGGAACCTTGCACTGAATATCAACTCTCAAAGTATCTAAAAACTCACAAAATATGCTTCATAATATAGAGAGAGAAAGAGAGAAAGCTTATGTTTCTGGTGTGATTTTCAATTCTAACTTAGCCCTCTATTTATAGGAAAATTTTGGTAGGTTTGACCTGCAACCTGATGGCTTTACCTGCTACTATTCCCACCCACCACATTTGAAATATAATTCAGCACATTTCTTCACCAACCACAAGTGGGGCCCACCAATTCTAGAATTTTCCACCAAAATGATAAACTCCGAAAATTCAACAATTTCTGAATCAGTCATCTCGTAAAATTCATAATAAATCATACGTTCATTTTTAACGGTTCAAAATTTGTGGACATATACTCAACTTATATATGTATAACATATCCAAAAATTACCACGATCCAACGGTCGGATTAAAAATTATAACACCCGCAATATTTCTCAAAAAACCCTGATTTTTAATACCTCCATTCCGACAAAAATACGGATAAAAATCTCAACATTAACTCCTTCATTTTTTAACCACAAAAATATATCCCTCATTTATATCCACATAAAATAAATATTTTCTTATCATATGAATCAATAATTAATTATTCACAAATAATATTACAGAATCACATTTATGACAACCAGGCCGTTCCCAGGAAAGAGGGGGCTTTCCAATAAGGATTTCTCCTTACTGGCGCGCAATTAGATGACCAAACCTCTCCTTAGACAGAACTTTCTAGACATTGCCAATAATGTTATCTAATAATATTATTCAAATAATATGAATTATTGATCTGATAAAGGAAAATACTGTGCAGCAACAATTATTGAACAACAATAATATAAAATTTCAACGTAGCAATTATTGAATCAATAAAATAAAATATTGAACAGTAATTACTGTAACAATTATTGAGTAGTGCCTTCTTACGTAAGAATCAATAATTTCAAAAATACTATGCAATACCGTGTGCTACTATGCAATAACGCGTATTACTGTATTTTAACCACCGGGTATTCCAACAGTGTTAACGGTAACAACTACGCCGTTAATTATAAAAACTCTATTTTTGTCGTTATCTTCATCCGACAGTTATTCGTTATGGGGCCCACAAATAGCTGCGCCATCGTACGAATATTTCCCGACAGAAAGAATATTCCACGACCAAACGAATATTCCCCGACAACAATGATTATTTTATAACCACTTGCTTATTTTGAAAAAAATTTACATTTCACCCATAACTTTAAACTTTTATCAATTTAACCATTTACTAAATAGTAATTATAAGAAAAATTGAATACTTTTATTTCATAAAATTCGGGGTCTTACACCGTATTCGTGAATAGTGTCGTATACGTGAATAGTGTCGTATACGTGAATAGTAATTCCGACACAAAAAGTTTCAAATTTGATAAAAAGTTCAAACCAATATTTCGGCATAATGATATTGAAGAAAATAATATCATTTAAGAAGAAAATAACATCTTTTACCTCAAAATAACAGTACTTCTGATTGGAATATCGGATGTAAAGTCGAAGGAAGCTTGCACTGAATAGCAACTCTCAAAGTATCTAAATTGTAAGACCCCAAATTATTAATAAATGAAATTTAAATTCCCTCTATTTATTATTTTGAAATAGTAAGTGTTAAATTGATTAATGAGGTTGGTTATGGGTAAAATGCGCAAATATTTCAAATAAGCAGGTGGTTATAAAATATTCATTTTTGTCGGGAAATATTCGTTTGGTCGTGGAATATTCTTCCTGTCGGGGAATATTCGTACGACGGCGCAGTCTTTTGTGGGCCCCATAACGGAAAGTGATTGGATGAAGAAAACGATAAGTATAAGTTGTTTATAAATAACGGCGTAGTTGTTACCGTTAATACTGTTGGAATACCCGGTGGTTAAAATACAGTAGCACACGGTATTGCACCAATTATTGATTCTTACGTAAGAAGGCACTACTCAATAATTGTTACAGTAGTTATTATTCAATATTTTATTTTATTGATTTAATAATTGCTGCGTTGATATTTTATATATTATTGTTGTTTCAATAATTGTTGCTGCACAGTATTTTCATTTATCAGATCAATAATTCATATTATTTGAATAATATTATTAGATAACATTGTTGGCAATGTCTAGAAAGTTCTGTCTAAGGAGAGGTTTGGTCATCTAATTGCGCGCCAGTGAGGAGAAATCCTTATTGGAAAGCCCCCTCTTTCCTGGGAACGGCCCGGTTGTCATAAATGTGATTCTGTAATATTATTTGTGAATAATTAATTATTGATTCATATGATAAGGAAATATTTATTTTATGTGGATATAAATGAGGGATATATTTTTGTGGTTAAAAATGAAGGAGTTAATGTTGAGATTTTTATCAGTATTTTTGTCAGAATGGAGGTATTAAAAATCAGGGTATTTGAGATATTTTGCGGGGGTTATAATTTTTAATCCGACCGTTGGATCGTGGTAATTTTTGGATATGTTATACATATATAAGTTGAGTATATGTCAACAAATTTTGAACCGTTAAAAATGAACGTATGATTTATTATGAATTTTACGAGATAACTGGTTCAGAAATTGTTGAATTTTCGGAGTTTATCATTTTGATGGAAAATTCTAGAATTGGTGGGCCCCACTTGTGGTTGGTGAAGAAATGTGCTGAATTATATTTCAAATGTGGTGGGTGGGAATAGTAGCAGGTAAAGCCATCAGGTTGCAGGTCAAACCTACTAATATTTTCCTATAAATAGAGGGCTAAGTTAGAATTGAAAATCACACCAGAAACAAGTTTTCTCTCTTTCTCTCTCTACATTATTGAGTGTATTTTGTGAGTATTTAGATACTTTGAGAGTTTCTATTCATCAGAGCAAGTTTCTTTCAGCCTTATACCGGTATTCCGACCAGAAGTACTGATATCTTGAGGTAAGGGATATTATTTTCTTCTTAAATGATATTATTTTCTTTAATATCATTATGCTGAAATATTGATATGAATTTTTATCAAATTTGGAACTTTTTGTGTCGGGGTTACTATTCACGTATACGGTACTATTCACGTATACGACACTATTCACGAATACGGCACTATTCACCGAAAAATAAAATTTTCCCTTTTTGTCCAAGATGTCTATTATGGTTACTATCTTTGATTGTATCCATGTTTTGATCTTTATGAATTCTGCTTCACAATTGATTATTATGAAGTATTATTGATCTTGGATAAACTGTTATACGAATCCCTACTATTTGTCCTTCTGTCTCATTGGATTCGTTCTCTTTAAGATATTTTTCATCATCCTCAGTCCTAAATGATGATATTACTGAATATCTTTGGCCTGTAGTGCAAAGATGTATAATTACTTGTTGAATATCTTTGGCCTGTAGTGCAAAGATGAACAGGTGTTGAGATGAACATGACCGACTGATGATACAAATGAATATCTTTGGCCTGTAGTGCAAAGATGAATATTTGGTTAAAGATGATTATTAATTGATGTTACAGGGATAAAATATTGATGATGGACTTTTAAATCTTAGAAGATAGTAGAATTCTTTCTCTACTTGACTCTTCTAATGGTTTGCTGTTTCCGCTGCAGTTGTTGATCTAAAACTTGTTGTCGATTATATTTTATCAGATTTTTCCCTGTTGAAGACTAATGATAATTTGTTTGTATATTATCTTAGTCATAATATTCTTTACTGGACTAGTTGAGCTCACCCTTTTCCTTTTTGTTCCATTTTTCTTCTCAGGAGGTGAGAACATAGCAGGATCTAGTCGGGGTATGGAGTGATGGTTCTAGAAAGATGTTTTAGCAGTCCTCACTATTTCTGTAAAATAGTGTTTGAATAATTGTAATGAAGATTTATTTGAGTGTGGATATTGTCTAGAAGACAATATTTGTATTTAAACTCACAGTATGTGTTGTCGTATTTTGCACGACAATTGTATTATTGAAGTTGTAGTTTGCTTTCTGTACCATGTATTTGGCGACTCAGAATGGGTGTTGTATACCTATTTTGGGGGCGTCACAGTTGGTATCAGAGAGCTTAGGGATATGATCCCTGGCTGAGATGTGAGACAAGAACTAGGAGGGGAGAGACGGGGAATTCCTTCACTAGTATGACTTGATTAAGTTTATTTGGTGTTTATTTGGTCGGTCAGAGTATAGGGATAATATATGACATGACTATTAACCATTGTTTATGGCAGTATTTAAGAATGGCAGCTGAGAACGTTAATAATGGAGTAAATCAGACCGTGGAGACACCTTTGATCAACACCCAGGGGAACGTACAACAGGAAGGCAATATTCCTCCTGTAAACAACGTTACCGAGCAAACGATGAATGATGGAATGTTTAGGAGCTTTTTGCAGTTCATGCAAACTCAGACGAGGGAGACTCGTGTGCAGAATACGGGTGGAAATGATAACAACGCGCGGTTTGTCACAGCTAAGCAGTTCAAAGAATTGGGACCACCAGAATTTAAGGGAAAGCCGGATCCGATCATGGCGGAAACGTGGGTCAAGCAAATTACCAAGATATTTGATGTCTTGGGATGCACGGAGGAACAGAAGGTTCCATTCGCCACATTTATGTTCCGCGGTGAGGCAGACTACTGGTGGGAGTCTGTGAAGCGTACCCAGCCTGACACACTCAACATGTCCTGGGAAACATTTCAAAAACTGTTCAATGACAAGTACTTTTCTGAAAGTATTCGTCATATGAAGGAGGTTGAGTTTATTAGACTGGAACAAAACAACATGACGGTGTCCCAGTACGAGGCGAAGTTTGCAGAGTTATCCAGGTTTGCACCTCATTTGGTCGAAAATGAGGAACGAATGACAAGGATGTTTCTGAGAGGTCTAAAACCCGAGATTCGGCAATATCTTATCTCTCATAAATTTTCTTTATATTCAGATGTTGTAAACAGGGCTCAATTATTAGAGCGAGATAATGAGTATGTGCAACTGAGGGACCACAACCTGGGTCATACTGGTGGCGGCAGTCATCGAAGCAATGAAAACCAGCAGGGAGGAAAACATTCGGACAAAAGCGGTAACCACTCTGGTGGTAATCGTGGTCGTGATAATAGAAGGAGCGAGTCGGGAGGAGATTTCAAGAAGAAAAGGTACAACAATGATAACGTGAAGACGTCAGCACAAACATCAACTGTTTCTAGGGGAGGAGAACGACCACCGGTCGTATGTTACAAATGTGGGAAAGAGGGACATATCAGCCCAAACTGCCCACAACAATCCAAGGTATGTTATAATTGTGGAAAGGAAGGTCATATAGCTCGAGAGTGTTCTGTAGCAAAACCAAGTTCAGCGGGGATGGTGACTCCAAAAGCTGTCCCGGATAAGTCGAAATCAGCGGTTCCTGGAAGGGCGTTTGTCGTTACTAGCCAAAACGCGAGAAACCCGAACGAGGTGATCACGGATAAGCTAATCTTGAATTCTTGCGAAGTTTATACTTTACTAGATACCGGTTCTACCCATTCTTTTATCTATCCTGCTTGTGCTCAACGTTTAAACTTGACTCCGGAGAAATTGGACTTTAACTTATCTGTTGAAACTCCGTTGGGTGAAACCTTCGTTACATCTACAGTTTATAAATCTTGCATGATCCAAGTTGGTACTATCACATTACCTGTTGATCTTCTCTCTTTAAAGATACTTGCTTTTGATGTGATTTTAGGAATTGATTGGTTAACCACTCATCATGCTAAAATTGATTGTTTTCGTAAGGTTGTTAGTTTTCATATTCCTAACCAACCTGTCATACAAATTCAAACTACTAAACCACTAAAATCAGTCACTGTCATATCAAGCCACAAAGCTATTCGTTTATTGAAAAACGGATGTCAAGCTTTCTTAGCCCATGTTATGGATTTGAACAAAGACAAGTCAGATTTGAATAATATTTCTATTGTAAGAGAATTTCCCGATGTATTTCCTGAAGAACTTCCCGGTCTACCCCCGGAACGAGAAATTGAATTCTTTATTGACCTTGAACCCGGTACAAAGCCCATTTCTAAAACCCCATATCGAATGGCTCCTATTAAACTTCAGGAGTTAAAAGTCCAACTACAGGAGTTGTTGGACATCGGTTTTATTCGTCCTAGTACGTCTCCTTGGGGTGCTCCTGTTTTATTCGTAAAGAAGAAAGACGGGAGTATGCGACTTTGTATTGACTATCGAGAATTGAACCATGTCACCATTAAGAATAGGTATCCGCTACCTCGCATTGATGACCTGTTTGACCAGTTGCAAGGAGCACAATTCTTTTCAAAGATCGATCTTCGTTCTGGATATCATCAGCTGAAGATTAAAACTGAGGATATTCCAAAGACTGCCTTCAGAACTCGGTACGGGCATTATGAATTCTTAGTAATGTCTTTTGGATTGACTAATGCTCCTGCTGCCTTCATGGATATGATGAACCGTGTATTCAAAGAATATTTGGATCAGTTCGTTGTTGTCTTTATTGATGACATCCTCATCTATTCTAAAAGCCTTGAAGATCATGAGCGCCATTTGAAGCTGGTACTGCAAAGGCTTCGTGAAAATAAGCTATATGCCAAATTGAAGAAATGCGAGTTCTGGCTTGAGAAAGTAGCATTCCTTGGGCACGTGGTGTCAAAACATGGAGTATCTGTCGACCCGGCGAAGATTGAAGCCATACAAAGTTGGGAGCAACCGAAGTCGGTAACCGAAGTACGTAGCTTTCTGGGCTTAGCTGGTTATTATCGGAGATTTGTGGAAGGATTTTCTCGAATCGCTACTTCGTTAACTCAGCTGACTCGGAAAGATACAAAATTCGTATGGAGTGAGGAATGCGAGAAGAGTTTCCAAGAACTCAAGAGGAGACTCATTTCGGCACCTGTTTTGACAATACCATCTGGTTCGGATGGATTTGTTATCTACAACGATGCTTCAGGCAAAGGGTTAGGATGTGTTCTCATGCAACATGGGAAAGTCATAGCCTATGCCTCACGACAACTCAAAGAATATGAGAGGAATTATCCTACTCATGATTTGGAGTTGGCAGCAGTCGTTTTTGCGTTAAAGATCTAGAGACACTACCTGTATGGGGAGAAAGTGGAGATCTATACAGATCATAAAAGCCTCAAATATTTCTTCACCCAAAAGGAACTTAACATGCGGCAATGACGTTGGCTTGAGCTGTTGAAAGATTACGATCATACCATCCAATACCATCCTGGAAAAGCAAACGTAGTAGCTGATGCATTGAGTAGAAGATCATATATGGGTACGAGTGCAATGTTATTAACACAAAGGCCCATTTTGTATGACTTGCAAAGGATGGAGATAGAGATGAAGGCTCCAAGTACCCACATGATGATATCAAATATACGAGTAGAACCGACTTTAATCGATAAAGTTAAAGCTGCTCAAGCTACAGATATAGAGCTGATGCGTATGAAGAAGAAAGTGTAAGAAGGTGCTATTCCAGAAGCAAGAATCGATGAAGAAGGAATACTTCGAGTCAACTCCAGACTTTGTGTTCCTAACGATTTTGACTTGAAGCATAGAATAATGATGGAGGCACACAACACACCGTTTGCAATCCATCCTGGGAGTACCAAAATGTATCACGATCTTCGACATACATTTTGGTGGAGCAATATGAAAAGAGAGATCGCGGAGTTTATCTCGAGATGTTTAACTTGTCAACGTGTAAAAGCGGAGCATCAAGTACCAAAGGGTCCATTGCAACCACTTGAGATTCCGAAATGGAAGTGGGAACACATTACTATGGATTTTGTTACGGGTCTTCCCAAGGTTTCTCAAGGCATAGATGCTATTTGGGTTATTGTTGATAGATTAACCAAGTCCGCTCATTTCTTGCCGATACGTGAGACTTATTCCCTTGAACGTCTTGCTAGTATGTACGTGAACGAGATTGTGAGATTTCATGGCATGCCAGTATCCATAGTTTCGGATCGTGACCCAAGATTCACTTCACGATTTTGGGTTAGCTTGCAGAAAGCTATGGGCACGGATTTACGATTCGGTTCAGCATACCATCCTCAAACGGACGGACAATCAGAGAGGACTATTCAAACTCTTGAAGATCTATTAAGACTTTGTGTCCTAGATCTCAAAGGGAGTTGGGATAAGTACCTACCATTGGTGGAATTCTCCTACAACAACAGTTATCAGGCGAGCATAGGTGTGGCTCCATTTGAGGCGTTGTATGAAAGAAAATGTCGTTCTCCAGTATGCTGGGACGAGGTGGGTGAAGCAACATTGTTGGGACCAGAGTTGGTACGCATTACTACAGAGAAGATCCAAACGATTCGACAACGTATACAAACGGCACAGGATCGACAAAAGAGTTATGCGGATCTTCATCGGAAGGACGTGGAATTTAATATTGGGGATCATGTATTGTTACGTGTTGCACCATGGAAGGGAGTTACAAGATTTAGGAAGAGAGGAAAGCTCAATCCAAGATTTGTTGGCCCATTTGAGATTCTTGAGCGAATAGGAAATGTGGCATATAGACTCGCATTACCTCCAAGCATGTCTCGTGTTCATAATGTTTTTCACATATCTATGCTTCGTAAATATGTTAAAGACCCGAACCACATTATTGAGTTAGAACCAGACGAGATAGCTGAAGATTTAACGTACGAGGAGGTACCTGTTAAGATCTTGGATAGGAAAGAGCATGTCCTACGCATGAAGGTTATACCACAAGTTAAAGTTTTGTGGAGAAACCATGCTATTGAGGAAATGACCTGGGAGTTGGAAACGGAAATGAAAGCGAGGTATCCTCATCTTTTTGAAACACCAGGTACGTACGTCAATTTCGAGGACGAAATTTCATAAGGAGGGGAGGTTGTAAGACCCCAAATTATTAATAAATGAAATTTAAATTCCCTCTATTTATTATTTTGAAATAGTAAGTGTTAAATTGATTAATGAGGTTGGTTATGGGTAAAATGCGCAAATATTTCAAATAAGCAGGTGGTTATAAAATATTCATTTTTATCGGGAAATATTCGTTTGGTCGTGGAATATTCTTCCTGTCAGGGAATATTCGTACGACGGCGCAGTCTTTTGTGGGCCCCATAACGAAAAGCGATTGGATGAAGAAAACGACAAGTATAAGTTGTTTATAAATAACGGCGTAGTTGTTACCGTTAATACTGTTGGAATACCCGGTGGTTAAAATACAGTAGCACACGGTATTGCACCAATTATTGATTCTTACGTAAGAAGGCACTACTCAATAATTGTTACAGTAGTTATTATTCAATATTTTATTTTATTGATTCAATAATTGCTGCGTTGATATTTTATATATTATTGTTGTTTCAATAATTGTTGCTGCACAGTATTTTCATTTATCAGATCAATAATTCATATTATTTGAATAATATTATTAGATAACATTATTGTCAATGTCTAGAAAGTTCTGTCTAAGGAGAGGTTTGGTCATCTAATTGCGCGCCAGTGAGGAGAAATCCTTATTGGAAAGCCCCCTCTTTCCTGGGAACGGCCTGGTTGTCATAAATGTGATTCTGTAATATTATTTGTGAATAATTAATTATTGATTCGTATGATAAGGAAATATTTATTTTATGTGGATATAAATGAGGGATATATTTTTGTGGTTAAAAATGAAGGAGTTAATGTTGAGATTTTTATCAGTATTTTTGTCGGAATAGAGGTATTAAAAATCAGGGTTTTTGAGATATTTTGCGGGGGTTATAATTTTTAATCCGACCGTTGGATCGTGGTAATTTTTGGATATGTTATACATATATAAGTTGAGTATATGTCCACAAATTTTGAACCGTTAAAAATGAACGTATGATTTATTATGAATTTTACGAGATAACTGGTTCAGAAATTGTTGAATTTTCGGAGTTTATCATTTTGATGGAAAATTCTAGAATTGGTGGGCCCCACTTATGGTTGGTGAAGAAATGTGCTGAATTATATTTCAAATGTGGTGGGTGGGAATAGTAGCAGGTAAAGCCATCAGGTTGCAGGTCAAACCTACTAAAATTTTCCTATAAATAGAGGGCTAAGTTAGAATTGAAAATCACACCAGAAACAAGTTTTCTCTCTTTCTCTCTCTAGATTATTGAGTGTATTTTGTGAGTATTTAGATACTTTGAGAGTTTCTATTCATCAGAGCAAGTTTCTTTCAGCCTTATACCGGTATTCCGACCAGAAGTACTGATATCTTGAGGTAAGGGATATTATTTTCTTCTTAAATGATATTATTTTCTTTAATATCATTATGCTGAAATATTGATATGAGTTTTTATCAAATTTGGAACTTTTTGTGTCGGGGTTACTATTCACGTATACGGTACTATTCACGTATACGACACTATTCACGAATACGGCACTATTCACCGAAAAATAAAATTTTCCCTTTTTGTCCAAGATGTCTATTATGCTTACTATCTTTGATTGTATCCATGTTTTGATCTTTATGAATTCTGCTTCACAATTGATTATTATGAAGTATTATTGATCTTGGATAAACTGTTATACGAATCCCTACTATTTGTCCTTCTGTCTCATTGGATTCGTTCTCTTTAAGATATTTTTCATCATCCTCAGTCCTAAATGATGATATTACTGAATATCTTTGGCCTGTAGTGCAAAGATGTATAATTACTTGATGAATATCTTTGGCCTGTAGTGCAAAGATGAACAGGTGTTGAGATGAACATGACCGACTGATGATACAAATGAATATCTTTGGCCTGTAGTGCAAAGATGAATATTTGGTTAAAGATGATTATTAATTGATGTTACAGGGATAAAATATTGATGATGGACTTTTAAATCTTAGAAGATAGTAGAATTCTTTCTCTACTTGACTCTTCTAATGGTTTGCTGTTTCCGCTGCAGTTGTTGATCTAAAACTTGTTGTCGATTATATTTTATCAGATTTTTCCCTGTTGAAGACTAATGATAATTTGTTTGTATATTATCTTAGTCATAATATTCTTTACTGGACTAGTTGAGCTCACCTTTTTCCTTTTTGTTCCATTTTTCTTCTCAGGAGGTGAGAACATAGCAGGATCTAGTCGGGGTATGGAGTGATGGTTCTAGAAAGATGTTTTAGCAGTTCTCACTATTTCTGTAAAATAGTGTTTGAATAATTGTAATGAGGATTTATTTGAGTGTGGATATTGTCTAGAAGACAATATTTGTATTTAAACTCACAGTATGTGTTGTCGTATTTTGCACGACAATTGTATTATTGAAGTTGTAGCTTGCTTTCTGTACCATGTATTTGGCGACTCAGAATGGGTGTTGTATACCTATTTTGGGGGCGTCACATAAATACTCACTAAAATACGCTCGACAATATAGAGAGAAAGAAAACTTGTTTTTGATATGATTTTCAATTCTAACTTAAGCGCCTATTTATAGGAAAATGCTAGAACGTCAAAGGAGACTAAATTAATAAAATAGTAATATATTTATTATATGTATGCCAAGATTCATAGCCTCCACCTTTGAATTGAATTCAACACATCACAATTGAATTCCACCAAAAATTTTCTATAAAAAACAAAAATGGGTCCCACCCATAATTTTAATAAAAATATTTTATTTTACGAAACTTTAACAATTCATATAAAATAACACTTTTATCAGAAAAATATGAATTTTATGTCCATTCCACACAAAATCGAATTCTATACAACTTTGTAGCTTTAAGTTTTTTCTAAATTCCAGACAGAAAATATCCGAAATTCATAAATGGATGATTTTTAACACCTTTTAAAATTCATAATAAATCATAAATTAATTTTTAACGGTTTAAAATTTGTGGGCATATACTCAACTTATATATGTATAACATGTCCAAAAATCACAACGATCCAACGGTCGGATTAAAATTATAACTCAGGTAATAGAGCTTTAAGAACATCGATTTGATCTTTTAATACCTCCAATCCAACAAAATACTGATAAAACACCTCAACGTTAATTCCTTCATTTATAACCACATAAATAAATCTATCATTTATATCCACATCAAATAAATATTTTATTATCATATAAATCAATAATTAATTATTCACAAATAATATTACAGAATTACAATAACGACAACCAGACAGTTCTCAGGAAAGAGGGAGTTTTCCAATAAGGATTTCTCCTTACTGGCGTGCAATTAGATAACCAAACCTCTCCTTAGACAGAACTTTCAAGATATTGCCAATAATGCTATCTAATAATATTATTCAAATAATATGAATTATTGATCTGATAATGAAAAATACTGTGTAGTGACAATTATTAAATAACAATAATATAAAATATCAACGCAGCAATTATTGAATCAATAAAATAAAATATTAAACAGTAATTACTGTAACAATTATATCACCATATGTGAAATTATCATAATCAATATATCTTAAATTTTTACTCAATTCTTCACGGACCTTATGAGCAAATAATGATGGTAAACCATTGACGAACTTCTCTTTCCAGAATGGTTTATTACTATCATTACGCATCCTGACACAGGAAGTAAATACGTCTTTGTATCACCTAAAATCACTTAGGGTGGGACAAGTGAGGTTACTAAGTTGGTCGTGAATTCTTTCAGTAATGTTACTAGGCATCTGACGAAATGTTTAATAATTGTAAATATTAAAGTTACTTTAAATCTATTAAATTGCAAAGTTACTCATTTAAACTTTTTAAAAGAGGAAATTAAATACGAACAAGTAGAAGAACAGCTTAAGAGTAAAAGAATTCAAGAAAAAATAGCTAATTTAAAATTTTATTTAAAGGATAATCTATGTTCTGACTCTCCTAACGCCTTCTGGCATCAAAAGAAGCATATAGTTAGACTCCCTTATGCTAAATAATTTAAAGAATATTTAATTCCTACTAAAGCCAGACCTATACAAATGAGTCATGAGCAAATGGAATTATGTAAGAAAGAAATCAATGATCTACTTAACAAAAGTCTAATTAGGCATAGTAAATCACCTTGGTCCTATCCTGTGTTTTATGTCAATAATGAAGCAAAAAAAGAAAGAGGTATTCCCCGTCTAGTTATCAATTACAAACCACTGAATAAAGTTCTAGAGTGGATTAGGTATCCCTTACCTAATAAGGAAGATCTCCTTACTAGGTTAAGCTATGCCACCATTTTTAGTAAATTTGACCTGAAATCAGGTTTTTGGCAAATTGCCATCCACCCTGATAATAGATACAAAACAACATTCACCACTCCATTCAGTCATTATGAATGGAATGTTCAGTCATTTAATTTGAAAAATGCCCCTAGTGAATTTCAGAATATCCTCAATGATATTTTAAATCCTTTCAGTCATTTTATCATTGTTTATATCGATGATATCTTAGTTTATTCAAAGACCATTGATGAGCACTTCAAGCATTTGAATTCATTCTTCAAAACCGTTAAAACCAATGGCCTTAGTCCTTTCTCCTTCCAAGTGCAGTCTGTTTCTGACAAAAGTTAGGTTTCTTGGTCTAATCCTCTATCGTGGACTCACTCGGCCTATTGATAGAGCTATTCAATTTGTCGATCGATTTCCAGATAAGATTACCAACAAAACTCAGCTGCAGAGATTTCTAGGCTCGCTCAATTATATTGGCAAGTTTTACCAAAATCTCTGGAAGATTTGTAAACCTCTTTTCCAGCGTTTGCAAAACAATCCTCCCCCTTGGACTGACGTTCATACTTCTGTCGTCTAACAAGTTAAAAAAAATGTTAAGGTTCGGCCTTGCCTTGGCATTTCGAATGATTCAACATTTAAAATTGTTGAAATTGATGCCTCAGACATTAGATTCGGAGGCATTCTCAAACAGAAATTAACTCCAAATTCTCCTGAACAAATTGTCAAATTTCATTCCGGCGCATGGAATCCCACATAGTTAAATTACAGTACTACTAAAAAAGAAATCATTTCTTTAGTATTATGTATTAATAAATTTCAGAGTGATTTATTAAATCAAAAGTTTCTAGTTAGGATAGATTGCAAATCTGTAAAATTTATTCTTGAGAAAGACGTTGAGAATATTGCATCTAAGCATTCTTTCGCTAGATGGCAAGCGCTATTAAGCATCTTTGATTTTGACATTGAATACATTAAAGGTAGTAATAATTCAGTCCCAGATTTTCTTACTCGTGAATTTATTAACACAGGTACCATATCATCACCATGAGTGTGCAAAGTTACTCATTTAAACTTTTTAAAAGAGGAAATTAAATACGAACAAGTAGAAGAACAGCTTAAGAGTAAAAGAATTCAAGAAAAAATAGCTAATTTAAAATTTTATTTAAAGGATAATCTATGTTCTGACTCTCCTAACGCCTTCTGGCATCAAAAGAAGCATATAGTTAGACTCCCTTATGCTAAATAATTTAAAGAATATTTAATTCCTACTAAAGCCAGACCTATACAAATGAGTCATGAGCAAATGGAATTATGTAAGAAAGAAATCAATGATCTACTTAACAAAAGTCTAATTAGGCATAGTAAATCACCTTGGTCCTATCCTGTGTTTTATGTCAATAATGAAGCAAAAAAAGAAAGAGGTATTCCCCGTCTAGTTATCAATTACAAACCACTGAATAAAGTTCTAGAGTGGATTAGGTATCCCTTACCTAATAAGGAAGATCTCCTTACTAGGTTAAGCTATGCCACCATTTTTAGTAAATTTGACCTGAAATCAGGTTTTTGGCAAATTGCCATCCACCCTGATAATAGATACAAAACAACATTCACCACTCCATTCAGTCATTATGAATGGAATGTTCAGTCATTTAATTTGAAAAATGCCCCTAGTGAATTTCAGAATATCCTCAATGATATTTTAAATCCTTTCAGTCATTTTATCATTGTTTATATCGATGATATCTTAGTTTATTCAAAGACCATTGATGAGCACTTCAAGCATTTGAATTCATTCTTCAAAACCGTTAAAACCAATGGCCTTAGTCCTTTCTCCTTCCAAGTGCAGTCTGTTTCTGACAAAAGTTAGGTTTCTTGGTCTAATCCTCTATCGTGGACTCACTCGGCCTATTGATAGAGCTATTCAATTTGTCGATCGATTTCCAGATAAGATTACCAACAAAACTCAGCTGCAGAGATTTCTAGGCTCGCTCAATTATATTGGCAAGTTTTACCAAAATCTCTGGAAGATTTGTAAACCTCTTTTCCAGCGTTTGCAAAACAATCCTCCCCCTTGGACTGACGTTCATACTTCTGTCGTCTAACAAGTTAAAAAAAATGTTAAGGTTCGGCCTTGCCTTGGCATTTCGAATGATTCAACATTTAAAATTGTTGAAATTGATGCCTCAGACATTAGATTCGGAGGCATTCTCAAACAGAAATTAACTCCAAATTCTCCTGAACAAATTGTCAAATTTCATTCCGGCGCATGGAATCCCACATAGTTAAATTACAGTACTACTAAAAAAGAAATCATTTCTTTAGTATTATGTATTAATAAATTTCAGAGTGATTTATTAAATCAAAAGTTTCTAGTTAGGATAGATTGCAAATCTGTAAAATTTATTCTTGAGAAAGACGTTGAGAATATTGCATCTAAGCATTCTTTCGCTAGATGGCAAGCGCTATTAAGCATCTTTGATTTTGACATTGAATACATTAAAGGTAGTAATAATTCAGTCCCAGATTTTCTTACTCGTGAATTTATTAACACAGGTACCATATCATCACCATGAGTGTGCAAGGAGGGTCTTCTTCTTGAGGTCAGGGCCGCCCTTCAGGCCGAAGTAATCAATCAAAAGGAACTCTAGTTCCTCACCCAGTTAATCTAGTTCCTCAACTCAACTCAGTTAACAAATTCTAGGTCCTAGGTACAGTCCCTAAGCCCTATTCATCGGTCTTAGCCAGTCAGCCTACACCAGTTGATCCTTTTTGCAATCAAACGAGGGAAATCTCTTCAAAACCCAGTCATCCCGCTCCTGAGTATATTCTTAAATGGGAACAACATTTATTTCATTTAGAACTTCATATGAAGCCCAAAGATGACCCCATTAAACTGGCTGCCCAGTAATTTCCTACTAGATGGCATTTTACCCCTTGGGCTCCTTATAAATCCCTTGCGTATTATAAGGACATTTTTCTTGAAATTGAGTCAATATTCATTAAACCTATTTATGCCAAAGATAATGAATCTAGGATTCTTTATCATTCTAGATCTCTATATTAAACATATTCTTAATTTTTTCGATTGGGGGAATCATCCTTCAGATCTTAGACAACTTTCTAATCAAACTAACTCATATTGTTATTTTGATTATATTGAAGCTTGGAATAAGATCTTCCTCCATCAAAATGAGGACCATAGTCATTCGTTGTTCTTACAATTCAATCATAAATTCAAAAGTCAAATCCCTTTCTGGTTTACCCTTTGGTGGTCTAGATTTGGGTCATGTTTTGAGCTTCTTCCTGATCCCCTTAAAGCTCAACTTAGTCATTTTAGCAATCATAATAAGTACCATCCCAAATATGAGGGAATCTCAGTCTTCCTCCAGTTCATTAGTAAATATAAGATTCCTTGGATTCTTAAGTGGCAATACGTCGTTCTCACTCCCTATGAAGTTACCACATTTCAGTCCCCGTCGTTCACTAATCCAATGACTCAGACCACTGTATCCCCAATTACATATGTTTCCCGCCAATTCTTTATCAAATGGTGGGATAAATTCGGTGTCGATAGGATTGTAGGTCAAGTCCAAAAGGAATCTCCCCTTGCTCCTACTTTAGTTCTCCCAGTCAACTCGATCCCTGCAGAAGAGTCTTCCAGTAAATCAAAACCGCTAAAAACCAGTTTTGCAAATCCTTCAAGCCCTATTGATATTACCAAAGTCAATAAATGTTCATCTGCAGAATTAAAACTTCTTGTCGATGTAATCCATAAAAGAATTGATAAGTTACATGAAGAAATTAAAGCTTCAGAAACTGCTTCTTCTTTCTCCAAAAACTCTGTTTCCAGTAAAAATGGTGATGAGGAAGATGATGATCCTTACGGAACCGTCAATCTTCAAGATGCTCAAGACCCGTTTGCTTGACGTCTCAGTCACTCGCACCTGCTCCGGCAGCCTGCACCTGCTCCAGCTGCCTGCACCTGCTCCAGCAGCCTTAGTCCAAAAGAATCTCCTGCTTTTCCACCGAAAGTAGCCCTTAGTCATATGCACCCAGTCCCATAACCATTTAGTCAAAAAGATACGCTATCTTTTCCACCGAAAGCAGCTTTTCACGTGTTTCGGTCTAAAGTTGCCACTACGGTCCATACATAGTTATACTTTTACTTTTACCTTAATAAATGTAAATGTAATATGTTTCTTACGTTTATTTTTACTCTGTACTTTTACTTCAGTTAATGTAATAGTAACCTTGTAATAATTCTTTCCTTATTCTATTAAAGGAACCAGAACTCAGTTAGATAATCAGACTTAAAAAGACTCAGAGCTCTTTCTCTGACGAATCTTTAGACTCTCTCCCTTCTCTCTTCTTCTTCTACTTCTCTAATGTCCAGTTAGATCTGTAAGTCATTTTTATTTTTTGTATTTGTAAATAGTTTTCAGTTATCAATAAAATCAATATTTTTAGTAATTGACTGTGTTTATATGCGCTCATTTTGTTCATCATTCATTATCTACTTCCGCCCCAAATGGTATATATATATATATATATATATATATATATATATATATATATATATATATATATATATTATAATAAGTTTTATTTTTTATGAAAAATAGAATATATTATATTTTATTGTTTGCATAATACTGCATAGTGTTGCATAATACTGCATAGTGCTGCACAGTGCAGCATAGTTAAATCAATTTTTTTTAAAAAAAATTCAGCCGAACACCCGTGATGGTTTTACTGTTCACCCGTGATTTTCTAAATTCAAATAGTATCCTGCATTCTCCTATAAATAGGATGCTCAGTTTAGAATTAAAAATCACACAAGAATCAGAGAATTCTTCTTTTATAATATTGAGCGTATTTCTTTAGAGTTTAAGGAAGCTTTGAGTGTAGAAAACAGTGCAAGTTTTCTTCAAGAATATCTTTGCTATACTAGTCGAAATTGCTTTCTTTTTAAGGTAAGGGGTATTATTTATTTCATATTCGCTTACGATATTATTTTTCGTATTCGTAAAGAATTTTATTTTCGTTCAATATTCGTAAAGAATATTATTTTCGTTTAATATTCGTAAGGAATATTATCTTCGTTCAATATTCGTAAGGAATATTATTTTCGTTCAACAGTCGTAAAGGATATTATTTTTGTTCAATATTCGTAAGAAATAATATTTTCTTCCATACTCTGTAGTATATAAGTAATATTATTTCGTTTCAGATTCTAAATTCTACACTCATTTTGTTAAGTATTGCTTCTATACTCTTTGAAATTAGTAGAATATCCTTGAAATTTGCGCTTAATCTAGTATCATTTCATAAGGATATTTTTCTGAACATTCTTGTTAAATTTTGATCTTTTCATGTCGGGGTACTATTCACAGGGTACTATTCACAAAGTACTATTCATAGGGTACTATTCACCCGATGTACTATTCATGATAAAAATTAATTTCTTTTCTGTCCAAATTATTTTTGATACAATATTATTCTTGAATTTTATTCCACAAACCAGTATCATGTTGACAATTTGGACATTATTAAATTCTGTATAAATTAAATTATAAATTTTTAAAATTTATCATTTGCTTTCATTTAATTGAATTCTTATGTCATTGTCATCATCCTCATGTTTATATTGTGATGAAAGTCATCTTTGGCCCGTAGTGCATAGATGGACTATTGATTGGTATGATTATGACCAGAGATTATTCGGTATAATTATGACATTTAATGTTACAAATGATGTGGTAAAAGTCTTCATTGGCCCGTAGTGCATTGATGGACATTTGTTTGCATGATCATGACCATTGGTGATAACACGAATATTCTTGGCCCGTAGTGCATGGATAATGACTCAGAAAATCCTATGTAATATTCAATTAATATAATGTCAAATTTTGCGTATGAATTTTTTTATGTTACTTCTTATGGTGAATTTTTTTTATTTACTAGTTTATTAAGTATCCTAGATTATGAATGGCAAATAAAGTGATGTTGATATATACATTAATATAATGTTATATAAACATCAGGAATGAAAAGGAAAGCCAACATGGCTTAGTTATGAAATATTCTTGACATGAAGCTACATTTGTGTATTGAGAATAAATATACTGTGAAATAATTTATTTCATTCATAAAGAATGATTTGGTGATAAATAATGTTAATGGTATTCTACCCAGAATCATTAAAAATATACGGAACCACTATTTGATGACAGGAATGCTATTTTGTTAGCCTAATCAAAATTGGTAAATAATAAAAATTCACGAATAATTATAGTTATTGAAGGTCCATATTTACATATGGGGCTACCCTAATTTACTATACTTGCAAGCCTTTTATTATTTTGTATAAGGGGTTATTATTTATTTAATATGTGTGAATTATATTTTGCTAGCCCAACATCTCAGTCCATTCTCCTTGTCCTATTGCTAGGCCCAAGTAGCAACCTTAAGCCAATCTTCCTTAGCTTCATGTATCAGCCCAATTGGGGATTTAGAGAATAGGACTAATAAAATAGATTAGATTAGTATAGTTACTTATTCTCGGTTAGCATGATTAGTTCAGCTAACAGACAACTAGTAGGTAATACAGGCCTGCAGAGGATAAGGCGTAGAAAGATGAGCTATGGTATGCTAGGGTGGCTGTGTAGGAGCCAATGCAGAGCAGTCTAACTGCTAGAGGTACTGGAGTGTATACTAGGGGTCAGGTAGACTAACTGAGGATAAGAAGGTTCAGCCATTTATGCCATGTAAGACACGTTAAGCTCAATTATATAACCCCATGTTCCACCCCTTAACTGACGCCCCAAGACTCTAACACGGTAAGGAAAAAAAAAAGAAAAAAGAAAGAGCACCGATTGAGAGTAATAGAGGAAAGTTTCGGCTATAGAAGGAGGTGGAACTGGACAGCTTAAGCCACTTGTGATCTTTGAACCAACAAGGTAAGCTCATTCTAGCCTTTCTAATTCTTTTCCATTCGTTCCTATCTCTCTAAATGGTAGCAACTAAACTGTTAATGGTTAGGATGGCTAGTGAATTAATTCACACCATGACTACGTCAACGCTATTTTGGATGCTGTTAAGTATGGTTATTTGCTTCATGTTGTTTAAGCCATACGGCTGGGGGGACAATAAATTAAGAGATTTGGTAATATATGTAAGTATATGAACTACACTCCACCTGTTTGATAAATTGCCAAGCTAAGGACTGATTTGGTATCTATGTATATTAACTTTTATTTAGAGTCCAAACTTGTGTCAAATTGCTTATATAAGTATACTCTATGCTTGACCTTAACATGCCTCAAAATAACTAACAATTTAAGGTAGACAAACCCTTGAACAAAGTAAGTAAGAATGGACTGAAATAGTAAGCTCCCTATTGACTGTTATTGGAAATTTTCTTATGATGATCATGCCTTGCTTCTAATGTATTTATTAGGTAAATATTCAGTCCTTGTTTCCATGTTCTCTAATCATGTTACCTTGGTATCTAAAAATTTTCAAATCATGCTACCTTGTATCAATTTGAAGCCTATGAGGGGCTGTTTTAAACCAAAGCTAGAAGCATTGCATTTAGGTTCTTTAAATCATGAATCTATTATTATATAGCAAGTACATGATGTAATAACACTGGAGTTAAAAGCTTGAAGGCTGTTTTGGTGATTAAATGTCAAACCTTGCCTAAAAGACCTGGAATAGACATGAAGGACTGTTATGGGTTTTTAAATTGCTATGTTAACTATTTTATGAATTAAACTGTCTAGTATGCTGATTGTTGTATTAATATGGACTGAAGTTTGGGGCATCACGATTCATGTGTGATGCAAGCTAATAGGCTGAGTCCATAATTAAATAAGCCGGATGGGGCATAACAGGTAACCCTCAAGTAATAAGTTATTAAGAAATTAATGGGTAAAAGTTAGGAGCTGTTTTAATAGGAGACTTATAGCTTTTAGCAAGATTAGCAAGGCTAATATAAAGGATGTCCAAGGTTACCTTCTCTACATTAGTAAAACTCAATTTCATGTTTTTCCCATTTTCATCTCCCTCTATTTTCCTAGAAATTCCATTCAATTGAGCAAATGAATTCTCTGCTGATGATTGATCAAGTATGATAAAAAGAAAAATGAACAATTGTGTTTTTTATACTAATATATGCATGATTAGTATGTGATACTTGATTGTTCTTTTTGTTTGTTACTTTGATCATATGTATGACTGTTATGTGACTAAAGTTAGAGAAAGGAGATAGGTTGGCTGTGAAAAGCAATAAGGTGGGAAAAAAAATGAGGCTAGAGTGCAAACCAATGGCTATGAAAAGAAGGTTTTAAAACAGTGCACTCCAAGTGCTTGACAAAAGTCCTTAATGGACTATTTTAATTAAAAGATAAGTATTAGACACAATCAAGGCTGGGAATTTCTTCACGTATTACATGTGTTGATATTTAGCAAGTTAAGCCTAGTAAAATGAAATGAAATTTAGTCTCAAGTTAAAGTGAAGAATTAAAAATTTGAATGTCAAAGGCAGCTTTGGGTACTGTTTTGGGCAGTATATTGAAACTAAAATAGAGGTTTTATTAATTCAAAAAGTACCCCTATATACTATGTATTATATATCTAAAAGTGGGTATGAACAAACCTA
Organism: Panax notoginseng; assembly: GCA_016801055.1. Classification (NCBI taxonomy): domain Eukaryota; kingdom Viridiplantae; phylum Streptophyta; class Magnoliopsida; order Apiales; family Araliaceae; genus Panax; species Panax notoginseng. The sequence goes on along the minus strand of CM029019.1, from coordinate 20,971,096 downwards.
TAAATCAAAGGTTGCTAAACTTGTAACGTGGACGATCTGTATAGGAACGGGAGACTGCCGAAGCTGCTGCAGGCAGCAGCAGCCAACGCCTAGCGTTGTGCTGCGCTGTGCTGCAGAGCCAGGCAGTCAACTTGGCACAATTATGATTTGTTTATGGCTGCAGGGGTAGACTATCTTAGAAGATGGATATACCAACTATGAGTTATGAATACACTACCTAATGAGAAGCCAAAAATGGCATAGAATAAAGCTCCCAGCTGCTGTCCATGACAGCAGCAACAGCTATGTATAGCCTTAATTGGGGCTTCCCTTGATACTCGGGTTTAGCAAGTTAGACTTCTAAGTCTGCCCCGGGTAGTACTTCTTTGCAATAAGGGTATATACTAGTTATGTAATACCCAAAACTTAGTGTAAAGGGGCATGGGTAGGCTGGTCAAGGAAGAGAAGCCACTGCCAATAGGCAACATCAAATTAGAGCAGACAATTGCTATGGCGAAGAAACTGCTATGGCAGTTTGGTTAGCCAGTGATATATATATATATATATATATATATATATATATATATATATAACTTGAAAAGATAGAACTAGCATGAATGGGTCCTAGGTTGAATCTATTATACCCAAAATGGGTCTTATAAAGCCTCAAAGGGCTGTTTTAATATAATATAGAAAGTCAAAGATAGCTAATGCATTATTATGGAAATGAAAGCTATAAATCATGGGATAAACAACAGTTGAGCATGTAAATTGGAAATACCTTTAAAAACATGAAATAAACTACAAAAGCATTTTTATGCTAGAATTAAATCATTCATGTGTTAAAATCCTAATAGGATGTAAACTATATATATGTTGTGTGTACATGTTATTATCATACTAGACCCCATAAAAGAGAAAAATGTTGATGATAAGAACATGGATGAGATATTTGAAAAATGTATCAAATATAGGAAATCTAACCATGACCATTGAAACTACATGATATGTGACTTAGCTAGGTGGCTAACATACTTGGTGAATGTAAATAATAATTGTAATGTGATTCCTATTACTTGTTGTAAGCATGTCGAACCCTATTAAAGAGAAGACTGTCTAATGTGGAAACATGAATGAGATATTTAAAAAATGTATAAAATCTCTCAACTATAGGAATCTAACTATAATCTTGACCACTGAATTATGTGATGTGTTAACGTACACAAACTATATGACCTGGCTATTTGGCTAATAGGCTTGTAAATGCAACTAAATTGTGTAGGCTCTGTGAGAACACATTAAGCTGAATCTTATCAATAGTCTACAAACGAGGAAAGTTTCTAACTCTTACTCTTTATTGAGCAAGTATTCTATAATGGACAGGTTCTTTAATTTCTGAACTGTCTCTCCCTATATATGAAAAATATAAGGTTAAATAGCCTTTTTATTCCAACCAGCTTCAAAAGAATAGTATATTGAACTTTTCTCTTACCTAAGTTATATTGAAAGCATGTCAATGCCGTTAATTCGGTTAGACAACTATTGAGATACGTTGATATTATTCATGAAATTCTCATTTAATGTTCTCCAAACCATCTTTGTTGTGGTGCGGACTCTTGTATAATGTTGTGAATGAAAAACCCTTTTATAGGGACATATTGTACCGGACTTGTGATTTCGAAGGACATGAAATGTGTCATTAGACTGTTATGTTGTGCACAATGTAGGGTACATAGGCTGATCCCCTAAAGTACGAGTTTAGGATATAAAATAGCTTTTATAACTGTGTGTATCCATGGATTGTAGTATTATTACTGCCAATTCTAGTACAGAGTTCACTAGTCATTTGACCTTACAGCATGTTAAAGCCTAATTTTTCAGACTCAACACTTTTAAAGAATTATATTGTTCAGTATCTATTGTTTTTAATCCTCATAGTTATAATATTTCTGTTCTATTATATTTAGCTTCTTATTTCCTTGATGAGCAAGCCTGTTGCTCACCCTTGCGTTAAATATAATGTTTGCAGTTAAAAACGAGGTTGCTGGTCCATTTGGAAAAGACAAAGGAAAAGGCAAAGTTGTTGAATAGTTATTTATTAAGCGTCTGTGCTTAATTGAACTTAAGTAGTGAATGTAATAAATACTGTTAGTACTATATTTTGTAATAATATTTGGTTTGTAATGTATGTAAAGGTCTATAGAACCTAGGATTTAAGTTCGATGTTTATGTAATATAAGACAGTTTTCTTTTAGTATGAATGGGTAATTTAGTATCGTGAGCACCAAACTCGAGTTAAAGATAACCCGGATTTGGGGGCGTCGTCACAGGTTGGTATCAAAGCTGTTAGGTTATAAACCTTAGGAATGGGGGAAACCTTAGGATTATGGCCTTAAGAGAAATTGTTAAACTCATTTCGAGTATAAGAAAATAAAAAGCTTAAATGTGATTACTTGATAATGTTGTATAGAAACTTATTAAGTTTGTTAATATGTTTTGTGGATGCCTGAGATAGCCGAATCAAGTTGGGTCAAAGAAGAGATAAAACAGGAAGAGCCAGTGGAGCAGATAGGGGCTTCCTCCGAAGAACCCTTCATAGAAGAGGTTAATGCTCTAATGGAACTGACCTTTAAGAATTTTAAGCTAGAGAACCGAGTCCAAGACTTAGAAGGGGAGAAAGAAGAACAGCAAGCTTCTATAGAATTGTTTGAGTCCCTGGTCGTGCACACAATAGCGAAAAATGTAGAGACAGGAGAATGTGATCCTCAGGCACGAGATAGAAGTGCTAAAGGCTGACTAGATGATGGCTGAACAACAAAGGGATAGGGCCTTAGGCAGATTTTATGAGTTGGAAACTGAGGTCAGGGGCAGAGATGCCAAGATGGATAAAATAGACTATGCATCTGAATCTGCATTTGGACGGTAGAAGCATAGAGTGCAACTACACCCTGTAGATGAAGGTGGAAGCGAGTTGGTCCTGACTCGAAAAAGGATGCTGGACATCGGGGATGAGGAGCTTTGCAACGCCAAAAGGCAGGGCATGCTTCTCCAGTAGTTTGACTGAGTTCTTATGATGTGTCTGTTTGGTATAAGTATTTTAGTATTATGTCGTTAGTATTATGATGTACCCCTCTTTTGTATACTAAGGGGATGATACTTTTGGAGCCCGACTTTTGTAGATAAGGGCAGTTTAAATGTAAATCCCGACTATATGTAGTAAAGAAGGGATTAAGATGTTTAGCTGTATGTAACAAGATGTAATGTGCGTGGTACAACTTTAAAAAGGCATATAAACTTGAATGTTTTCTGTTATAGAAGGATCTGTATATTTGATACAATGTGCATCATTATATCTATTAAATGATAAAGACATAAAACTTATATTATACAAAAAATGCCACCAAGATGGAGAGGAAGAGGAAGAGGAAGACTTGGGGCACCGACCCCATCAACTCAAGAGGAGTCTGTGAATAACTCGACAGGACCTGAAAATCCTATGCAGCAGTTTATCGACTTGTTAACTCAAGTACTTCAAGGGAGGAATGTCGCAACGCCCGTAAGCCCGAACCCTCCTGAAGGTCGTTTGACTACCTTTAAAGATTTTAAAGTAGTAGGACCCCAGAGTTTAAGGGAACCAATAATCCGATAGAAGCCCAAACTTGGGTAAATGAAATAGAAAAGGTTTTCGAAGTTGTTCGAGTTTCTGAGAATCAAAAGACAGCTTTCGTCACGTTCATGCTGAAAGGGGAAGCAAGCTACTAGTGGGGAGTCAACAAAAATAGAGCTGGAGTAGGATTCATGACGTGGGATAGGTTTAAAGAACAATTTTTCAAAGCCTACTTTCCCCGTATCATGAAAAATAAGATGGAAATCGAATTTCTTGAACTTAAACAAGAAAGTATGACTGTACCTGATTATGTTGCAAAATTCAATGAACTGTCGAGGTTTACGCCGCACCAGGTTGACACTGAAGAATGGAAGGCTCGGAGATTTGAACAAAGACTGAAGCCGGTACTTTTCAGCAAGGTTTCGATGTTTTAGATAAAAACGTTTACTGGCATACTGGAAAAAGCCATAATCGCTGAAGGAAGAATTGACGCACTGGCCAAATTTCACCAAGAGAAGAAGACTAAGAAGATAGCTGGAGGACCTCAAGAGGGAAGAAGCAGGGGAAATACTTTTAACAAAAGGAAGTGGAACAATAAGGGCAACAAATTTGGCAATAAGTAGGGAGAACCAAGAAGGAAGATTGAAGCATGTAAAAAGTGTGGGAAAAATCATCTCGGAATTTGTATGAAGGGGAAGACGGTCTGTTATAAATGCGGGCAGAAGGGCCACATCTCTCCTAACTTTACCAACCTAAAGAAGAGTTAAGGATACTTTGCATGTCGAGCTGCAGATCACCAGATCAAGAATTGTCCAAAGAAAGGAAACAACGATGGGAAGCTGACAATCGGGGGACCAACCCCATCCAATTGACCAACTGTGAGGACATTCAATATGACAGTGCAGGATGCAGTGGCATCAAAGGAGGTGGTGTCATGTATCATTTTCGTCAATAACGTAAATGCCTTTATACTATTCCGTAAAGATTGGATCATCCTTTGAACATAGAAGTCGCAAATAAAAAAGTTATTCCCGTAAATCATGTCCATAAAAATTGTAGTATGGATATACGGGGTCATAATTTTACCATGAATTTAATTCCCATCCGATTAGGTGAATTCGACGTGACACTAGGAATGGATTGGTTATATAACCATGGGGCAGTAATTGATTGCCAAAAGAAATGCATAAACATTCAGACTTCTAGTAAGTCAAAAATTGTGTTTTATGGTAGCAAATCGCCGAGACAGTCATGTTGTCTGACGATGATGCAGGCCAAGAAGTTGTTAAGAAAAGGGTGTGTTGGTTATTTAGCATATGTAGTTGACACCCAAAGAATGGAACCAGAAATAGAGCAAATACCAATAGAGGGAATTCCCGAATGTATTTCCCATTGATTTGTCAGGGTTACCACCAGATCGGGAGATCAAATTCGTGATAGACTTGGTGCCTGGCACAAACCCAATTTCAAAAGCTCCATATCGAATGGCTCCGATAGAGATGAAAGAACTAATGATTTAGTTATAGGAATTATTAGACAAAAAGTACATTCAACCGAGTGTGTCTCCCTGGGGAGCACCTGTGTTATTTGTTAAAAGGAAGGATGGATCGTTACGACTGTGTATCGATTATAGAGAATTGAACAAAGTCACAATAAAAAATAAGTATCTGTTACCAAGAATTGATGATCTTTTTGATCAACTGAAGGGAGCTCGTCATTTTCCCAAGATAGATTTGCGTACAGGTTATCACCAATTGAAAGTGAGGAATGAAGACGTGCCAAAGACCGCATTTAGGACTCGTTACGGCCACTATGAGTTCTTAGTGATGTCATTTGGGCTAACTAATGCACCGGCAGCATTCATGGATTTAATGAACCGGGTATTCAAACCTTACTTAGATAAATTTGTGGTGGTATTCATTGACGATATCTTGATCTATTCAAAGACTCGAGAGGATCATGCTGAACATCTGAAGATGGTATTGGAAATCTTGAGAAGGGAAAAGTTGTACGCAAAGTTTTCAAAATGCGAGTTTTGGCTGAAAAAAGTGCAATTTGTGGGACACGTGATCGACCATGAAGGGATATCAGTAGATCCGACAAAAGTGGAGGTGGTAATTAACTGGGAACGACCGAAGACACCGACTAAAATGTAAAGTTTCTTAGGTCTAGCAGGTTATTACCGTAGATTCATCAAAGATTTTTCAAAATTGTCAGGACATTTGACGAATTTGACCCGAAAAGCTGTAAAATTCGTTTGGTCAGAAAAATATGAAGAAAGTTTCCAAGAACTAAAGAAAAGATTGAGTGAAGCACTAGTGCTATCCTTTCCAAACGATAAGGGTGGTTTCGTTGTTTACAGTGATGCATCACACAAAGGGCTTGGTTGTGTTTTAATGCAGCACGACAGGGTCATAGCATACGCGTCAAGCCAGTTGAAGGATTATGAGAAAGGGTATCCTACCCACGACTTGGAGCTGGCAGCAATAGTTTTCGCTCTAAAAATTTGGAGACACTATCTGTATGGCGAGAAATGTGAGATATACACAGACCATAAAATTTTGAAGTATATCTTCACATAAAAGAAATTAAACATGAGACAGAGGAGATGGTTAGAACTAATCAAAGACTACGATTGTGAAATCTTGTATCATCTCGGAAAGGCTAATGTAGTCGCCGACGCTCTAAGCCGGAAGGAAGGAGAAAAATTAGAGACACTGACAAATCAGGAAGAGCTCATCAGAGAAATGGAGAAAATAGAAATCGAGGTGAAATATCCGAGAGAGTCGAAAGAGAAACTGTTTAATTTGGAGACTCGTCTTGTTATGTTGGACAGAGTAAAAGAAGCTCAGGATCAAGATGAGGAATGCAAAAAGGTGAAGAAACAGATAGAGGAAGGAGAGACTACCAAATTCAAAATAGATAAAGAAGGATTATTACGATTTGAGGGAAGATTGGTAGCAGCTCAAGACAGGCAAAAGAAGTATGCAGATTTGCACCATCAAAAGAGAGATTTCGAAATAGGGACATTTGTGTTTTTAAAAGTATCTCCCTGGAAAGGAAAAATCAGATTTGGAAAGAAGGGAAAACTGAGTCCAAGATTCATAAGACCTTTTGAAGTACTGAAACAGATAGGTGAGGTGTCTTATGAAGTAGCTTTACCTCCGGAAGTAGGACACATTCATAATGTATTTCACGTATCGGTACTACGACCTTATAAACCAGATCACAAGCATGTGATTCAATATGAACCTATTCAGGTTGAAAAATATCTAACCTATGAAGAAGTTCCTATTCAAATCATTGATTGAAAAGAGCATGTTTTAAGAAACAAAATAATACCTTCTGTGAAGGTGATATGGAAGAGCCACAGTGCTGAGGAAACTACGTGGGAACTCGAAAAAAAGATGAAGAAATGTTATCCCCATCTTTTTGAGTAATCTTGTACTTGTGATTCTGAGGATGAAATCCTTATAAGGAGGGGAGAATGTAATGACTCAGAAAATTCTATGTAATATTCAATTAATATAATGTCAAATTTTACATATGAATTTTTTTATGTTACTTCTTATGGTGACAAAATTATTATTTACTAGTTTATTAAGTATCCTAGATTATGAATGGTAAATAAAGTGATGTTGATATATACATTAATATAATGTTATATAAACATCAGGAATGAAAAGGAAAGCCAACATGGCTTAGTTATGAAATATTCTTGACATGAAGCTACATTTGTGTATTGAGAATAAATATACTGTGAAATAATTTATTTCATTCAAAAAGAATGATTTGGTGATAAATAATGTTAATGGTATTCTACCCAAAATCATTAAAAATATACGGAACCACTATTTGATGACAGGAGTGCTATTTTGTTAGCCTAATCAAAATTGGTAAATAATAAAAATTCATGAATAATTATAGTTAATGAAGGTCCATATTTACATATGGGGCTACCCTAATTTACTATACTTGCAAGCCTTTTATTATTTTGTATAAGGGGCTATTACTTATTTAATATGTGTGAATAATATTTTGCTAGCCCAACATTTCAGTCCATTCTCCTTGTCCTATTGCTAAGCCCAAGTAGCAACCTAAAGCCAGCCTTCCTTAGCTTCATGTATAAGCCTAATTGGGGAGGTAGAGAATAGGACTGATAAAACAGTTTAAATTAGTTTAGCTAGCTATTCTCGGTTAGCTTGATTAGTTCAGCTAACAAATAACTAGTAGGTAAAACAGGCCTGCAGAGGATAAGGCGTAGAAGGATGAGCTATGGTCTACTAGGGTGGCAATGTAGGAGCCAATGTAGAGCAGTCTAACTGCTAAAGGTACAGGAGTGTATACTAGGGGTCAAGTAGACTAACTGAGAGATAAGAAGGTTCATCCATATATGCCATGTAAGACACGCTAAGATCAGTTATATAACCCCATGTTCCACCCCTTAACTGACTCCCCAAGACTCTAACACAGTAAGGAAAAAAAAGAAAAAGAAAGAGCACCGATTGAGAGTAATAGAGGAAAGTTTTGGCTATAGAAGGAGGACGAACTGGGCAGCTTAAGCCACTTGTGATCTTTGAACCAACAAGGTAAGCTCATTCTAGCCTTTCTAATTCTTTTCTATTCGTTCCTGTCTCTCTAAATGGAAGCAACTAAACTGTTAATGGTTAGGATGGCTAGTGAATTAATTCACACCATGACTGCTTCAATGCTATTTTGGATGCTGTGAAGTATGGTTATTTACTTCTTGTTGTTTAAGTCATACGGCTGGGGGGACAATAAGTTAAGAGATTTGGTAATATATGTAAGTATATGAACTGTACTCCACCTGCTTGATAAATTGCCAGGCAAAGGATTGATTTGGCATCTATGTATATTAACCTTGATTTAGAGTCCAAACTTGTGTCAAATTGCTTATATAAGTATACTCTATGCTTGACCTTAACATGCCTCAAAATAACTGACAATTTAAGGTTGATAAACCCTTGAACAAAGTAAGTAAGAATGAACTGAAATAGTAAGCTCCCTATCGACTGTTATTGGAAATTTTTTTACGATGATCATGCCTTGCTTTTAATGTATTTATTAGGTAAATATTCAGTCCTTGTTTCCATACTGCCTAATAATGTTACTTTGGTATCTAAAATTTTTCAAATCATGCTACCTTGTATCAATTTGAAGCCTATGAGGGGCTGTATGAGGGGCTGTTTTAAACCAAAGGTAGAAGCATTGCATTTAGGTTCTTTAAATCATGAATCTATTATTATATAGCAAGTATATGATGTAATAACACTGATGTTAAAAGCTTGAAGGCTGTTTTGGTGATTAAATGTCAAACTTTGCCTAAAAGACCTGGAATAGACATGAAGGACTGTTATGGGTTTTAAAATTGCTATGTTAACTATTTTATGAATTAAACTGTCTGGTATGCTGATTGTTGTATTAATATGGACTGAAGTTTGGGGCATCACAGTTCATGTGTGATGCCAAGCTAATAGGCTGAGTTCATAATTAAATAAGCCGGATGGGGCATAACAGGTAACCCTCAAGTAATAAGTTATTAAGAAATTAATGGGTAAAAGTTAGGAGCTGTTTTAATAGGAGACTTATAGCTTAGCAAGATTAGCAAGGCTAATATAAAGGATGTCCAAGGTTACCTTCTCTACATTAGTAAAACTCAGTTTCATATTTTTCCGTTTTTCATCTCCTTCTATTTTCCTGGAAATTCCATTCATTTGAGCAAATGAATTCTCTGCTGATGATTGATCAAGTATGATAAAAAGTAAAATGAACAATTGTGTTTTTTATACTAATATATGCATGATTAGTATGTGATACTTGATTGTTCTTTTTGTTTGTTACTTTGATCATATATGTGACTGTTATGTGACTAAAGTTAGAGAAAGGAGATAGATTTGCTGTGAAAAGCAATAAGGTGGGAAAAAAATGAGGCTAGAGAGCAAACCAATGGCTATGTAAAGAAGGTTTTAAAACAGTGCATTCCAAGTGCTGGACAAAAGTCCTTAATGGACTATTTTAATTAAAAGATAAGAATTAAACACAATCAAGGCTGGGAATTTCTTCACGTATTACATGTGTTGATATTTAGCAAGTTAAGCCTAGTAAAATGAAATGAAATTCAGTCTCAAGTTAAAGTGAAGAATTAAAAATTTGAATGTCAAAGGCAGCTTTGGGTACTGTTTTGAGCAGTATATTGAAACTAAAATAGAGGTTTTATTAATTCAAAAAGTACCCCTATATACTATGTATTATATATCTAAAAGTGGGTATGAACAAACCTATAAATTAAAGGTTACTAAACTTGCAACATGGGCAATCTGTATAGGAACGGGGGACTGCCGAAGCTGCTGCAGGCAGCAGCAGCCAGCGCCTAGCGTTGTGTTGCGCTGTGCGGCAGAGCCAGGCAGTCAACTTGGCACAATTATGATTTGTTTATGGCTACAGGGGTAAACTATCTTAGAAGATGGATATACCAACTATGAGTTATGAATAGACTACTTAATGAAAAGCCAAAAATGGCATGTAATAAAGCTCCCAGCTGCTGCCCACGGCAGTAGCAACAGCTATGTATAGCCTTAATTTGGGCTTCCCTTGATGCTCGGGTTTAGCAAGTTAGACTTCTAAGTCTGCCGCGAGTAGTACTTCTCTGCAATAAGGGTATATACTAGTTATGTAATACCCAAAACTTACATAACCAAAACTTAGTGTAAAGGGGCATGGGTAGGCTGGTCAAGGAAGAGAAGCCACTGTCAATAGGCAACAACAAATTAGAGCAGACAACTGCTATGGCAGTTTTAGAAAGACACTTTTGGCTTTGCGGGTGATTAAAAAGCTTATCCATCCTATAAAATTTCTAAATAAAAAAATGTGTCGGACATATAACCAAGCTATAGTTCATCTACACAGGTAAAGGAGAAGGAGGTGGAGCTACTGCCTAAAGGCAGTAGTAGGTCAACCAAGAAACTGTTATGGCAGTTTGGTTAGCCTATGATATATATATATATATATATATATATATATATATATAACTTGAAAGATAGAACTAGCATGAATGGGTGCCCTAGGTTGAATCTATTATACTCAAAATGGGTCTTATAAAGCCTCAAAGGGCTGTTTTAATATAATATAGAAAGTCAAAAACAGCTAATGCATTAGAATGGAAATGAAAGCTATAAATCATGGGATAAACAACAGTTGAGCATGTAAATTGAAAATACCTTTAAAAACATGAAATAAACTACAAAAGCATTTTTATGCTAGAATTAAATTAATCATGTGTTAAAATCCTAATAGGATGTAAACTATATATATGGTGTGTGTGCATGTTATTATCATACTAAACCCCATAAAAGAGAAAAATGGTGATGATAAGAACATGGATGAGATATTTGAAAAATGTATCAAATATAGGAAATCTAACCATGACCACTGAAACTACATTATATATGACTTAGTTAGGTGGCGGACATACTTGGTGAATGTAAATAATAATTGTAATGTGATTCCTATTACTTGTTGTAAGCATGTCAAACCCTATTAAAGAGAAGACTGTTTAATGTGGAAACATGAATGAGATATTTGAAAAATGTATAAAATAACTCAACTATAGGAATCTAACAACAATCTTGACAACTGAATTATGTGATGTGTGAACATACACAAACTATATGACTTGGCTATTTGGCTAATAGGCTTGTAAATGTAACTAAATTGTGTAGGCTCTGTGAGAAAACATTAAGCTGAATCTTATCAATAGTCTACAAACGCGGAAAGTTTCTAACTCTTACTCTTTATTGAGCAAGTATTCTACAACGGACAGGTTCTCTAATTTCTGAACTGTCTCTCCCTATATATGAAAAATATAAGGTTAAATAGCCTTTTTATTCCAATCAACTTCAAAAGAATACTATATTGAACTTCTCTCTTACCTAAGTTATATTGAAAGCATGTCAATGCCATTAATTCGGTTAGATAACTGTTGAGATACGTTGATATTATTCATGAAATTCTCATTTAATGTTCTCCAAACTATCTTTGTTGTGGTGCGGATTCTTGTATAATGCTGTGAACGAACAACCCTTTTATAGGGACATATTATACCAGACATGTGATTCCGAAGGACATGAAAAGTGTCATTAGACTATTATGTTGTGCACAATGTAGGGTACTTAGGCTGATCCCCTAAAGTACGAGTTTAGGATATAAAACAGCTTTTATAACTGTGTGTATCCATGCCAATTCTAGTACAGAGTTCACTGGTCATTTGACCTTACAGCATACTAAAGCCTGATTTTTCAGACTCAACACTTTTAAAGAATTATATTGTTCAGTATCTATTGTATTGAATACTCATGGTTATAATAATTCTGTTCTATTATATTTAGCTTCTTATTTCCTTGCTAAGCAAGCCTGTTGCTCACCCTTGCGTTAAATATAATTTTCGCTGTTAAAAATGAGGTTGCTGGTCCATCTGGAAAAGACAAAGGAAAAGGCAAAGTTGTTGAATAGTCATTTATTAAGCGCCTGTGCTTAATTGAACTTAAGTAGTGAATGTAATAAATACTGTTAGTACTATGTTGTGTAATAATATTTGGTTTGTAATTTATGTAAAGGTCTATAGAACCTGAAATTTATGTTCGATGTTTATGTAATATAAAACAGTTTTCTTTTTAGTATGAATGTGTATTTTAGTATCGTGAGCACCAAACTTGAGTCAAAGATAACCCGGATTTGGGGGCATCACATAATTCGTGGACGTGATAATAATGAATATCATTGGCCCGTAGTGCATGGATAATTCAATGATGTGGATTATTTATTGAGCTGACTTTCAGCGATAAAATTTACAATAAACTTTTTAAATTATAAAAGATAGTAGATATCATGCTCTACTTGACTCTTCTAATGGATTGTTTGTTCCGCTGCAATTAAACTTGTTGTCTATTGTATTCTATCAGTTTAACACTGTTGAAGGCTAATGATGATTTATTCTGCATTATCTTAGTCATAATATTTCTTACTGGGCTAGATGAGCTCACCCTTTTGCTTTCATTGTTCTCTTCAGGAAATGAGAACGTAGTCGGGACTAGTCGGGGAATGAAGTGACGGTCCGAGATGGTGACTGTAGTAGTCCTAACTATTTTATAAAATAGTGTGATAATAATTATAATGAGGACTCTATTTGAGTTTGAATATTGTCTAGAAGACAATATTCGTGTTAAAACTCTCAGCTCATGTTGTATAATTAAGTTTGTATTTGTATTATGTACCATGTATTTGGCGACTCAAAATAAGTTATGTATACCTATTTTGGGGGCGTCACATATACTTTCTCTCACTATAGTTTGTGATTAAAACTTTGCTCTTCAAAAATGGTAGAAAATAATGAATGGAAGGAGGAGTATTTATAGGCTAGTAAAATGTGACAAATTGCAAGGTTAATTATACTTTAATACCTTCATCTTTGCCTCTATTTTTAATTAGTTACTCAAGTATTATCAATCTTACATAACATCCCCTAATAGTACTTACATGTGAACTTGTAAAGACCCCAAAATTCATAAAATTTAATTATCGACTTTGGTCGTTAATAATGCGTCTAACTTCTGATTTTGCATCATTATTCAATGTTAAACTTAATAAAATGCGTAATAATTAAAATTTTTCTGTCATCTTACTTTAATTCCCGGAATCAAAACCTTCATCATTTACATACCTCTGAATCAAGTTTAATTTATGATTCGCTTCATCAGAGTTATTATATATATAAATATATATACTTACATATCAAATCGATATCCTTTATACATCAGATAGCTCAAACTTTAACTTTACAACTCAACATACAATATACATCATAAAACATTGAGTACATGCCATGAACCTCAATCATGGTTCAAATAATAATAATTCAGCCAAAGGGTATAAATCTTCAAGTAACACATCCGATTCATGTCTTTCAAGTAGCACATAACTTTACCTTGGATCTTTAACCTGCAAAAGTGGTTATTTGCAAGGTTGAGCTCGACGACCCAGCAAAATCTAACAGTTTTCATGCATCACATAGCACATAATAACATGCTCAACATACATCTCAAAAACATTGGACTAATATAATATACATGTTGCAGTTCACATAACAAGTATAAGGACTGAGTTCCTTACTTAATCAACATTCATTATGATATCAATGTAGTCATAAATTGAAGTTAACACATCATGCTCTTTGCAACAAAGATTTAAAACAGTTCATCATCAAATTCACATAGCAAATAGGAACTGAAAGACTTGCCTTGATCGTTGTTTACCAATAACAGTTTAACAGCTTACAGTTATCTGCACTTCACGTGCCCTACACAATTATATAATCATACACATAAACTATTAGTCACATAGCAACACATAATAATTGTAATATAAATTTTACTCTACCTCCCATAGCCCTTCTTATTAATCAATACACAATGCTCAATTTGATTGTGTTAACTTTCGACTTATATCTCACTATATTTCATACTTGAAGTTCATTCAAGTGTTTAAGTATTGCTAGAAATTATTATTTGTTTTATATTAAACCCATTTCATATCTTATAATATTCATTTCTTTTGACTAAAAACACTCTTTACGTTCATTAACATTTGTTACAGCGTTTCGACGTTCATTCGTCACACGCCCGATTTGTCTCTCTTGTGTATGCTTAGTATTCTTATACAACTTATCTAATACATCATTTGTTAATGTTAAACATAATTATGCTTCATAATATTTATGTTTTATAACTTAGAACAACATCTTTTATCGTCATAAGCACTACACTTGCATACGTGTATGCCCGACGCCCTCCGATTGTCCCCGAAAACACAATAGTCCTAAAGATGACCATTTTGATCCTTTCTAATGACCTCAAATTAAAATACTTAAAGAACAAAAGTTGTAGATCTATTCGTCTTCATTTCGGATCATCTTGAATTGCTTCAATCGGAGTCCGTATGAAAAAGTTATGGCTGTTTTTACCAGAATAGGTCAAACCAGTCACACTTTGGGCGCAGCCGCGCCCATTTTCTCCCCCATGCCAGCGTGCCCACGCCATTAGGTAGCGCCCAGATGTGTGCCCGCGCTCCTGGGTGGCACGCTCAGCCTCGCCCAATTTACAGTTTTTGCCATAACTTTCTCGTTTTAAGTCCGAATTAGTTGGTTTTCGATTCTATGGACTCGTTAAACTCTGAACTACTCATCTACAGAATAATTTTTACATTTCAAAAACTTTTAAAAATTAGTTTAAGGGTTCCAATTCACTGTTCATGCTATACTTTCATGTTTTAAACATGTTTAGCGAATTTATTCACTACGAATTCGTTTCTTAACCAAATTGATTCATTCAACTTGCATTCTTTTCGTTTTTCAATGTATTAATACAAACTATCATCAATTTACAGTTTATCACATGATTTAATCATCAACTTTGGGTCTAAAATAAGCCATCTTGTACATATTATGCCAAAACTCAACTTCTTTATCTTTTAACATATTTACACCAATCCAATTACTACAAAACCCATTACAGAGGTTAAATTCTAGATTATACACATCTATTAACAAGTATATATCATCAATTATTAGCAAATCCTCTACCAAAATCTATTTACAGAGAAGTATATTTATATGAACACAAAATAGGTTTTACAACCAAGTTGTTACTTTTGATTTCTTCTTTAGATTGATTAGAAGATGAATAGGAAGCCTTGATTACACCTCTTCTTCCCTCTTGATTCTCAGGATTTCTCTTCTTATTCCACAGAAAATCTCTCTATCTCTCAAACCTTCTATAAGGCTCCCCTCTCTCTGCTATTTAGACTAAGCAAAATAATGTGTAACATAAAAACTGATAAACAGTTTACGCTCAAATAAATTAAGGGTCTCAGTAGTTACAATATACCAAAGGTCATAAGACCTTGTTTGGTTGACACACTTTAAAACCCTTTCTATTTTATTTTTATAATTCTCTTATCCTATAGTACTCATGTCACACATTACCCAATTAAATTATAATCTTTATTTAGCCAACACAATATTTAATTAGCTAATATAATTATAATTTGTTTAACAAATTATTAATTCTCTAATTTAATTCAATTAGAATATTTCCATTCCATTAGCGTAATAAAGTATGCACTTATTATAAAATTATTTAATCAATATTATCGTACTTAAATAAATTATTCTCTAATAATTTTCATCGAATATTTATTTTATTCCATAAGTATTTCAACTAAAATATTTATTTTATTTAATAAATATTTTACTATTTACGAATTTCACTATCGTAATACATTAACATAGTACATTTTTATGCAATATATTACCTTCTCATTTTATTAAATCAATTATATTAATTCACTATTTAAATTAAGTGAATTACTCACATTATTTATGAAATTAATTCATAAAAATTCCATTGCCAACAAGGCATAACAATCAAATTATCTTATTTCATATTATAATTTCAACTTAATTAAATTACTAATATTATTTAATTTCTTCAACAGTATAATTAACTATTAAACCTCATTTTCTCAATATATAAATACATATATATTATCAACACATCTTATATTAAGAATTTTGTTTACTAAATTCTTATTTTAATAACTTCTGAAAATTCAGGTTGTTACATCATTTCCTCCTTATAAGGATTCCGTCCTCGGAATCACCGAAACCTCACTTACTCGGTTTTCACCAAATCTCTTTTCAAAAATTTATCGTTGAATATTTTTAACATATTACCTTAATATATGTTTTATTTATTACCACTCCAAGCATTTTTCACAATAAATTCTTGTAAGTTTTATTTCATAACATTTACTTGGACTCAATTATATTTGAGTATTACATATTCTTTGACCCGTTCATTATCTTTCTCTAAGTATCATTATCATATACTCAATTCTTAAACTCTCGAGACATTACATTCACTAATTCTTCTAATAATTTCGTCCTTGAAATTTTGACTTACTAATATTCGTTCATTCCATTTATCAAAATAGATTTTATTTTAATATTTATTTATTCATTAGGTTCTACAACAAAATTCTTTCTCTAAGAATCTTTCTAAGATCATCATATTCCTCACCTTTTCCCCTTCTAAGAGTTTCACATTTCTCTTCTTTCTGGAATTTCATTTCTTTCCTGAAATTATTATGTTTTGCATAATTTTCTAATCCTTTCCACTTTCACCTTTTAGAATAATAAGAATCTTTCACAATTGCTCAATAATTGGGAAGCGATATGAATAACAGGAATTTAAAAGATTCCAAATCATGCTGAGGGGTCATAAGACCTTGAACTACGTCCCTAGGTTATCAAGTATCTCGACTTGAACTTTTAACAGTCATAAGACTATACGGACCTTGAACTCTTCTCCAGGTTTAATAGTGCATCACCACTGTAAACCATCTTTAACAGAATGTTTAGCAATCACACAGACTAAAAACACTCTCTGTAAGAACTCTAGGTGATCAGCCTATCGTACCCCTACATCGTGCACAACGTATTACATCTTAACATCGTAACGACTGTATGCGTTACTTTCGGAACCATTGTCTCCGATAACATGTCCCCTTTTACAAGGTTGTTCACCTCAGCTTCTTAACATTTAAATCCACACCAAAACAATTTGGTTTGGTGTAGTTTGACAAAGAACGCTTGAAGTTCATGAACATTTTTCAATATTCGTCTAGCTGAATCAAGTAGCATAGACTTCTAGCAATAACTCAGACATCAATTGAGATATATATATATATATATATATATATATATATATATATATATATATATATCCATATTATTTTTAACCAACTCAATTAGTATACCTTTCTTAGTTTAAAAAAAAACAAATAAAAACTTTTTATGACGTCATGATACCGTATCGTCTTAATAGTATGTTGAGGATTTCATCATTTTGTGACTTCGTCATACTACATCATACCATAGTGGGCTGACAATCCGATGATCACATCCAACACCAGGTTCAATTGCATTGATGACTCCATCGTTTATTATTTCTACACCATATCAAATGGTGTACACGATTATACAAAATACATTTTGATAAGTTAAAATTATTTTTATCTAACCGAAACAATTAGCATATACACAAGAATAACAACACTATTTTTTTTTTATAAAAAAACCATTGATTCAATCATATGTTCCAACATTTTTCAAAACAAAGAAGTGCAACATCAGCACGAAGTCAATAAATTTTAGAAAAAGTAGCATAGCTAGAAGATTTAGAATATCAAATTTTCTCCATCAATTTCAATCTTTACTCCATTACCTCATTACTAACTAATTCTTTTTATTTCTAGCACCACCAATGCTCTTATACTAAATATACTTGTATTTCAACTTATAATCTTCCTATAACCCCAGTATAGTTCATCAAACTTACTACACATTGGAAGTTTAGGAACTTCCCACAATAATAGGAGTTTAAGAACTTATCCTAGTCAGACCATAAGCGTTCATTCACTGAGGGGTTCAAAACATACCATATTATTATGAGTCATGAACTTTCCATATGCATTAGTTTTAAGAACTGCACCTAATCCTAATATTATCTGACTAATCTTAATAGTTTCTAACTATCAAATATACACATGAGAAAAGAATCACCTTTTCACCACATATACATTGATAGTGCGACACCGACATTCCAATGATTATCAATGTGATAAATTGAGTAGAAGTACAAAACCCTCGCCCATACAAAGATTTGTACAACTCAGCCATCACATGAGTCCTCAATTGAAATCCTACCTAACACTACCTTACTCTTAACTTATTCTTAACTTGCCCTTAACTTGCTCAATACGAATTCCTCGTATCACATTATCTATAACTCCTCGTGAGTTTATCTTGTACTATATCATAGTACAATATTTTCATAGCATCAAGCTATAATTTTTCAAACATTACAGACCATCTTTCTTTACTTGGTACACATCGATTCTCTAATAGTTTCAATATTGTACGCTGAGTGGTTTCCCACAAACAACCAACAAACTAGGTTCCGGGTTGCTAGTTCATATATACCTCCGCTCTATGAAGGAATCTTTTAGCCCAGATACCACACACCAACTATTAAAGAATACGATTGTACCATACATAAATATTACTTCTTATTTTTAACTTCTTTATCATTTTCTTCTTATAGACATTATCTATTTAATATCACCTTACATCCTTATTATTGGAGTTGGGTAACCCCACATTCATATTCCTTATAACTCTGCGAGATTCTTCTTTAAATCCTCTCACGCATGTTTTAATCCCTTCTTTATAAATTTCTTAAATTACTTCTTATTGTTCGAACTCTGTCTGAGCTTATTCTTTATCATTTTCACCTTCATTCTCTAAGGTTATAGCCTAGAGTACTCTTACCTAAGGTTTATAACCTATAGCTTTGATACCAACTGTAAAGACCCTAAAATTTATACAATTTAATTATCGACTTCGGTCGTTAATAATATGTCTAACTTCTGACTTTACATCATTATTCAATGTTAAACTTAATAAAATGCAGAATAATTAAAACTTTTTTGTCATCTTACTTTAATTCTTTGAATCAAAACCTTTATCATTTGCATACCTCTGAATCAAGTTTAATTTATGATTCGCTTCATTAGAGTTATTATATATATAAATATATATACTTACATATCAAATAGATATCCTTTATACATCGGATAGCTCAAACTTTAACTTTACAACTCAACATACAATATACATCATAAAACATTGAGTACATTTCATGAACCTCAATCATGGTTCAAATAATAATAATTCAGCCAAAGGGTATAAATCTTCAAGTAACACATCCGATTCATGTCTTTCAAGTAGCACATAACTTTACCTTGGATCTTTCACCTGCAAAAGTGGTTATTTGCAAGGTTGAGCTCGACGACCCAGCAAAATCTAACAGTTTTCATGCATCACATAGCACATAATAACATGCTCAACATACATCTCAAAAACATTGGACTAATATAACATACATGTTACAGTTCACATAATAAGTATAAGGACTGAGTTCCTTACTCAATCAACATTCATTATGAAATCAACGTAGTCATAAATTGAATCTAACACATCATGCTCTTTGCAATAAAGATTTAAAACAGTTCATCATCAAATTCACATAGAAAATAGGAACTGAAAGACTTGTCTTGATCGTTATTTACCAATAACAGTTTAACAACTTACAGTTTTCTGTACTTCACGTGCCCTACACAATTATATAATCATACAAATCAACTAGTAGTCAAATAGCAACGCATAATAATTGTAATGTAAACTTTACCCTACCTCCCATAACCCTTCTTATTAATCAATACACAATGTTCAATTTGATTGTGTTAACTTTCGACTTATATCTCACTATATTTCATACTCGAAGTTCATTCAAGTGTTTAAGTATTTCTAGGAATCATTATTGGTTTTATAGTAAACCCATTTCATAACTTATAATATTCATTTCTTTTGACTTAAAACACTCTTTACGTTCATTAACATTTGTTACGGCGTTTCGACGTTCATTCGTCACACGCCCAATTTGTCTCTCTTGTGTATGCTTAGTATGCTTATACAACTTATCTAATACATCATTTTTTAATGTTAAACATCATTATGCTTCATAATATTTATGTTTTATAACTTAAAACAACATCTTTTATCGTCAGAAGCACTACACTTGCATACGTGCATGCCCGACGCCCTCCGATTGTCCTCGAAAACACAATAGTCCTAAAGATGACCATTTTGACCCTTTCTAATGACCTCAAATTAAAAAACTTAAAAAACAAAAATGGTAGGTCTATTCGTTCTCGTTTCGGATCATCTTGAATCACTTCAATCGGATTCCGTATGAAAACGTTGTGACCGTTTTACCAAAACATGTCAAAATAGTCACACCAGTCACACTTTGGGCACGGTTGCGCCCAATTTCTCCACCGTGCCAGTGCGCCCACACCATTAGGCAGCGCCCAGCTACGCGCCCGCGCTCCTGGGTGGCGCACCCACGCTCGGCCTCACCCAATTTACAGTTTTTGCCATAACTTTCTCATTTTAAGTCCGAATTAGTTGGTTTTCGATTCTATGGACTCGTTAAACTCTGAACTACTCATCTACAGAATAATTTCTACATTTCAAAAACTTTAAAAAATCAGTTTAAGGGTTCCAATTCACTGTTCATGCTATACTTTCTTGTTTTAAACATGTTTAGCGAATTCATTCACTACGAATTCGTTTCTTAACCAAATTGTTTCATTCAACTTGCGTTCTTTTCGTTTTTCAATGTATTAATACAAACTATCATCAATTTACAGTGATTTAATCATCAATTTTGTGTCTAAAATAAGCCATTTTGTACATATTATGCCAAAACTCAACTTCTTTATCTTTTAACATATTTACACCAATCCGATTACTACAAAACCCATTACAGAGGTTAAATCCCAGATTATACACATCTATTAACAAGTATATATCATCAATTCTTAGTAAATCCTCTACCAAAATCCATTTATAGAGAAGAATATATATAAGAACACAAAATAGGTTTTACAACCAAGTTGTTACCTTTGATTTCTTCTTTAGATTGGTTAGAAGATGATTAGGAAGCCTTGATTACACCTCTTCTTCCCTTTTGATTCTCAGGATTTCTCTTCTTATTCCACAGAAAATATCTCTATCTCTCAAACCTTCTATAAGGCTCCCCTTTCTCTGCTATTTAGACTAAGCAAAATAATGCGTAACATAAAAATTGATAAACAGTTAACGCTCAAATAAATTAAGGGTCTCAGCAGTTATAATATACCAAAGGTCATAAGACCTTGTTTGGTTGACACACTTTAAAACCCTTTCTATTTTATTTTTATAATTCTCTTATCCTATAGTACTCATGTCACAAATTACCCAATTAAATTACAATATTTATTTAGCCAACACAATATTTAATTAGCTAATATAATTATAATTTGCTTAACAAATCATTAATTCTCTAATTTAATTATTTAATTCAATTAGAATATTTCCATTCCATTAGTGTAATAAAGTACGCACTTATTATAAAATCATTTAATCAATATTATCATACTTAAATAAATTATTCTCTAATAATTTTCATCGAATATTCAATTTATTCCATAAATATTTCAACTAAAATATTTATTTTATTTAATAAATATTTTACTATTTACAAATTTCACTATCGTAATACATTAACATAGTACATTTTCATGCAATATATTACCTTCTCATTTTATTAAAACAATTATATTAATTCACTATTTAAATTAAGTGAATTACTCACATTATTTATGAAATTAATTCATAAAAATTCCATTGCCAACAAGGCATAACAATCAAATTATCTTATTTCATATTATAATTTCAACTTAATTAAATTACTAATATTATTTAATTTCTTCAACAGTATAATTAACTGTTAAACCTCATTTTTCCAATATATAAATACACATATATTATCAACACATCTTATATTAAGAATTTTGTTTACTAAATTCTTATTTTAATAATTTCTAAAAATTCAAGTTGTTACAGAACTAATAGTTCCTTGAATATGAACCAATAGTTCCTTGCATGTGAATCAATAATAAATAATTACTCATTTATCCGATTAATTGCTCATTTGATTAATTTAACATCAAGAAAATCAACTATTATCGAAATAAACGTCGATTTCCACTAACATTAATATTCCCAACACATGGAAATATTTTTATCAATAATTTCAACTTTGAATTTTCGAAGTTTGAATTTTTTCCAAAAAGGTAAACACGATAAATTTTGTGTTTATAGTCTATCTTGACTAATTTCATCGCCCGGACTCAAATATCTCGTCCGCGTCTCCAAATTCAACTCCGAACTCTACGTTTGACTTTTCTACATAGAAGTCAACTGTTGACTTTGACAAAAAAGTCAACCTTGAAACCATATGGAGTTTACAGTCTTTTCTTATTAGATTCATCGCTCCGGATTCAACCGAGTAGTTCGCTCATCAATATTCTATTTCGAACTCAAATTCGAGTTTTAATTTTATTTTCTTGTGTTTTATACACACTTTGGCTTTCTTAGTTAGTTCAAACTATTTAATTAGTTTTGACTAACTATTAAATTATATCTCATCACTTATTGTTAATAAATATATATATAACACATTTTTAATCTTTTAACAATTATTCATTAATAATATTATAACTCATCATATTGACAACCAGATCGTTCCTAGGAAAGAGGTGGCTTTTCGATAAGGATTTCTCCTTATTGGCGTGCAATTAAATAACCTAACCCCTTTCCTCGACAAAACTTTCTAGATATTGTCAATAAAGTAAATAATAATATGAATAATTGTGGCGTATCAATTATTTATTTAATAATATAAAATATTGTGCCGATGATACTATGACAATAATTGAATCAATAATATGAGATACTATGCAGCAACTACGATGGCAATTATTGAATGAAACTAAGTGACTTTTTACGTAAACATCAATAATAGGAGATACTATGCAATACCGTGTGCTACTGTGCAACAATGCGTATTACTGTACTTTTATCACCAGGTATTTCAACAATTTAACGGTAAAAGTTTTGCCGTTATTTTTTATTAAAAAGTTATTTCTGTCACTTTCTATATCCGACAGTTATTCCGTTGTGGGGTCCACCAATGATTGTGTCGTACAAATATTCTCCAACAAAAAGAATATTTTCCGACCAAACGAATATTCCCTGACACAATGAATATTTTATATCAACTTGCTTACTTTGTAAAATTTTCACATATCACCCTTAACTTTAACCTTTTATCAATTTATCCATTTTCTAAATAGAATAATAAATATAAGAAAATTGAATACTTTCATTTCATAAAATTCGGGGTTTTACAGAGAGGACCAATATTAAACCTAACCAATTAAACTAAAAAATAACTAATCTCATCTTCCACCACCACCGACATTTTCTCTCTCCTCCCCGTCGCCACACGTCTTCAACCCATTTTCATTCTCCTCTCCACCACCGCTTCATCTTTCACCTTTTTTCTCTCTTCTCCCCACCACCACTTCATCTTCTTTGAAATTATCCATTCATTTTCAACCTCTCTTTCTTCCCAATCTCCACCACGCATCCCAACACCACTATACCATCAACACGAGGGGCGAAATGAGGATTTGTTCTCTGTAGGGACGGATTTTAATTGATCAGCAATAAAATTGATCCGTGTGGCAGTTGATATATATGCTTAACGGCGGAGACGAGGAGTCGCAAAGGTGTAAGAGATTTCTCTGTTAAACTTGACGAAGAAGAGGAGATCGATGTTGTTGTTGTGAATGTGAAGGAATCAGGAAACGAGCAAGCAAGAAAGAACAAAAAAGGAGACTGAGTGTATGTATTTTCTAAAGTTTTTTTAGAATGGAAGAACTTTTAGTATTTTTTGCTCCATCCATGTTTAAGCTTTTCATAAATTTACTCCTCCTTAGTGTATTAAATTATATTCTCGCCTCTACCAAAATAATAAAATAAAATAGGTCTAAATAAATTTTTGTCCCTCGAAGTATGACCCCTTTTGCACTTATGACCCTAAAATTTAAAAATTTACATTAGCATACTCCAAGTAAACTTAAGTAAACAAAAGTAACCCCAAATACTTTTTCGACCAAAAAATACGCCTGAATGCTGACGTGGCACTGAAAATGCTATGTATTTCATTGTATTTGTAATTTAAAGTTTATTTCCAGTGTAGTTTGTTAATTAAAACAAATAAGTGCATGTATATATGTATTTCCCTCCGACTGACATCATTATTTTCCCTCAAAATCCAATACTGCTTATTTCCATCCATCAATTTCGGTCCAACAGATTGTTGACCATCCTCTATATATCAGATCTCATGGTGGAAATAGAAAAAGAGGGAGTAGAAGAATTGCAGAGAATGAGAAGTGAAGAGAACAAACATACTTGGAAAATCTATGGCTTCAATTTGTGTCATTATCATCTTCTAGCTGAACTGAGGACATCTTAGACTGATAAAAATTCAGGTACGAGATTTTTTTTCTTGCCAAACTATTGGAGGTCAAGGATGTGGTTTCTTTTACTAGCATGATCCTCCAATGTAAACAAGAGCAATCCAAGTTATTCCTGGCCTCCTTAGAAGGATTTCTGTAAGTAAGCAAGAAATAACAAAGCTGCAAAGAAGAGAGGAAATTTATATAGGAATAATAATATTGTTATTGACTACTGTAATGTGTATAAAAATTATGGAAAATGATGTTTCTAGTATGAAATGAAAAGTATTAAAACTTATAGTCCATGATGTTATTGACTATCCATGTTATTATGAATTATGAATGAAAAGCAGAGTTCAATCACAGTTGAACACCATTCAACATTAACAGACTACACCATTTAAAAGAAAAAACAGATTTCAATCACATGTACAAAATAGAGTACACTATTTTAGCAATTAAAGAGTCCAAAACCTTCACCATTATCAGATTGTAGTATTCAAAATCATATATACTAGTTAAGGCTGTAAAATGAGCAAGCAGTTCGGGCTCGATTCGTACTCGCTCGACTAAAAGTTCGATTCGAGCTCGACTCGAAATATAAATGAGTCAAATATAAGCAAATTTTAATTTTCGATAAATTACTCGAATCTCCTCAAATTATAATTTTCTATTGATACTCGAACCATATTCGTTGAAAAAATTTAAACTGCTCGGACTTGATTCGGAATCGTGCTCAACTCGATAGCTAAATGAGCCTCAATCAAACCTTATTTTATACTCGATAAATTTTGTGAACCAATCTGAGCAACTCAATACTCGGATAGATTCGGTTCGTTTACACCCTTAATACTAGTACCATAATATCCTCAACCATTAACAGACTACACCATTCATAATTCATCATTCACAGCACTATGTAACACACAAACCAAAATTCAAATTGAAATATTATATTCATAATTCACCATTCACAGATTAACATATGTTTGTGATATAACACATCACCATTGAAACTTTGCAAACTACTAACATGTAGTTCCTAAGTTTGCAAAGTGTCACAACAAATTATATATGAAGTATTAATGACACATCCTAATATCTGAAGTAGTAGCCACAAAAAATATGCTACAATCACTACTATATGCCCCGACAACTATATCAACTAGCAGCTCCAACAAAAATATGTTGCAATCAAATAGTAGCCCCAACAAATATATCAAATAGCAGCCCCAACTAATATATCAAGTAACAGCCCCACAAATATATATTATATACCCTAAAATATGTAAATTACTAGTAGCGTTCCTAACCCCCTATTTCCCAAAACCAGACCCCTGCACAAAAAATTTCATGTTCTTCAAAGTAACATAATTCTTCCCTCCTTTGACAATGATTGGTGTCCCTTTATAAGATGATTATGTGTGAGGTACTCCATCACAAATCTAGCTCATATCAGGTACATTATTCTTCATTCCAATTGTGCCACTTTGAACCTAAAAAAGGCAATACATGAGTGGTCCTCATTCAAACTAAACAATGTAATTGAAAAGGACTAAATATATATGTGAACCAATTTCCAGCATTTTTTCTTTGT
Source organism: Panax notoginseng (assembly GCA_016801055.1). Classification (NCBI taxonomy): domain Eukaryota; kingdom Viridiplantae; phylum Streptophyta; class Magnoliopsida; order Apiales; family Araliaceae; genus Panax; species Panax notoginseng. Next base: position 20,944,805 of record CM029019.1, on the reverse strand, counting down.
TACCCTCTCTTGAACAAGTATGGGGCCATACATGTGACAACCTGAGAAATCAGATAGTCTTGTAAATTAAGTTTAAAGAATTATTATTGAATAAAATAATTTTTTATTGATAATATTATGTGTTATGTGCTTAATGGTCTTATTATGACCTAGAATGTGTTTAAGTGTTAGAATTTACGAGTTTCAAATTCGTATAAGGCACAAAAAAATTCTAAGAAAAAGACGTCAAAACACTATTCACCCGAAAACGCATAAACGCTTATGCATTTTTTTGATTTTTTGAGGAACGCGTAAATGTTAATATGATGAGGAAAGACGGAATGCCCAATAAAATTTGGAAATGAAAAACGCAGTATTTAGCCTGTGTATTGAATTCTGGAAAGTTGACAAAGTATTATACAAGAATGATACGACTATAATACGAATTATTATACGAGTAAAATATGGAAATGATACGAGTATAATACGAATTATTATACGAATAGAAACGAGAATAATACAAAGTACAATAATCGTATAAAAAATTTTACGGTGTAAATACAAAAGTCAAAGACAACGATTGCGACTAACTAATTGGTTAGATTAACCAAATTAAGTGAGGATGATTAGGTTAGGCTAACCAAACCCTAACTAATTATCACATTTCCCGCCAATTAACCACACTAGTTAACCATGGTTAGTTAACTAGATGGTGGTTAAGTTAAGGATACTTAGAAGCTAAGAAAAGAATATGCCAATAATATGCTAGGGTAAAATGTGACGCCCCCAAAATTAGGTATACATCACCCATCTTGGGTCGTCAGATACATAGTACAGAATACAAACACAACTTACTAATACAACTGTCGTGTACAATATGACAAAACATAAACTGTGAGTTTAAATACGAATATTATCTTCTAGAGAGTATTCATACTCAAAAGGAGTCCTTATTACATTTATTAACACACTATTACATAGAATAGTGAGGACTACTAACTAATACTATCATTCGGACCATTACTCCGTTCCCCGACTTGCCCCAGCTACGTTTTCATTTTCTGAAGAGAACAGCGAAAGAAAGGGTGAGCTCAACTAGCCCAGTAAGAAATATTATGACTAAGATAATGCAGAATAAATTATCATTAGCCTTCAACAATGTTAAACTGATAAAATATAATAGACATCAAGTTTAACTGCAGCGGAACAAGCAATCCATTAAAAGACTCAAGTAGAAAATAAACTCTACTATCTTTTATGATTTAAAAGGTTTTTCAACACTGTGATCGCTAAAACTCAGCTTAATAAAATAATCCACATCATCGAATCACCCCTGCACTACGACCAAGGATATTCGTGTATTCATTAATGGTCATGATCATGCCAACAACTGTCCATCAACGCACTACGGGCCAATGAGGACTTTTACCACATCATTTGTAACATTACGGCCATGATTATACCGAATAATCCCTGGTCATAATCATACCAAGTCCATCTATGCACTACAGGCCACAGATGACTTTTAACATTTTATAAACATGAGGATGATGACAATGATATAAGAATTCAATAAAACAAGTTCAAGAATTAATTTATCCAAGAATTAACAACGTCCAAATTGTCAACATGATACTGCTTTGTGGAGTAAAATTCAAGAATGCTTAGAAGAATATTTTCTTGAAAAGATACTGGATGAACCGCAATTATCAAGGATATTTCACTAATTTCATGGAGTATAGAAGTTAAAACTTAACTAACTGAGTATAGTAAAGAATGGAATAACAAAAGAAATCACCCGGCATGCGATAGACTGCACAGACAGGTTATTCCAACAGAATAATAAATAATAGAACCAGGTCCGGCGTAAACGCACAGACAGGATATTCCGACAGAATAATAAATAATGGAACCAGGTCCAGTGTAAAACACACAGACAGGATGTTCCAACAGAATAATAACAAGACGGAACCAGGTCCGGTGTAAAACACACAGACAGGATGTTCCAACAGAATAATAATAAAAACGGAACCAGGTCCGGTGTAAAACACACAGACAGGATGTTCCAACAGAATAATAATAAAAACGGAACCAGGTCCGGTGTAAAACACACAGACAGGATGTTCCAACAGAATAACAGAAGAATGTCACCAAGTATAGGGTAGACCGCGTATACAGGTTATTCCAACAGAATAATAAAAAATGAAATAACAACAGTTCTCTTCATGAATAAGAAAGAATAACACCCCTTACCGTTTTAAAGAAGAGCTGAAATAAGGAAGTAGTTAAGTAGCAGAATACTCTTCTTCTTTCTCTCTATAGTTTCTCTCTATAGTTTCTCTCTCTAGAGTTCAGTGAATTCGTAAGAAATAATAAAGGAATGAACTGCTATTTATAGAAAAATAGAATGCATAGTAACTAATCCATGAACAGTCCAGATTGATTACTTTAATCTAACGGTCCATATTTAAAGAAAAATCTTTTAAATAAAATATAATATATTCTATTTATAGAATAACTTTAATAAAGTATTTTGTTTTATATAAAAAGATGTTTCTGTTTTATTACGTTAATAATACGAATAAAACAAAACGTCATTATCGCTAAATAATTCATATTATTAACTGACAATAATTGAATCAAACTGAGTGACTTCTCACATAAGCATTAATAATCAATACCGTGTGCTACTATGCAACCATACGTATTACTGTACTTTTACTACCGAGTAGTTCAACAGTATCGATGGTAAAACTTCCGCCGTTATTTTTAATAAAATATTTTTATCGTTTTCTCAATCCGACAATAATTCTGTTGTGGGGTCCACCAATGATTGTGCCGTTGTACGAATATTCCCTGTTAAAATGAATATTCCCCGACCAATCGAATATTATATAACAACTTGCGTACTTTGCAAAATTTATAAATATTACCCACAACTATAACATTATATCAAATTAACTCCATAATATTCAAAAATGATATTTATAGAAAATTCATATTTATTTATAAAAGTTGGGGTCTTACAACCTCCCCTTCTTATGAAATTTCGCCCTCGAAATTAGGGTACGTACCTGGTATGTCGAAGAGGTAAGGATACCTTGATTTCATTTCAGATTCTAACTCCCAAGTCATTTTCTCAACATCGTGGTTTCTCCATAAAACTTTGACTTGAGGTATAACCTTGGAGCGTAGAATATGTTCCTTCTTATCCAAGATTTGAACAGGAACTTCTTCATACGTCAAATCCTCCGCTATTTCGTCCGGTTCTAACTCAATAATGTGGTTCGGGTCTTCCACATATTTGCGTAACATGGATATGTGAAAAACGTTATGAACACGAGACATACTTGGCGGTAAAGCGAGTCTATAAGCCACAGTTCCTACTCGATCGAGGATTAAAAATGGACCGATGAATCGAGGATTGAGCTTTCCTCTCTTTCCAAATCTCGTAACTCCTTTCCATGGAGCAACACGTAAGAACACATGATCTCCTATATCAAATTCCACGTCCTTTCGATGAAGATCAGCATAACTCTTTTGTCGATCTTGTGAGGTTTTTATACGTTGTCGGATCGTTTGAATCTTTTCTGTAGTCATACGTACCAACTCCGGTCCCAACAACGTTGCTTCACCCACCTCATCTCAGCATACTGGAGAACGACATTTTCTTCCATACAATGCTTCGAATGGAGCCATGCCAATACTTGCTTGATAACTGTTGTTGTAGAAAAACTCCACCAATGGTAAGAACTTGTCCCAACTTCCCTTGAAGTCAAGGACACAGAGTCTTAATAAATCTTCTAGAGTTTGAATAGTCCTCTCTGATTGTCCATCCGTCTGAGGATGATATGCTGAACTAAATCGTAAATCTGTGCCCATAGCTTTTTGTAAACTAACCCAAAATCATGAAGTGAATCTTGGGTCTCGATCAGAAACTATGGATACTGGCATACCATGCAGTCTTACAATCTCGTTTATGTACATACGAGCAAGATGTTCAAGTGTATAAGTTTCTCGTATCGGTAAGAAATGAGCAGACTTGGTCAATCTATCAACAATGACCCAAATCGCATCTATACCTTGAGAAATCTTAGGAAGACCGGTAACGAAATCTATGGTAATGTGCTCCCACTTCCATTCTGGAATTTCAAGTGGTTGCAATGGACCTTTTGGTACTTGATGCTCCGCTTTGACTCGTTGACAAGTTAGACACCTTGAGATAAACAGCGCTATCTCTCTCTTCATATTGCTCCACCAAAATGTATGACGAAGATCATGATACATTTTGGTACTTCCAGAATGGATTACAAACGGTGTGTTGTGCGCCTCCATCATGATTTCATACTTTAAATCAGAGTTGTTAGGAACACAAAGTTTGGAGTTGACTCGAAGTATTCCTTCTTCATCAATTTTTGCTTCCGGCATAGCACCTTCTTGCACTTTTTTCCTCATACGCATCAGCTCCAGGTCTGTAGCTTGAGCAGCTTTAACTTTATCGATTAAAGTTGGTTCTACTCGTATATTCGCCATCATCACATGGGTCCCTGGAGTCTTTAACTCTATCTCCATCCTTTGCAAGTCACACAAAATGGGCCTTTGTGTTGACAATATTGCACTCGTACTTGCATATGATCTTCTACTCAATGCGTCAGCTACCACGTTCGCTTTTCCAGGATGGTATTGAATGGTATGATCATAATCTTTCAACAGTTCAAGCCAACGTCGTTGTCGCATGTTGAGTTCCTTTTGAGTGAAGAAATATTTGAGGCTTTTATGATCCGTAAAGATCTCCACCTTCTCCCCATACAAGTAATGCCTCCAAATTTTAAGCGCAAAGACAACAGCTGCCAATTCTAGATCATGAGTAGGATAATTCCTCTCATATTCCTTGAGTTGTCTTGATGCATAGGCTATGACTTTTCCATGTTGCATGATAACGCATCCCAACCCTTTGCTCGAAGCATCAATGTGGATGACAAATCCCTCCGAGCCAGATGGTATTGTTAGAACATGTGCTGAAATGAGTCTCCTCTTGAGTTCTTGAAAACTCTTCTCACATTCTTCGCTCCAACCGAACTTTGTATCTTTCCGAGTCAGCTGAGTTAATGGAGTAGCGATTCGAGAAAATCCTTCCACGAATCTTCGATAATAACCAGCTAAACCAAGAAAGCTACGTACTTCGGTCACTGATTTAGGTTTCTCCCAGCTTTGAATAGCTTCAATCTTTGTCGGGTCAACCGATATTCCACGACTTGATACTATGTGCCCAAAGAATGCTACCTCCTCTAACCAAAACTCGCATTTCTTCAACTTGGCATAAAGCTTGTATTCACGAAGCTTTTGGAGTACCAGCCTCAAGTGTTGCTCATGATCTTCACGGCTTTTGGAATAAATAAGGATGTCATCAATAAAGACGACCACAAAATGATCCAAATATTCCTTGAATACCTGGTTCATCATATCCATGAAGGCAGCAGGAGCATTAGTCAATCCAAAGGACATGACTAGGAATTCATAATGCCCGTACCGAGTTCTGAAAGCCGTCTTTGGAATATCCTCAGTTCTAACCTTCAGCTAATGATATCTAGAACGAAGATCGATCTTTGAAAAGAATTGTGCTCCTTGCAACTGGTCAAACAGGTCATCAATACGTGGCAATGGGTACCTATTTTTGATGGTGACATGATTCAACTCCCGATAATCAATACAAAGTCGCATACTTCCATCTTTCTTCTTCACGAATAGCACAGGAGTACCCCAAGGAGAAGTACTAGGACGAATAAAGCCAATGTCTAACAATTCCTGCAGTTGGATCTTTAACTCCTGAAGTTCAATAGGAGCCATTCGATATGGGGCTTTGGAAATGGGTTTTGTACCGGGTTCAAGGTCGATACAAAATTCAATTTCACGCTCTGGGGGTAGGCCAGGAAGTTCTTCAGGGAATACGTCAGGAAATTTATTAACAATAGAAATATCATTCAAAACTGACGTATTTTTGTTTAGATCCGTGACATGAGCTAAGAAAGCTTGACATCCGTTTTTTAATAAACGAATAGCTTTATGGCTTGAGATGACAGCGATTGATTTTAATGGTTTGGTTGCTTGAATTCGCATAATAGGTCGATTAGGAATATGGAAGCTAACAACCTTACGAAAACAATCAATTTTTGCATGATGAGTAGTTAACCAATCAATCCCTAGAATCACGTCAAATGCAAGTATATTTAATGAAATAAGATCGACAGGTAATGTGTGGGTACCAACTTGAACCAAACAAGACTTATAAACCGTGGATGTAATGAAGGTTTCTCCCAATGGAGTTTCAACAGATAAATCAAAGTCTAATTTCTCCGGAGTCAAATTTAATCGATGAGCGCAAGTAGGAGAAATAAAAGAATGGGTAGAACCGGTATCAAATAAAGCATAGACTTCGTTAGAGTTTATGATAAGCTTACCCGTGATGACCTCATTCGGGTTCCTTGCTTTCTGGGAGGTCACAACAAACGCTCTCCCTTGTACTACCGGTTTTGACTTTTCTGGGACGGCCTTTGGTGTCTCCATCTTGGCTGAACTTGTTTTTGGTAAACGACAAAATCGAGCTAAATAACCTTCTCTTCCACAATTATAACATGCTTTAGACGGCATCGCGCAGTTTGGACTGATGTGCCCCTCCCCTCCGCATTTAAAACATATGATAGGTGGTCGTTCTCCTTCCTTAACAACGGGTGCTGGTGCTGACGTCTTTCCATCATTGTTGAATCTCCTCTTCTTGAAATGACCATTCTTATTGTTTTGGCCCTGATTACCACCGAAGTGGTTACCATTTCTGGCCTGTTGATTCCCTCCACGCTTGTTGTCACCGCTTCAATGACTGCTATCACTGGTATTATCATTTTGCCGACTGCTCTCTTTTGGTTGCGTTGACTCGTTATCGCGCTCCACTAACTGAGCCCTATTCACAACATCTGAATACAAACACAGTTTATGAGAAATAAGATGTTGACGTATCTCAGGTTTCAAACCTCGCAAAAACATTCGCGTCATTCGCTCTTCATTATCCACCAAGTGGGACGCAAACCGGGACAACTCAGCAAATTTAGCCTCATACTGCGACACGGTCATATTATTCTGCTCCAATTTGATGAACTCCACCTCCTTCATGTGACGAACACTTTTGAGAAAGTATTTGTCATTGAACAGCTCTTGGAATTTCTCCCAAGACATCTTCAGTGCGGCAGGTTGAGTACGCTTAATCGATTCCTACCAGTAATCTGCCTCTCCTCGCAACATAAAGGCGGCAAAGGGAACCTTTTGCTCCTCGGAGCATCCCAAGACATCAAATATCTTGGTAATCTTCTTTATTCATGTTTCCGCTATAAGTGGTTTTGGCTCTCCCTTAAACTCCGGTGGTCCCAACTCCTTGAACTGTTTAGCGGTGACCGTCCGAGAGTTTTCAGTGTTTCCACCTATATTTTGGACAGGAGCCGCTCTCGCCTGTTGTTGCATGAACTGCATAAAGTTTCTGAACATTCCATCATTCATCATCTGGTCAGTGTTATTGTTTGCATGAGGATTGTCACCTTCCTGATGCACATTATCCTGATTATTGATATGTGGTGAATCAACAGTCGCCTGTGCTCCATTGCTATTCTCAACATTCTCAGATGCCATTTTTAGATACTGCCACAAAATAAAAGTTAATTGATATGTCATATATTATCCTTATATTATGACCGACCAATTAAATACCATGCAAATAAACTTAGGTAGGTCATACTAGTGAAGGAATTCCTCGTCTCTCCCCTCCTAGTTCTATTCTCATATCTTAGCCAGGGATCATATCCCTAAGCTCTGATACCAACTGTGACGCCCCAAAAATTAGGTATACATCACCCATCTTGGGTCGTCAGATACATAGTACAGAATACAAACACAACTTACTAATACAACTGTCGTGTACAATACGACAAAACATAAACTGTGAGTTTAAATACAAATATTTTCTTCTAGAGAGTATTCATACTCAAAAGGAGTCCTTATTATATTTATTAACACACTATTACATAGAATAGTGAGGACTACTAACTAATACTATCATTCGGACCATCACTCTGTTCCCCGACTTGCCCCAACTACGTTTTCATTTCCTGAAGAGAACAGCGAAAGAAAGGGTGAGCTCAACTAGCCCAGTAAGAAATATTATGACTAAGATAATGCAAAATAAATTATCATTAGCCTTCAACAATGTTAAACTGATAAAATATAATAGACATCAAGTTTAACTGCAGCGGAACAAGCAATCCATTAAAAGAGTCAAGTAGAAAATAAACTCTACTATCTTTTATGATTTAAAAGGTTTTTTAACACTGTGATCGCTAGAACTCAGCTTAATAAAATAATCCACATCATCGAATCACCCCTGCACTACGGCCAAGGATATTCGTGTATTCATTAATGGTCATGATCATGCCAACAACTGTCCATCAATACACTACGGGCCAATGAGGACTTTTACCACATCATTTGTAACATTACGGTCATGATTATACCGAATAATCCCTGGTCATAATCATACCAAGTCCATCTATGCACTACAGGCCACAAATGACTTTTAACATTTTATAAACATGAGGATGATGACAATGATATAAGAATTCAATAAAACAAGTTCAAGAATTAATTTATCCAAGAATTAACAACGTCTAAATTGTCAACATGATACTGCTTTATGGAGTAAAATTCAAGAATGGTTAGAAGAATATTTTCTTGAAAAGATACTGGATGAACCGCAATTATCAAGGATATTCCACTAATTTCATGGAGTATAGAAGTTAAAACTTAACTAACTGAGTATAGTAAAGAATGGAATAACAAAAGAAATCACCCGGCATGCGATAGACTGCACAGACATGTTATTCCAACAGAATAATAAATAATAGAACCAGGTCCGGCGTAAACGCACAGACAGGATATTCCGACAGAATAATAAATAATGGAACCAGGTCCGGTGTAAAACACACAGACAGGATGTTCCAACAGAATAATAACAAGATGGAACCAGGTCCGGTGTAAAACACACAGACAGGATGTTCCAACAGAATAATAATAAAAACGGAACCAGGTCCGGTGTAAAACACACAGACAGGATGTTCCAACAGAATAACAGAAGAATGTCACCAAGTATAGGGTAGACCGCGTATACAGGTTATTCCAACAGAATAATAAAAAATAAAATAACAACAGTTCTCTTCATGAATAAGAAAGAATAACACCCCTTACCGTTTTAAAGAAGAGCTGAAATAAGGAAGTAGTTAAGTAGCAGAATACTCTTCTTCTTTCTCTCTATAGTTTCTCTCTATAGTTTCTCTCTCTAGAGTTCAGTGAATTCGTAAGAAATAATAAAGGAATGAACTGCTATTTATAGAAAAATAGAATGCATAGTAACTAATCCATGAACAGTTCAGATTGATTACTTTAATCTAACGGTCCATATTTAAAGAAAAATCTTTTAAATAAAATATAATATATTCTATTTATAGAATAACTTTAATAAAGTATTCTGTTTTATATAAAAAGATGTTTCTGTTTTATTACGTTAATAATACGAATAAAACAAAACGTCATTATCGCTAAATAATTCATATTATTAACTGACAATAATTGAATCAAACTGAGTGACTTCTCACATAAGCATTAATAATCAATACCGTGTGCTACTATGCAACCATACGTATTACTGTACTTTTACTACCGAGTAGTTCAACAGTATCGATGGTAAAACTTCCGCCGTTATTTTTAATAAAATATTTTTATCGTTTTCTCAATCCGACAATAATTCTGTTGTGGGGTCCACCAATGATTGTGCCGTTGTACGAATATTCCCTGTTAAAATGAATATTTCCCGACCAATCGAATATTATATAACAACTTGCGAACTTTGCAAAATTTATAAATATTACCCACAACTATAACATTATATCAAATTAACTCCATAATATTCAAAAATGATATTTATAGAAAATTCATCTTTATTTATAAAAGTTGGGGTCTTACAGCCCTCTATATATAGGAAAATGTTAGCACGCCGAAGCAGACTTAACCTGCAACCTGATGGCTTTACCTGTTACTATTCCCACCCACCAGATTTGAATAAAAATCTCAGCACATTTTCACCAACCAAAAGTGAGGCCCAACAATTCTAGAATTTTTCACCAAAATGACAAATTTCGCAACTTCTACAATTTCTGAACCAGTCATCTCGTAAAATTCATAACAAATCATACGTTCATTTTTAACGGTTCAAAATTTGTGGACATATACTCAACTTATATATGAATAACATATCCAAAAATTACCACGATCCAACGGTCGAATTAAAAATTATAACCCCTGCAATATTTTTTAAAAACCCTAATTTGATTTTTAATATCTCCATTACGATAAAAATACTGATAAAATACTTCAACATTAACTCCTTCATTTTTAACCACAATAAATATATCCAACATTTATATCCACATAGAATAAATATTTCCTTATCATATGAATCAATAATTAATTATTCACAAATAATATTACAGAATCACATTTATGACAATCAGACCGTTCCCAAGAAAGAGGGGTCTTTCCAATAAGGATTTCTCCTTACTAGTGCGCAATTAGATGATCAAACCTCTCCTTAGACAGAACTTTCTAGACATTACCAATAATGTTATCTAATAATATTATTCAAATAATATGAATTATTGATCTGATCACTACTAGAAAATTAGCCTATAGCGACGGTCGCCGACCGTCGCTATAGGCCAAAAGACCGTCGCTAAAAGTTTTAGCGACGGTCGCTAACCGTTGCCATAGAACCCGTCGGTAAAGCCTATAGCGACGTTCTTTTGGCCTATAGCGACGGTCACCGACCCTAGCTATAGGTCATGACAAAATCGTGTATTTGCTCTTTACTAACGGTCGCTGAGAGTTATTGCTACGGTCATGACCGTAGCTATAGATGTCTACAGCGACGCTCGGTGACCGTCGCTATAGGGATGAATTTTATAGAACACTATAGCTACGATCGATGGCCGTCGCTATAACCTTTTTATATTTAAAAAATAATAATAATGCACATTTATTCAACAAACACAAATACAATATAAAATAAAATATAAAAAATATTATATACATCATTTAAAATCATTCACACTACAACATTACAATATAAGAAGAGATATTTTACAACATTACAATCATTCACAATACAATCTTTCACAATACAATCATTACAACATTACAATCATATTCTGCACAATGACCATCTACTGGTAGGCTTCTTGTACTAGTACTTGGAGAAGATGGACCAGACAGAGTCTCATTACCAAAAGGAACAATTGCACCATTTTCTTCATTTAGTTCAGAATATTGGCCTTGATTGCAACGCAAACAGCTTTGAGTAGCCATACAGACATATATGATTCTTGTCTCGACTTCAAACTGCAACTTGATTCCATGTACGGAGTGTTGTTGTTAGATACTTAGATTATATTAATCATGTGTGCTATCGGAGTAAAATCCTGCAAGACATTGATTTATTTACAGCTGAGTTTGCATAAAAATAGCCAGTTAGACACAGTTTAGTAGCTGCTTTCTACGCTAGATACCTTCTTCTGGCTTCAACCGTCTAGAAAATGTATTTGATAATATAGGGGATGGTGAACATTGCTACAAACAATTACTCCAAACAAAAAGATGGGCTTCCCACATTTTATTTGTTGCCTATAAAATAAAATAATAAAACACAAAATTCAAGTTTTACCACTGCCTTCTCTTACTTATCTATATATAGGAAGAAAAGAGAGGAGCTAGTTAGATGACATAAATGTTTATTTAACATAATTGGTTTTGTAGCTGCCCAGTGTCCTATTGTCACATTGTCAAAATAATTCGGCGAAGAAATCTCATTTTTCCAAACATATCACTAACATTAGCTAGAATCAATCTACCTAAATTATAAGCAATGACACGTTAGTACTTCATGTCACTATATAGTCCAAAATTAAAAATATATCTCTATTTTTGGAATGAACATAAGGAAAATCTATCAACTAGAACGGGAGGAGTACATTGGAGTAATGCCATTCCAAGCTATGCAATAGTCTAACTCTAAGCATGCTATCAACTTGGATTCAAAACACATAAATAAAAGTGAAGGAACCCCATTGTAAATGCAAGAGGGAATGAAATTAATAAATTCTTAATCAGACATGCATGCCAACACTAAGTTGGAAAAGAAAGGGATAATGAAAATAAGTGTAACCAATGAAGCACATTCAGTGTGCTGCATTTTTTAACTCATCAAATTAAGGAAGCACAATTAGAACCAAATTTAAGCTTTCTCATCCTTTCTAACCAAAACAAAATCAATTTCTTTCAAAGCAAATAAAACTAATTGTCCAAGTTAAATATAGTTTCATCTTCTGGAACTAAACAACATACATACTCCATCCAAAAGCTTAATATTTTTTTCTCCTTCTCTTTGCTTCCCCCAAACCAAAGAGCATAATTAAACAGAAGTAAAGCAACAAAACCCTTAAGAGATAAATGGCACTATAGTTAAAAAATATTTGAAATTTATACCTGTTTCAAGTTACAGAAACCTTCATAGACTGCAAGAACAGAATCAAAAGCTTTCACCAGCGAAAGTAGAGATGAGTACTTCCCATGACGATCTACAATTTCTGCACACACCCATTCATCAAACCAGTCAATTAGCACCATAATTAATAAAATATCAATCATAAGTCCCCAAAGCATTAAACCTAAAACTGATAACAAAAAAAAAAGTAAAAATCTCTCTAAAATTCTGCCGCCACCATAACTTTGTTAAACTTGCCGATTAGGTCACGGTGTGGATGTTCAGGCATAAGCAGACTGATACATAAGGTCACACCCTTGTATATAAGTTACACTTATTCTACCAAGTTCTATCATTTTACAGACATTTTTTTGTAAGTACTAGAGTACAGGTACAACAACATCAAAACAAACTATGACTTCTATTATTACCAGCAGCAGCAAGAAAACCAAATAACAAAACAAAGTAGTAAAATATTGCACCAAAAAGTTAAAATGTCAAACCATATTCTAGTTTTCAATCAAATACCACTAAGGCAGAGTAAGGACCAGTAAGTCATTACATAAAAATCCACTTCTCCTAACAAATATCAAAATTGACATACTAGAAAAAAAAATAGAAACAAAAATCACAGCTTAGACTCAGATATAAGAATCTTTCTTCAACAAATTTCCCATGCCAATCCCATAGATTTAAGAAATTCTGCAGCAAAAACCATTATCATCAAATAATCAAATGCAATAAAATAAGTAAAATAATTGTACCACAAACACTTGCATAAGACCTAAATTAAACAGTCAAGAAAAAAATACTACAAACTCACATATTTTGTTAAAGGCCACAATATCACAGCACTGGATGTACTCATTCGCAGGCTCAGCAGTAAGATAATCCTCAACAAGACTGTCAACAGACACCAAGTCATCAACAATAGTCATCATAATCTGCTGCTTTTTTATACCATATCCAACAGCTACATGTTCAATGGTATGAGCCACAGCAACCTGAAACACAATCGGGTCATAGAAAACCAAGAATTACCAAAGACAGATCATCAAACCCAAAGATTTAGCAAACACAGAAATTCAAAACCCAAATAAACAACATAGTGCTGACCTTTGGGATATTAGGGTTTTCCAGATTGGTCTCGAAGGCGGAGGCAGGGTTGACAGGGAGATGGGCATCAGCGACGATGAGAAAGTTAGGGAAATCATCGGAAGTGTGGGTTCCGAGGATCATCTTGTGAATGGAGAATGATCCGTCGGCACATGTGGTCGGTGGCGAGGGGAGCCAGTGGACGGTGAGAGATGGGAGAGATGAGAGTGAAGATAGTGAAATGATTTGAGGGAAGGTGGGAGGGTGTTATCTTTAAAAAAACCTCTATACCGACGGTTCCGTGTCGACCGTCCCTACAGATACCCTATAGCGTCGGTTCCGTGCCGACCGTCGCTATAGCTCGTCGCTATATGTCGAATTTTTAGTAGTGGATAATGGAAAATACTGTGCAGCAACAATTATTGAAACAATAATAATATAAAATATCAACACAGTAATTATTGAATCAATAAAATAAAATATTGAACAGTAACTACTGTAATAATTATTGAGTAGTGCCTTCTTACGTAAAAATCAATAATTGGTGCAATACCGTATGTTACTGTATTTTAACCACCAGGTATTCTAACAGTATTAACGGTAACAACTACGCCGTTAATTATAAACAACTTATACTTATCGTTTTCTTCATCCAATCGCTTTTCGTTACGGGGCCCACACAAGGCTGTGCCGTCGTACGAATATTTCCCCGACAACAAGAATATTCCACGACCAAACTAATATTTACTGACCAAAAATGAATATTTTATAACCACTTGCTTATTTGAAATATTTGTGCATTTTACCCATAACTAACCACATTAATCAAATCAACCCTTTCTATTTCAAAATAATAAATAGAGGAAATTTAATTTCATTTATTAATAAGTTGGGGTCTTACAACCTCCCCTCCTTATGAAATTTCGTCCTCGAAATTGACGTACGTACCTGGTGTTTCGAAAAGGTGAGGATACCTCGCTTTCATTTCTGATTCCAACTCCCAGGTCATTTCTTCAATAGCATGGTTTCTCCACAAAACCTTAACTTGTGGTATAACCTTCGTGCGTAGAACATGCTCTTTCATATCCAAGATCTTAACAGGTACCTCCTCGTACGATAAATTTTCGGCTATCTCATCTGGTTCTAACTCAATTTTGTGGTTCGAGTCTTTCACATATTTATGAAGCACATATATGTGAAAAACATTATGAACACGAGACATGCTTGGAGGTAATGCGAGTCGATATGCCACATTTCCTATTCGGTCAAGAATTTCAAATGGACCAACAAATCGTGGATTGAGATTTTCTCTCTTCCCAAATCTTGTAACTCCTTTCCATGGTGCAACACGTAACAATACATGATCCCCAATACTAAATTCTACATCCTTTCGATGAAGATCCGCATAACTCTTTTGTCGATCCTGTGACATTTGTATACGTTGTCGAATCGTTTGGATCTTCTCTGTAGTTATGCGTACCAATTCTGGTCCCAACAACGTTGTTTTACCCACCTCGTCCCAGCATACTGGAGAACGACACTTTCATCCATACAAGGCTTCAAATGGAGCCATACCTATACTTGCTTGATAACTGTTGTTGTAGGATAATTCCACCAGTGGCAAGTACTTATCCCAACTTCCTTTGAAATTTAGAACACAGAGTCTTAATAGATCTTCAAGGGTTTGAATAGTCCTCTCTAATTGCCCGTCCGTTTGAGGATGGTATGCTGAACTAAATCGTAAATCTGTGCCCATAGCTTTCTGCAACCTAACCCAAAATCGTGAAGTGAATCTTGGGTCACGATCCGAAACTATAGATACTGGCATGCCATGCAATCTCACAATCTCATTCACGTACATACTAGCAAGACGTTCAAGGGAATAAGTCTCACGTATAGGTAAGAAATGGGCAGACTTGGTTAATCTATCAATAATAACCCAAATCGCATCTATGCCTTGAGAAACCTTGGAAAGACCTGTAACAAAATCCATAGTAATGTGTTCCCACTTCTATTTTAGAATCTCAAGTGGTTGCAATGGACCCTTTGGTACTTGAAGCTCCGCTTTTACACGTTGACAAGTTAAACACCTCGAGATAAACTCCGCGATCTCTCTTTTCATATTGCTCCACCAAAATGTATGTCGAAGATCGTGATACATTTTGGTACTCCCAAGATGGATTGCAAACGGTGTGTTGTGTGCCTCCATCATTATTCTATGCTTCAAGTCAAAATCGTTAGGAACACAAAGTATGGAGTTGACTCGAAGTATTCCTTCTTCATCAATTCTTACTTCTGGAATGGCACCTTCTTGCACTTTCTTTTTTATACGCATCAGCTCCATGTCCGTAGCTTGAGCAGCTTTAACTTTATCGATTAAAGTCGGTTCTACTCGTATATTTGATATCATCATGTGGGTACTTAAAGCCTTTATCTCTATCTCCATCCCTCGCAAGTCATACAAAATGGGCCTTTGTGTTAACAACATTGCACTCGTACCCGCATATGATCTTTTACTCAATGCGTCAGCTACTACGTTTGCTTTTCCAGGATGATATTGGATGGTATGATCTTAATCTTTCAGCGGCTCGAGCCAACGTCGTTGCCGCATGTTGAGTTCCTTTTGGGTGAAAAAATATTTGAGGCTTTTATGATCTATATAGATCTCCACTTTCTCCCCATACAGGTAGTGTCTCCAGATTTTCAACGCGAAAACGACTGCTGCCAACTCCAAATCATGAGTAGGATAATTCTTCTCATATTCTTTGAGTTGTCGCGAGGCATAGGCTATGACTTTTTCATGTTGCATGAGAACACATCCTAACCCTTTGCCTGAAGCATCGCTGTAGATAACAAATCCATCCGAACCAGATGGTATTGTCAGAACAGGTGCCGAAATGAGTCTCCTCTGGAGTTCTTGGAAACTCTTTTCGCATTCCTCACTCCATACGAATTTTGTATCTTTCCGAGTCAGCTGAGTTAACGAAGTAGCGATTCGAGAAAATTCTTCAACGAATCTCCGATAGTAACCAGCTAAGCCCAGAAAGCTTTGTACTTCGGTCACCGACTTTGGTTGCTCCCAACTTTGTATGGCTTCAATCTTCGTCGGGTCGACAGATACTCCATATTTTGACACCACATGCCCATGGAATGCTACTTCCTCAAGCCAGAACTCGCATTTCTTCAGCTTAGCATATAGTTTGTTATCATGAAGCCTTTGCAGTACCAGCTTCAAATGGTGCTTATGATCTTCACGGCTTTTGGAATAGATGAGGATGTCATCAATAAAGACAACAACGAACTGATCCAAATATTCTTTGAACACACGGTTCATCATATCCATAAAAGCAGCAGGAGCATTAGTCAATCCAAAAGACATGACTAAGAATTCATAATGCTCGTACCGAGTTCTGAAGGCAGTCTTTGGAATATCCTCAATTTTAATCTTCAACTGATGATATCCAGAACGAAGGTCGATCTTTGAAAAGAATTGTGCTCCTTGTAACTGATCGAACAGGTCATCAATGCGAGGTAGCGGATACCTATTCTTGATGGTGACATGGTTCAATTCCCTATAGTCGATACAAAGTCGCATACTCCCGTCTTTCTTCTTTACGAATAACACAGGAGCACCCCAAAGAGATGTACTAGGACGAATAAAATCGATGTCCAACAACTCCTGTAGTTAAACCTTTAACTCCTAAAGTTCAATAGGAGCCATTCGATATGGGGTTTTAGAAATGGGCTTTGTACCAGGTTCAAAGTCAATAAAAAATTTAACTTCACGTTCTGGGGGTAGACCGGTAAGTTCTTCAGGAAATACGTCAGGAAATTCATTAACAACAGAAATTTTATTCAAATCTGACGTGTTTTTGTTCAAGTCCGTGACATGCGCTAAGAAAGCTTGACATCCGTTTTTCAATAAACAAATAGCTTTATGGCTTGAAATGACAGTGATTGACTTTAATGGTTTGGTTGTTTGAATTCGCATAATAGGTTGGTTAGGAATATGAAAACTAACAACCTTACGAAAATAATCAATTTTAGCATGATGCGTGGTTAACCAATCAATCCCTAAAATCACATCAAATGTAAGAATTTTCAACGAAATAAGGTCGGCAGGTAATGTGATGGTACCAACTTGAATCAAGCAAGATTTATAAACAGTAGATGTAATGAAAGTTTCTCCTAACGGAGTTTCAACAGATAAGTCAAAGTTTAATTTCTCCGGGGTCAAGTTTAAACGTTGAGCACAAGCAGGAGAGATAAAAGAATGGGTAGAACCGGTATCTAATAAGGTATAAACTTCTCAAGAATTCAAGATTATCTTACCCGTGATCACCTCATTCGGGTTTCTCGCGTTTTGGCTAGTCACGACAAACGCCCTTCCAGGAACCGCTGATTTCAACTTATCCGGGACAGCTTTTGGAGTCACCATCCCCGCTGAACTTGGTTTTGCTACAGAACACTCTCGAGCTATATGACCTTCCTTTCCACAGTTATAACATACCTTGGATTGTTGTGGGCAGTTTGGGCTGATATGTCCCTCTTTCCCACATTTGTAACATACGACCGGTGGTCGTTCTCCTCCCCTAGAAACAGTTGATGTTTGTGCTGACGTCTTCACGTTATCATTGTTGTACCTTCTCTTCTTGAAATCTCCTCCCGACTCGCTCCTTCTATTATCACGACCACGATTACCACCAGAGTGGTTACCGCTTTTGTCCGAATGTTTTCCTCCCTGCTGATTTTCATTGCTTCGATGACTGCCGCCACCGGTATGACCCTGGTTGTGGTCCCTCGGTTGCACATACTCATTATCTCGCTCTAATAATTGAGCCCTGTTTACAACATCTGAATATAAAGAAAATTTATGAGAGATAAGATATTACCGAATCTCGGGTTTTAGACCTCTCAGAAACATCCTTGTCATTCATTCCTCATTTTTGACCAAATAAGGTGCAAACCTGGATAACTCTGTAAACTTCGCCTCGTACTGGGACACCGCCATGTTGTTTTGTTCTAGTCTGATAAACTCCACCTCCTTCATATGATGAATACTTTTAGGAAATTACTTGTCATTGAACAGTTTCTGAAATGTTTCCCAGAACATGTTGAGTGCGCCAGGCTGGGTACGCTTCACAGACTCTCACCAGTAGTCTGCCTCACCGCGGAACATAAAGGTGGCAAATGGAACCTTCTGTTCCTCCGTGCATCCCAAGACATCGAATATCTTGGTAATTTGCTTGACCCACGTTTCCGCCATGATCGGATCCGGGTTTCCCTTGAATTATGGTGGTCCCAATTCTTTGAACTGCTTGGCTGTGACAAACCGCGCGTTGTTATCATTTCCACCCGTATTCTGCACACGAGTCTCCCTCGTCTGATTTTGCATGAACTGTAAAAAGCTCCTAAACATTTCATCATTCATCGTTTGCTCGGTAACGTTGTTTACAGGAGGAATATTGCCTTCCTGTTGCACGTTCCCCTGGGTGGTGATCAAAGGTGTCTCCACGGTCTGATTTACTCCATTATTAACGTTCTTAGCTGTCATTCTTAAATACTGCCATAAAATAAGGGTTAATAGTCATGTCATATATTATCCCTATACTCTGACCGACCAAATAAACACCAAATAAACTTAGTCAGGTCATACTAGCGAAGGAATTCCCCGTCTCTCCCCTTCTAGTTCTTGTCTCACATCTCAGCTAGGGATCATATCCCTAAGCTCTGATACCAACTATGACGCCCCCAAAATAGGTATACAACACCCATTCTGAGTCGCCAAATACATGGTACAAAAAGTAAACTATAACTTCAATAATATAATTGTCGTGCAAAATACGACAACACATACTGTGAGTTTAATACAAATATTGTCTTCTAGACAATATCCACACTCAAATAAGTCCTTATTACAATTATTCAAATACTATTTTACAGAAATAGTGAGGACTGCTAAAACATCTTTCTAGAACCATCACTCCATACCCCGACTAGATCCTGCTATGTTCTCACCTCCTGAGAAGAAAAATAGAACAAAAAGGAAAAGGATGAGCTCAACTAGCCCAGTAAAGAATATTATGACTAAGATAATATACAACAAATTATCATTAGTATTCAACAGGGAAAATCTGATAGAATATAATCGACACTAAGTTTTAGATCAACAACTGTAGCAGAAACAGCAAACCATTAGAAGTGTCAAGTAGATAATGAATTCTACTATTTTCTAAGATTTAAAAGTCCATCATCAATATTTTATCCCTGTAACATCAATTAATAATCATCTTTAACCAAATATTCATCTTTGCACTACAGGCCAAAGATATTCATTTGTATCACCAGTCAGTCATGTTCATCTCAACACCTGTTCATCTTTGCACTACAGGCCAAAGATATTCATCAGGTAATCATACATCTTTGCACTACAGGCCGAAGATATTCAGTAATATCATCATTTACGACTGAGGATGATGAAAAATATCTTAAAGAAAACGAATCCAGTGAGACAGAAGGACAAATGGTAGGGATTCGTATAACAGTTTATCCAAGATCAATAATACTTCATAATAATCAATTGTGAAGCAGAATTCAAAAATAAAGATCAAAACATGGATACAATCAAAGATAGTAACCATAATAGACATCTTGGACAAAAAAAGAAAATTTTATTTTTCGGTGAATAGTGTCGTATACGTGAATAGTGCCGTATACGTAAATAGTAACCCCGACACAAAAAATTCCAAATTTGATAAAAAAAAAACATATCAATATTTTAGCATAATGATATTGAAGAAAATAATATCATTTAAGAAGAAAATAATATCCCTTACCTCAAAATATCAGTACTTCTGTTCGGAATATCGGTATAAGGCTGAAGAAAACTTACACTGATGAATAGAAACTCACAAAGTATCTAATACTTCCAAAATACACTCAATAATCTAGAGAGAGAAAGAGAGAAAACTTGTTTCTGGTGTGATTTTTAATTCTAACTTAGCCCTCTATATATAGGAAAATGTTAGCACGCCGAAGCAGACTTAACCTGCAACCTGATGGCTTTACCTGTTACTATTCCCACCCACCAGATTTGAATAAAAATCTCAGCACATTTTCACCAACCAAAAGTGAGGCCCAACAATTCTAGAATTTTTCACCAAAATGACAAATTTCGCAACTTCTACAATTTCTGAACCAGTCATCTCGTAAAATTCATAACAAATCATACGTTCATTTTTAACGGTTCAAAATTTGTGGACATATACTCAACTTATATATGAATAACATATCCAAAAATTACCACGATCTAACGGTCGGATTAAAAATTATAACCCCCGCAATATTTCTCAAAAATCCTGATTTGATTTTTAATACCTCCATTCCGATAAAAATACTGATAAAACACCTCAACATTAACTCCTTCATTTTTAACCACAATAAATATATCCAACATTTATATCCACATAGAATAAGTATTTCCTTATCATATGAATCAATAATTAATTATTCACAAATAATATTACAGAATCACATTTATGACAACCAGGCCGTTCCCAGGAAAGAGGGGGCTTTCCAATAAGGATTTCTCCTTACTAGCGCGCAATTAGATGACCAAACCTCTCCTTAGACAAAACTTTCTAGACATTGCCAATAATGCTATCTAATAATATTATTCAAATAATATGAATTATTGATCTGATAATGGAAAATACTATGCAGCAACAATTATTGAAACAACAATAATATAAAATATCAACGCAACAATTATTGAATCAATAAAATAAAATATTGAACAGTAACTACTGTAATAATTATTGAGTAGTGCCTTCTTACATAAGAATCAATAATTGGTGCAATACCGTGTGCTACTGTATTTTATCCACCATGTATTCCAACAGTATTAACGGTAACAACTACGCCGTTAATTATAAACAACTTATACTTGTCGTTTTCTTCATCCAATCGCTTTTCATTATGGGGCCCACACAAGGCTGCGCCGTCGTACGAATATTCCCGGACAGCAAGAATATTTCACGACCAAACGAATATTCACCGACCAAAAATGAATATTTTATAACCACTTGCTAATTTGAAATATTTGCGCATTTTACCCATAACTAACCACATTAATCAAATCAACCCTTTCTATTTCAAAATAATAAATAGAGGAAATTTAATTTTATTTATTAATAAGTTGGGGTCTTACAAAAAATGTAAGAAGAGATTGTCCATGATTTTAAGATTTTTTGGACGTAACTCCAATATTGAAGATTATTGAAAAAGTAAACGAAAATGTTTAAACATAATTACGAGAAGTAATTAATGTTATGATGCGAAAATTATATTATGTTAATGAAAAATACTATATGATATTGTAGATGACTCAGATTTGAGTACGAGAGCAAGTATATAGTATGTAAATGAGGTAGATGATGAATTACAAACTGAGGCAAGTTTCCTAACTTATACAACTTTGTATATTGTGCAAGTTTCTATTCTTATGTGTACTTTGTACAATTACACGATTATTAAATTTCATTTATTATATAAAATTCATTGTACTATGTGAAAAGATTTATGAAAAATGAGTTATTGCCATTTGATTCGACTTAACTCAATTAATGAGTTATTACAGTCGAAATGTTTATTATTGAGATATTAAAATGTGATAAATTATTTATTTGTGAGAAGTTGTTTATTCCAAATCAAATAAGTTGGACAATTATTAGTATAGGTTGCACCCCATGCAACAGTGTGTTTAAGTGTTTACTAACAGTTAAAAGAATTATGTTAATCGTTGTGATTGTTAGTATGATGTTAAAGATGTTAAATGAAAGGAATATAATTTATTCTTGTTTATTCAAGTAACTTCACAATTAATGTTCAATTATTGAAGAATTTCAAAAAAATATTATTATATTCTTGAGATTGTTGTTTATTCAACTACTTATCACCCTTGCAAATTCAAAATTTTTGCAGGAGAACCCGAAAGGTTAGAAGAAGATAAGAAAACGGTAAATGTTAAGGAGGAACATTAAAGTGTATAGTGGCATATAATATGTTGAAATTTTGTATTACATTTGTAATATTATTTGACATAGGTATGTAAAGGTATTAGAACCTTGTTACAGACTTAAATGTAGTGTAAAAATATAAATATTACATTTATGACGTAAGAATTGTATTCATTGAGTAGTACAATGATGCACCAGAGCCGAGGTTCAAGTGGCCCGGATTTGGGGACGTTACAAAAGCTATCACTAAAAGAAAAAGGCTTATTAGCGACCGCCGTCGCAGATCGTTATTTGCGAATGACTCCGGTCGCAGATAGATGTCGCATGTATTCTGGACATTGACTGTACATCGGCAACCAATGTTAGCGACCGGAAAGTCAACGACCGACATATAGCGACCGATGTCGTTGCTAAGCTGAGTCACCATGAGTCAGGTCTCATTGGTGGCGTGGGTCAGCGACCACTATTAGTAACCACCACTGTCATTGATATCCTCAAGTCACCTGCGGTCGCTGATACGTAATAGCGACCGTCTGTGGTCGCTGATTCATAAATTTTTTTAAAAAAATTGTCTATTTTGTGGATTTTCCAAAAAATATGTACTTGTTTGTACCTTTTTTATATCTCAACACACAGAAGTATATATAAATAACCAAAACTATACAAATTCATCGATCCACGTGCATAAAACCAACACAATAAACAAATCGAGCGACTAAAATTTATATACAAATTATATATTGAGTCTAAAACTATAATTAACACCATTGCCTTTGACATCAAACAACTCAAAAACCAAACGATTAGTTGCAGTGAAAGGGAATATTACAATATAAAGTTTTTATGTTTTCTTTCTAGATATATATAGCATCAGTAACTACTCTTCGCAATCATATTTATAGACCTCCTACAAAGAGAAACTCTTCCTGAAGAAAAGATACAATAGAAGAACCATAAGTAAATAAACATAAAGCTAAATTCATGACAAAATTACCTCGACATCATCATCATGTTGTTGTGTTAACATTACTCTCGCCACTGCATAAGCTAATGTCCGCCAAGTGTAAGAAGTAGATTACGATATTAATAGTCGGTCGTCATTGATAAAGTTTGTCCCCAATACTCCTTGAGAAGTGTAAGCTAGTTGTGGCCAACCTCTTCATGAAATCGGGAAACATCCTCGGTTTTATAGTCCTAGGCCTTTCAGATGTTACTCCATATTTTTGCAAAATCAACTGCCATAGAGTGAATTGTTGTCAACTGAGACATTTTTTACTCATAGTCTTATTTGTCTCAAGGTCTGCATGAACTAAATGTGCAGTAGAGATTGTACCCAACGTATCATTGATCAGATAATTAATCAACAAAGAACAATAATATTTCCTGAAAACTCATATTTATTGGGAAAAATATGAGGAAAAATATGAGAGACAAATGAAGAGTTGCTGAAAATTCAACAATTTCCAATAAGTAGTTCACCATACTGTACTTTCTCTTGAATTCCTAGAACAAAGAGGTTAATTCCCGAACAAAGTGGTTCTTGAACAAAGTGGCTCACCATTTAACCACTTTGTTCACGAATTCAAGAGTAAGTACAGTTGAATTAATTGAACCACTTATTGGGAACTGTTGAATTTGATTCAACTCTCCCTTTGTCTCTCATATTTTCTAATAATTCTTATTTTGCAGGAAATAAAAAAGGTCTTTGTTGAATAAATATCTGATCATTGATACCTTGGGTACAATTTCTACTGCACATTTAGTACATGCAGACCTTGAGTCAGATAAGAGTATGAGTAAAAAATGTCTTAGTTGACAACCATTCACTCTATGACAGTTGATTTTGCAAAAACAGGAGTAACAACTGAAAGGCCTAGGGCTTTAAAACCGAGGATGTTTCCCAATTTCATAGAGAAGTGGGACAAACCAGCTTTTACACTTCTTAAGGAGTATTGGGGGGAAACTTTATCGTGCTAGTCTTGAATCTATAGTGAATGAGAAGTCGCAATCTGTTTGTTCACAAAATATAATATCGTCAAGATGTTTATATAAAATACTGAAAGATATATATGTTTATATACTCAAATGACAACAATTTAATTAAAAAAAATGACAATGATTTAATTAAAATAAATAAAAAAGATAACATACTCTATCAATAACTCAACTGCAACATCTTTAAGACTGACTTATTTCGAATGTTTTGTAACCAAATATTAACATTTTGTTGGAAAATAATTTCTCTCACAATCTCTATCATGAAAGTATATTATGAATCTGCAATAAACCTAATTAGTCTTGAATTTGACTCCACAAAGCAGTATCTCCGAAATATATACAACAAATTGGAGAAAGATGAAAGTGTGCATTTACTGAAAGATAACTTGTCACAATTAAATAGAAACTTCTAGTTATATATAATGTAAAACAAATACCTTCATCATCACCCATGAGTAATGACTACTAGGAGAAGAGTCAAAGACTTTCTTGTATACAGAATTCGACATAGTAGTTGCAGCTAAATACTCCAATTGGTTCCTCGGCAGCAAAAAAAATATGGGTCGCAACTCCTGTTTGTGTCCCATACTCGAATAATAAGTTAATTGAATTACTGCGGACATTTCTCACTGTTCTATCATAACAGATGACAACATCTCGAAGGAGGGCCATTAAGCTGTTGAACAAACTTCCAAGTTAAGCAACCCTCTTAGATGAACGAACGATCACTTCTATACAAGAAATGAATCATCGCCTGATATGGGTCCAATCCATGAAATAGACAGCTTCTCACCACTCTGAATTCCTCAGATGGATAGTTCTCACAGAAAAAGAGACATTCAGAAATATTCTAAGAATTCTCATAGTTCTCTCTCTTTATCTTGTACTCTTCAGATATTTATTTAATGGATTTTTTCTGCGTTCTCCGTAGTTTTTTTTCGATTTGAGTTTTCACATAAAACCCTGTGTTATTGTCTTTATCTTTTTGTGTTAATTTATTGTGTTTGTCATAACAGATTTAATAGTAAATTTTTTTAAAATGCCAAGATTTTACGAAAAATGGAATTAATTTATTCAAGCCCTCCTCTTCTGAATTAATTCTAAATTAAATGGGAACTAACACACATCAAAGTATCGCACGATTCATGCGATTCGACTGTAATTCACATACAACGATCGATACTGCTACAATTATGAATCAATTTTATCCTGTATCGCGCGCGTATTGCACGATTTTGATGATTAAGCACCTATTTATATTAGGAGAACTTACAATCAATTACTCCTGATTATGAAATAATATTATTCTTGATTGGTAACCCTAAAAGACGACATACTCATTACAAGTCCAAAAATTTACTTAAATACACACACTAGACGACCCATATTATACTTGATTAGTGTCCATATGTTACACTTAATCAGACCAATGGATTATGCTCGTTTATATAAATATAATTAATATTATCGTACAAAATAATATTACAACACTTATCACTATGAAAATATCAGTTTTTCTGTGGCAATGAAGATAAATAAAAACCACGACAACCATGAACATAATTACATATATAGATCTCGATGATTCCTTAATATTAAAGTGAAACCAATCAGTGTACCCAAATAAAGTCCTAGATATCAATTCTCTAGGAGAAGCATGTGACCTATCTTATAAGAAGCGTAAGCATCAATGCATGCATATTCAACTTGATTCTCATTAAGCACCCTTGCCTCCCAATTACTCATGCTAACATGCTTAGGCTTCTTCATATTCAGTCCAGCAACTTCCAACGCAAGATCCTTCAATCCAGGCCGTCGAAACCTACCAGGCCACTTGAGCTTAGCCAACTCACGAATATCCTTACTCTTTGCGCAATCAAGCCCATACTCATCCTTAAGCTTCGCAATATCATCCAAAACCTCAATTCCCACAAAAGTAAAGTTAGAATCCGCGACAAAATCTTTGAGGGATTGAGGAATTGCATCCATGTAGAAGAGTTGAAGGATTAGGCACTTGTCGTCGATGCAAAGTTGAAATGTTGCGGATTTGTTGCTCATCGAACGGATTGGATGGGGGCGCCATTCGATGTCTAAGCCAACCACCGTGGGAATGTTGGCACAAATGGAAAGAATCTCTTGCAACCATTCATTAGCGACGGATGATTTGTCTGTGACTGTTGTCTCTATGGTTTTCCCCATGAAATTAACAGAGTACTTGGAGGAAATTGAGACTAAGGTTATGGTTCGGTTGCTGCTAAGGGAATTCATGACTTTTTTTTAATGTCTTTTTGCTACGAGAATAATGATTGCTTGTGGTAAGCCAGAGCGTTGTTTAGATATCTAAATACACAGATTTATTTAACGTTACCCTGAGACCTTTGGAATTTCTCTTTTGTTTAGATATATAAATACACAGATTTATTTAACACATGAGACCTTTGAAGTTTTTCTTTTCCACCTTCTTTTGTTTTGTTTTTGTTTTCTTTTTTGCTTTTGCTTTTGCTTTTTCTTTTTCTTTACGCTATGTTACTGAGTTTTAAATGGACGGAAAAAAAATGAACGGAAAAGAATGAAAAATGAACTTACCTTTTCATTCTAATTCTTTTATTTTTAAGGTTTTTAATAAACAAAAAATAAAATAAATAAACGAACAATTTAGACCAAAAATTAAATAACATAAATATTTTTTTCTAATTTTTATATTAATTACCATCTACACTACAAACACAAAAAATTTAAAGTTTCTGTTTTGTTTTTCTATTATAAATTTAATTTTCTATACTTTTCTTTAATTTCCGTTCTAAACAAAATCATTGTATTATTTCTCTTTACTTTTTCTTTATTTATTTTTTTTCATTTTTTTCTTTTGTTTCATGTTTCTTTCTTTTCCTTTTTCTCATGTTTCATTTCCCTTAGCTTTTTACTTTTTATTATATATGAAGAATTTTACTATATATGAAGAATGATCCATAACAAATAGTACTTGATATGATACTATACAGACAAATACATTTTTGATCTTTCATAGAAGAAATGGGTAGTCCAAATTTTAAAAAAAAACAAAAAACAAAAAGGGGGAGTGTTTTTATATGTATAACTATGTTTTAATTAATTTCTTTTATTTGTTTCTTATTTTTATTGTTTTATTCTTTTATTTTTCCGCTTAGGATTCTTGCCTTTTACTCATGCATACTCGAATATCGAAAACTAAATAAAGTCTTAGTATGCAAGGAATGTTTGGTTATCGCGTTGGATTTTCACTCTTTTGTATTCTATCTGCACTATTGGAAGGACAACATATCAATAAATCTTGACTTTTCCTCTTCTCTAGTGGATTTGAAAGCTCATTTTCTTTGTGGATTCTAGGTTGGCATAGGATTCGACGTGTTCATCCCTCCTACCTTTTGTATGTGCATCTACATTTCACGAATAATTTAAAAATGTCTATAAATCTCATGAATATTTAAAAAAAATTGAACGTTTGTCTTGTTCGTGAATAACTATTTTTGCACAATTTGTGCACATAAATATACTCTACTTAGAGAGTATGTAATGCATGAAATTACTGAGTCCTATATACTTAATACATTCTGTGGGCAAGAAAATTGTGTCTTGCTAGTTAGGATTTCATGTTGGCTAAGGAGAAGAGAAATTCACGAAGAGCACGGAATTGATTGATTGATTGAAGAGGGGAGAAGAACAGGTGGACGATTACTCCAATAACACGTGACAGAACTCTCAGAATCTGAAAATCGTGTTAGGATAGCAGGGATTCTAAGTGCCTTCTTGAGTCCTTCGAGTTGAGAGAATGTCCAGGTTTTATTAGTGCTTTTAGATGGAATGTCCAATGCTTAAGTTACCAAAAGCTCTCTTCCTTCATAGAATGGAAGAGATATTTATAGAGTTTTCAAGAATTAAGTAGTCACATGTCAGGCACATGTATTTAGAAAAATTCCAGAAATACCCTTTAGTCATTAGAATAATGCCCATATCGCCATGTCCTTTTAGCCACCAATCCAATCCCTTAATCAATTCCCAAAACGAGCTGCCTCCACGAGTCTTCTACCTTGGGACACGTGAAAAATTTTCACGGGTCTATCACATTTATTTTTTACTTTTCTGTCTTCATTCGATTAAGTCATGTGAATCCTAATTTACACATTTAATGAGGTCGTGAAACCCTAATTGTGCATTTAATTCAATTAAATTATGTGAACCCTAATTTACATTTGGGTCCACACACTCAAATTCATGAAGTTTATGTTATCATGTTCTATTTCTTATAATCGTAACATTACTCAAGTCCCACATAGTAATATGTTGGTTAAATTGGACTATTTAAAAGATCTTGCCTTTAGAATGAATAGTATGAATAAATTGTTATTAATTTTTGGTGCATCAATATTTTACTCGATTGTTACTGTTGGGACGTAGATTGAGCCTTTTGTCAAACTCAGTTTAAATCGAGTCATTAGTGATGATAGCAAAAGGAGATACTTCCTCGTCTTATGGTAAGTCCAGAGACTACACGTCTCTTCAGGATTAATTTTGAATTTGACTGTAAATTATGATCGTAATAAGGTTAGTAATTGAATTATATGTCATGATTTATATTTTATTGTTAATCTGAATAAGGGTTTTCAGTTGATGAAAAGGTAATAATTTAGATATTTAGCGTTATTCATAAACCAATGTAACGTATATTCATTTTAGAGTATATTTAAAGTAATCGTAGGAAAAAAAATCAATTAGTTAAAGAGAGTATTTTTTTTGTGAATGATAATTGGTGCATGCATATATAATAATTAATTAGACGGGGAGAGCTAAATAGGTTGTCTGATTTTTTATTTTATTTTTTGTGAATGATAATTGGAGCATGTACTCATGTTAATTGATTATATTCATTATATTTGAAATGTATCATTATTACGTAATTTATATTTAAAAATAATAAGTTAATGACCAAATTACCCTTAAAATAACCGACCAAATTAATTATTTATATCTTCTCAATGCTTGTTTGATACTTGTATTGATAGGAAGGAAAGTAATAAAACTCATTTAAAATTTTTAAGTAAAATAGAATATTAATGTTTCAGTAAATTACAAGTTAAATTAGAGTTTTACCTGTCTACTATATATAGTCAAATCAAGAGAAGGTCTAGTATTTTTCGTTAAGTTTATATGAGATCAAAGTGATTTTCATTTATTCGTTAATATGCTCTATATTACACGGAACAAAATAGTTTTTTTTTTTTTTACTAATTTATTTTATCTTCTGAATCTTCTAGTCATTTTTTTTTGTTACACAAATAAGTACTTTATTTAATTATCTATACATCTCTCTCTTCTTCTTTTTTTGACCTTCTCTTAACTTCTCTCTAATCAAGAACCCTAGCTTCCATCTTAAATCTGAAGAGAATATATTTTCTCTTTGGAGATACATGTTAATTTATGTGTTTTTTATTTTAAAGATGACAATATGTTTTGTATGAAGCTATTTTGAATGAGCAGGTTTCGGCTACATGGACTGATTTGATCATATATGATGTTGCTGAAAGTGGAGTTATATATGCTTAATTCATGAAGCCCCAACATGGATATAAAGCTTCATAGAGTTGTCTACAAAGCTTTTAATTACAAGACATTATTTAATTGCTGGAAATATTTTAAATATACCTTGACATGGATTAATAATATGAATTTAAGGAAACTGAATATATCAATAATATGATTTGATTGGGTTTCCTTTAATTAAGCTTTTTCAAATGGCTTTATTTTGAATATCAAAATCATTGAAAAACTAATTTGGAGAAATATCCTCTCATATCAGTTGGATCATATCTCACTGCTGAAATTGTTTTCTATTACAAATGTGATCTTAACATTTATGCTAACAATATTTTTTTAACATTTATGCTAACATTTATGCTAACAATATATAATCATCATTTTTGGAAGAAAAAATAAATCTTCACGCAATACTTAGTCTAATACAGAGAACTTTTAATTGAGAGTTTTCAAAGAAAATTTCCAGCAATCAATTGTTTTGTTATTAATTTCTTTTGGCTGAAAAATCATAATTTATTGTAATTATATTCCTTCTTATTAAAATCTCAATTAGTGGATAAGGACTGTTCAAAGGGAGCTCTAATACTTTGTTTCTGAGTTTTGAACAGAAAAGAAAATAATAGAAAACTTAAATTAGAACAGAAAAAAAAGAATAGAAAACTTGAAGTTTTCCTTTGTGTTGTTTCTGAGTTTTTAATAGAAAAGAATAGAAAATTTAAAATTAAGGACATGTGTTGTAATTTAAAATTTATTATATTAAAAGTAGAGGATAATATGGGAATTATAAAAATATTACTTATTCCAATTTCTTTTCCGTCCAAATCAGACCAATTTTGGACAGAAAACTTTAGTGACCAAGTTTTCTATTCATTTCTTTTCTTTTCCGTTTATTAAAAAACTCAAAAACATAAGATTTGAAAAGAAAACTTAAATTTTTCGTCCATTTCTTTTCTTTTCTGTCCATTTTAATACTCAGAAACAGAGCGTAAGAGTTGTAGAGGTATAAAAGTTGCAGGGAGCAATTGTGTCCAACACATAGCAGAGCTTATTTGGACAGGCAATACTTGTATTTGTTTGAACAATTATGTTGAAGTACTACACCAGTCTAGCCCAGCGTATAGAAGCTGCACAAACAGCCCCTCCCAATTCCCAACAATTGATTATTTTCTTCTAATAATATATTAGTTTTAATTATTAATTAATATAATAATGAAGTTTAAAATATTTATTTTTATTTTTTAATATGAATGAAGTTTAAACGTTTCACTTTCACAATTTTTAACTTTTATAATTTTTAGTTTTATATTTTTATTATTCAATATATTAAATTAGAAATTGTAAAAAAAAAATGAGAGGCCTGGACCGGCCTTAGCCTGCTATAGGCCTGGCTTGGCCTAGTTGGTAGGCCTAAAGAAGGCTCTATTTTTATGCTAAAAATCTGGTCAGGCCTGGCCTAGTTAAAATAGGATTTGGGTGTCAATGGTAAATGGTGAAAACCTGAATGTGTATCTCTACAGTCTCTGTGTGATCATTGTAGACTTGTAGTAAAGAGTAAGGAGTAAGGACGTTAGTAAGCTGGTGCGGTAAAGATTGAACACCTGTTCAAGGAGATAACAAAGAAGTCCTTGGTTGCTAGTGTTCTTCGCTTGCATATATTAATATTGGTTGAATGATATTTATGTCCAACTAATTTGTTACCAAATATCAAAGTCATCCGTAAAATTTATTTGTGTCAATTGGGTCCCTAGAGTAGCAAATTGGTGTCAATTTTATTCCTTTTCTAATTTTCAGCTAAATCCGACCCTAGTCCGACTTGACCCATCTTTATAAGGGCACACTTGTTTTTCTAGTTTTCAAATGTATTATATATATATTATTAAATTAAAAAAATCAAAATAACTTAACATTTAAACATATATATATATATATATATATATATATATATATATATATATATATATATATATATTTATAGGGTCCGATTCCTGTAAGGGCTCCCTTACTTTGTTAAAATGCAGACTCTTTTTTTTTTTGTATTTTTTTTAAAAAAATAACTAAAAAAAAAGTTTAATATTTTATGGAAATGAAATTTTTTCATAATACAGTGTTTTGGATGTGATTTGGATACGTATAACAAAACAGGTCTGTACAGTCTGTGCAGACTGTACCACTATTTTTTGGTATAGGTATTCAAATCACGCTCAAAACATTATATTATGAAAAAATATCAGTTCCATAAAATATTAAATATTTTTTTTAGCTGTTTTAAAAAAAAAGTTCGTATTTTAACAAAGTAATGGAGCCCTCACCTGATCAGTTCTGTATATATATATATATATATATATATATATATATATATATATATAGAGAGAGAGAGAGAGAGAGAGAGAGAGAGAGAGAGAGAGAGAGGCTTTGGAACCGTTTAGGGATGGGGCTATGGTGACGGCTCTATTGTTCATGTGAAATTGTGATACATACATGAGTTAAGAGTAAACTCAAGTTGGTTAGATAATTTGAAATGGGTCAAGTTGCTAAATAAGGTACAATAATATATATCACATCTGTTGGAGTGTGATTATTTGGGTCTAGCCATGGTGCAGTCCAATCTATTTAATGGTCCGGATCTGGTGTTGGCTCATATGTATTTATTATGACAGTCCTTATTAAAATAGGATTGTATTCCTTATTTGGAGGGATAAGGAATCCTTTTCCTAGTTGGATACAGGTGGAGGTTACTTTTATATATATGGCTACAAGCTAGGGTTTAGGGGAAGGGCACAAGAGTTACAACACAAATACATAACTTGTACTCCCAATATTATTATAGTGGATTACTCTCTCTCTATCCGTGGTTTTTTTTCAATTGGGTTTCTACGTAAATTCTTGTGTTCATACTTTATATTTCTTTATTTATGTTTATGTGAGTGTATTTCGTGAGTTTGATTTCACAACAATTACTCCATCAACCGTTAGCGCTATTTTAGCCTGCTGTTTTGGTGATTTTGTCATGCGTACAAAATCAGGCTTTAACAACATCATTAGACATTATCCTGAAATTTGACGTATGAGGGAGCTGCAATGAAGTTAAGAGTTTTACTATTTCAATTTTCAGGAACTAGTGTAATTCTGGTATGAGTTTAGGTCCTTAGACATGCTGTAGTATCAGTCACATGAGACAAGTATATTATATTTACCTGACAACTTGTCTCTCTATGCAAATACTTATACCATGCTTGTGAGGGTCCATCTAATGGAACTATGGAAGTCCATCAACCATGCTTGTGGATGCATGCCATGAGTCTACATGCTTGTGTACATGTTGCTAAATTTAATAATGTAACTCATTATTTATATATGATTTCAGATATGTTCTTGGTGGGGCAACTTAGTAATATGCACTTCATTTCCTGTAGTGCATGAGGAAGGCCTTTGTTTATTCTATGTTGCTTAAGAAAAAAAAAAGCCATGGCTGCCTAGTGCTAAGACTGTGCTCCAACCTATTGAAAGGTCTATTTTTAATTGGTTTATTGCAGATAGAGTGAAGGATTTTCAGTTTTGTGCTGCATGTGAATCAAGATTTGTAGGAGCATAACTTTGATAGATGTTATGTATGGTTATACGTATGTAAGGTAATGTATTGGGGTATTGAAACTAATATAGTATATACTTGAAAAAGAAATTAAAAAAAAATATATGGTTATATTTAAATTGTGAATTATAACATAATAACTTGAAGTCATAACCATGTTAACTAAATGAATGACTATGTCTATGAACAGATGATTGAATAAAAAGCTAAGGACCTAATTTAAGTTGTATAAACTTAGATGGTAGTTATTTAACCAAGTGTCGTAAGTCATGTGGTGTGATATACACACATTGAACTACAAGTGCAATAAGCTAGCATATGTTATGTGGTGATGAAGTTGGATATAGAACTGAGTTATTTAAATAACACAGTTGGATGGCTATAAAGAGAATACAAGAAATAATAAGTTAAGATAAGGTTTTAAAGTAAGATTAATAACTAGAGTGAAACTTTGACTAATAATGTGTATTGTTGATCTCACGTACGATGTAGGTCATACAAGGAACGTGAAAGGATAGTGTATTGGTAAAACCCCAGTACATGCAAGTTTTTTAGAACTTGTTCTTATGTGTGAAATGTTGTTATGCGCTAATGTGATGTTACCCTACAATATTTTATAAACTGTTGTTAATTGTTATATTCTGTTGAACTATTCTTCTTAATTGAACTTTATACTGTGAAATGAAAAGCATGATAACATGTGCAAAACATATAAAACATACGAAGTACACGACGCATGTTCTAAATATCCAGTATGCATATAACTGTGAAGCATGGATATAATGTAAAACACGCATGAAAAGCATGAACTATGTGTTATGTGCTAACAGTTAAACTAGTTGGGTCGTCGTGCTCACTCTTGCATAAATAAATATTTTCAGCTATGTGCGAGACATCTGAATTTTCGATAAAGACCAAAGAACAGAGAATGCTTGTTGAATATCACAAGATTAACAAATATCCTGATAAACTCTTTTTGGGGGTAAACAATGTTACCAAATGGTATAGGCTGTAATGAAATGTTAATTAGGATAACATTTAAAGTGGATAGGTCCCTCTATAATATGCTGATCACTTATGTATATGAGTGACAGGTTGATACAGATCATTAATGTAATAAAATAGATCATTATGTATATGATCGTAATTAAGTTTTAATCAAACGTATTGTTTGTATTTATTCAAATGTTAATTACCTGATGAAACGTAAGGATATATTGTAATAATTATAATTACTTACTATTGTTAAGTTAAATTAGTTAGTTAAAATTCATGGATGTGTAATACCTGTTAGAGTTTGTGCCCTAGAGGCCAATTATTTGATATAATTGTTTAACATTTTGATATTATATTTGATTGAATAAATGAATGATTTTATTATAGTTTTATTTACTGCGTTATATAAATGTTAACATAATAAAATTTCTTAGAATAGTGATACAAATTATATAGTTTCAAGTATGCGACTTGAACATGAGATTATATAATTACAATTACTATCATTGCTCTTAAATGTCCTTAGTCGAGTATCATTGTTGTCAGTATCATTGTTGATGGGACAACAATGATACATTGAGACTAGTATGTGGATTGACTGATGACCAAATCTCATTGGTCATAAATATATGAGATATTAAGTCAATGAATAGGTACGTGTTAGAGAACGATGTACTGGACAGATCCACCAAGAGAATTCTATGTGGAGTATTATACGAAGTGTCATTAGCAATTCTCATAGTGACAATGATGTAATGATCCTCCGACTTGAAATCACTATATTACTACACGAGAATTTATGTACTTTGATATCATCAAATGTCACCTTTAATAGGGTGGACTATAAAGGTGATTATTGTGTACATCATGAATTGTGTGAGGAATATGAGTGATCTAGATAGAATTTAACCCTCCTATATAATAGGGGTGATATCCATAGGCCTCTTGATTGAGTAGGACTATGAAATGCATGACCATGCTCAAATAGTGATTTGTTTCATATAGTCTACTCATTGATCAAGAAAACTCAGATTAAATTATGAAAAGTATGACACATTCCATAACTCGAGTTTAATATAGGATGTCAAGGTTAAAAGGATTAAATTCCATTGAAACATTGGTCACGAAAAGGTTGCATCGAATCATCGATCTTATTATTACTTGGGTAGCAGTGATGCACTACTAGATGCCGCTCACTATTTATAATTTTATAATATGATTTTAAAATTATTGCCAACGTAATAATAACCTATAGGGTCACACGCATAGAATGTAATTAAAAAAGAGAATTAATTTAAATTGTAAGGATTTAAATATATCAATGTAATTGATAATATTTAAATCACGAATTTAAATAAAAAAAAGGATAATTTGTATATATATGTATATTAATTAAGTAAGACTTAATTAAGATATAATATATATATAAATTCGGATTTTATTTTAATTAGATTAGGATTTTGATTAATTCCGAGTTACTGCTATATACATGATATATTAGCGTTTTAGGGAGGTTAATCATAACCTAAAAAAAACCCTAGCCGCTCTTAGAGAGAGACTAGAGAGAAAACAAAAAATTCATTCCTTTGGTGGCTAGTACCGCAGCTCCCTTTTATTGCAGAATCATGCGACGATTCGCGGACGTTCGTGTGGATACCGTAGAGACGTAGTTCATTCGGATTGCGTTGGAGATTCGAAGCGGTTTCAGAGTTTTCTATAATCGGTATAAATTCTAAACCACTGAATTATTTCTGTTTCGCATGGATCCTGTGTTGGGTTTCAAAAATTGCTTTATAAATTATTATATTCCGCTGTGCGTTTCTGTGCCGAAATCCCTACAATATCGTGACACACCAGACCTGAGGTTCAAAGGACCCAGATTTTAGGGGTGCTACATAAAAAATACACCAACAACAAAAAAGACTATTATTTCACTACTTCCAAACATAATAAGTTAAAAAACAAAGGACATATAGAATATTTTGGGACCCAAAGAAGGGACCACACAATTGTTAAAGAACGAAAAATCAAAAAAAGGAATTGCACAATCACTTTCTCAACAACCATTACTAACTGATATATATATATATATATATATATATATATATATATATATATATATATATATACACACACACACACACACACATGTATCATAACTTTTCCAACAACCATAAGGTGAAAGTAGCCATGTCAAAATTTTTGCTTTACCTCCATATTTTGGAGTTCGATTGTCTTCCAAATCTCGAATTCTTACAACCCATACCATTGCAGCTTGATTTCGAACCTCGATTAGCTAGATTAGATCGAGAAACTCACAATTTTTTTGCAATTTTACACAATATTGAGCTCGATCGTTCTTCTGCATACACAACTCTAGCTTTTTATCGAACTCAATTTTTAAATTTTGCTTCAGTAAATGCTTTTAGTGGAGTAAACCACCCGAGCTTGTATTGCAATATATTTGGTAAATAAATAGTATATTATAATACTCATATTTACTCAAACCGTATACAATAGACTTCCCGGTGACATGTCAACACTCTAGCCATTTTTTTGGCTAGAAATAGTTTTAGGGTCACTTTTGTTTACTTATGTGTACTTGGAGAATGATGTTATATGTTTTTTTAAATTATAGTCACTTGTGTAAAAGGGTTCATACTTCGAGAGACATAAGTGTATTTAACGCTTCATTCTAGGGATTAAAATGGTTATATATTTAAAACCTAAGACTTACGGGCCAAGTCAAATTTTAATACAACTAAGACAAAGATAAGTATGTCATTATAGAAATAATTCTGGTTATTTAAACAATTTATACTTAAAAAAAGTAAATACAGTTAAAATTCTTAAATAACCTAGACGCATAATTACTACTTCTACCATAATTAAAAGATCTGAATAATTACAATTAATTTATCTAAGAATAATAAGACAATTATTTACTAATAATCATGACCTTTAATGTTACAGATAAAAGTTTGTGATGAAAGTTCTTTTTGACCCGTAGTGCATAGATAATTCGTTGGTTTGAAAAAATTATTGATTGGTGTTACAGAAATAAAATATTGATGATGAACTTTTAAATCATAGAAGATATTAGACATCATGCTCTACTCGACTCTCCTAATGAATTGTTGGTTCCGCTGCAATTATTGATCTAAAACTTATTGTTCATTATATTTAACTGGTTTATTATTGTTGAAGGCTAAAGATAATTTATTCCTCATTATTATAGTCATAATATTCTTTACTAGGCTAGTTAAGCTCACCCTTTTTCTTTTTGTTTCATTAATTATTCTTCTCAGAAAATGAAAGTATAGATGTGACTAGTCGGGGAGTGGAGTAATAGTCCGAGATAGTTACTATAGAAGTCTTCACTATGTTGTGAAATAGTGTGATAATAACTGTAATGAAGGCTTAATTTGAGTTTGAATATTGTCGTATCATTTACGATGCAATATTTGTATTCAAACTCACAATATGTGTGGTCGTATTTTTGAACGACAGTTTAATAATTGTAAATAGGGAAGTTTGTATTAAAATTTTGTAGTGTGTATTTGGCGACTCAAAATGAGTTGTATAGACCAATTTTTGGGGGCATCACAGATATTGACTGTTACTTAAAAAACTAGAGGGGTGGTGAGTGTGATTATGATTATCTATAGAGGGTGTCAATGTATTTTACTCGTTTAATAATAATTCAAAATGTTGATTAGGTTTTAACCTAATAATTAAGATTGAGTTACTGTGAGCGTTAGGTCTTAGGTTCGATTATCACTTGGGTGAGCTTATATTTTTTCTTTGTGTGAAGTTTGTTTCCTCTTTATGTGAGATTTGTTTGGCTGTGGGTTTATTTCTTGTTCCTTTAGTGAGATTTGATTGGTTCTTGATATTTTAATAATGTAATGATGTACTTGATTATTAAATTATATTATATTCCTAAAAAGTGGACCTTTCATTAATAATAATAATAATAATAATAATAATAAAGGAACAAGAATAACTTCATGTATGACTGAATAACATTTATGTCCCTTCAAGTTGCCCCCTAACTTTTAAAGTCATTGTTGGTCGATTTCGCAATCAATGAATACGTGCAAGTATATACGGACAACAAGTAATAAAGTGAAAGTAGAGTATCGTTCCCACGAGGAATTATTTAATAAAAATCACCAAGTACTAATTCTTAACCAAACTAGTTTTATTTAAATAATCTCAAATCGTGATTTTTCTAATTAAGAAAACTAAATTAACTAGTTAAACTGAATTGCTTTATGACCGAATTCAGATAAATAAAGATTAAGACTTAAATATCCCCAAATATGAACTATAAATCAATTATCAAATTATCTCAATTATTATGCCTACTGAATTGTTAACAGGAATTCTCAAATGCCAAAAGTTCTTTTCCAAGTGATCAATTGACTTCTATTTAATCCAGATTAATCTTGCTATATTACTATGCAAAACAATTGAATTAAACTCCTTCAATTCCAATTCCTTATGTGTTACATGCGGTGAACATATATTTCCATTCGATTCATAAACCTAGTTATTCACCATGCAAATAACTAAGTAACATGTTATCATGCCCGGTTCTAACCCTAGAATTCCTCTTTCAATTCCTTCTAGAGTAACAAGGTAATTACTGATCAGATAATTAATTAATAAGCTCAAGACAAGATAAACAATTCACTTTGACATAAATAATTAGAATAAATCAAATAACTAATTTATAGACATAAAAGGTTCAATTGAAATCTTAATAAAAGAGTTAATTCATAATTAATGAATTGAAACCAAGAATCCACAACTGAATAGACATTAAAAGATAAAAGTATGATAAGAGAAAAGAATAGAATCTGTTGTCAGCAAATCTGATGCTCCTCTCTTGCTCTTGCTCTTGATCTTCAATTATCTCCAAGTTACTTCGATTTCCAAAACTAATAAGAACTAGGGTTAATGTCTAATCTAATGGAGTGTATCTCTAATCAAATCTATGTAATCTCCCTTTATTTTATGCCTTACATCATGTATTTATAGGTTACAACTCCAATTTTTATCCTAGGAACAAACCCAATCCGATTTGGAGTCTAAAAATTGTTAAAATTCACCCCAAAACGCGTCCAAGCTTGACCAAGCTCTTCCCCAGCGCCTCAGCGCTGGGCATGGCGCTAGAACACTGCCCCCTAGTGCCCCGGCGCTGGGCATAGGCCTGAAATGGGGGCCCCGGTGCTGGAACATTTCTGAAAATTTTCTACTCCGACGTCCTTTGGGAAAATGGTCATAACTTCTTCGTCCGAACTCTGATTTTGATGATTCAAGATGTTCCAAAAAGAGGAGACGTAGATCTAAAACTTTCATTCTTTAAGTTTTTCGAAATAAGCAATACTCAAATTGGCTCTGAAGTGACTGTCGTGTAAATGGCAAGCCAAAAACGCGAATCTAGCCACCCCAAACGTCGATCCAAGTAACTTTTGTCCCAATTCTTACAAAACAACATAAAACATGCATGAATAGACACAAACACTTAAAATCAACCAAAATATTAAGCTCAAACGCACTCAATTATAAGTATAAAACTCACTCATCAAATATCCCCAAACTTAAACATTTGCTTGTCCTCAAGAAAAAACACAATTTAGAAAAATTCATCCTCTAGCAATGATCCACCCACACAATGAATCAATATGAATTCTCACAATGGCCTCAAAGGTTACAACAAATGATAACCCGCAGAAAATTTCAAAACAATGTCATGTCTAAAATTTCAACAACTTTTATTAGCTTCACATCTACTCATGATCCTTTAAGTGCGTGTGACGCCCCCAAAATAGGTATACAACACCCATTCTGAGTCGCCAAATACATGGTACAGAAAGCAAACTACAACTTCAATAATACAATTGTCGTGCAAAATATGACAACACATACTGTGAGTTTAAATACAAATATTATCTTCTAGACAATATTCACACTCAAATAAATCCTCATTACAATTATTCAAACACTATTTTACAGAAATAGTGAGGACTGCTAAAACATCTTTCTAGAACCATCACTCCATACCTCGACTAGATCCTGCTATGTTCTCACCTCCTGAGAAGAAAAATGGAACAAAAAGAAAAAGGGTGAGCTCAACTAGCCCAGTAAAGAATATTATGACTAAGATAATATACAAACAAATTATCGTTAGTCTTCAACAGGGAAAAATCTGATAGAATATAATCGACAACAAGTTTTAGATCAACAACTGCAGCGGAAACAGCAAACCATTAGAAGAGTCAAGTAGAGAAAGAATTCTACTATCTTCTAAGATTTAAAAGTCCATCATCAATATTTTATCCCTGTAACATCAATTAATAATCATCTTTACCCAAATATTCATCTTTGCACTACAGGCCAAAGATATTCATTTGTATCACCTGTCAGTCATGTTCATCTCAACACCTGTTCATCTTTGCAATACAGGCCAAAGATATTCATCAAGTAATCATACATCTTTGCACTACAGGCCAAAGATATTCATTAATATCATCATTTAGGACTGAGGATGATGAAAAATATCTTAAAGAGAACGAATCCAATGAGACAGAAGGACAAATAGTAGGGATTCGTATGACAGTTTATCCAAGATCAATAATACTTCATATTAATCAATTGTGAAGCAGAATTCAAAAATAAAGATCAAAACATGGATACAATCAAAGATAGTAACCATAATAGACATCTTGGACAAAAAGAAAAAATTTTATTTTTCGGTGAATAGTGCCGTATTCGTGAATAGTGCCGTATACGTGAATAGTAACCTCGACACAAAAAGTTCCAAATTTGATAAAAACTCATATCAATATTTCAGCATAATGATATTGAAGAAAATAATATCATTAAGAAGAAAATAATATCCCTTACCTCAAGATATCAGTATTTCTGGTCGGAATACCGGTATAAGGCTGAAAGAAACTTGCTCTGATGAATAGAAACTCT
This sequence comes from Panax notoginseng, assembly GCA_016801055.1. Classification (NCBI taxonomy): domain Eukaryota; kingdom Viridiplantae; phylum Streptophyta; class Magnoliopsida; order Apiales; family Araliaceae; genus Panax; species Panax notoginseng. The sequence goes on along the minus strand of CM029019.1, from coordinate 20,902,942 downwards.
CAAAGTATCTAAATACTCACAAAATACACTCAATAATCTAGAGAGAGAAAGAGAGAAAACTCGTTTCTGGTGTGATTTTCAATTCTAATTTAGCCCTCTATTTATAGGAAAATTTTAGTAGGTTTGACCTGCAACCTGATGGCTTTACCTGCTACTATTCCCACCCACCACATTTGAAATATAATTCAGCACATTTCTTCACCAACCACAAGTGGGGCCCACCAATTCTAGAATTTTCCATCAAAATGATAAACTCCGAAAATTCAACAATTTCTGAACCAGTCATCTCGTAAAATTCATAATAACTCATACGTTCATTTTTAACGGTTCAAAATTTGTGGACATATACTCAACTTATATATGTATAACATATCCAAAAATTACCACGATCCAACGGTCGGATTAAAAATTATAACACCCGCAATATTTCTCAAAAACCCTGATTTGATTTTTAATACCTCCATTCCGATAAAAATACTGATAAAACACCTCAACATTAACTCCTTCATTTTTAACCACAAAAATATATCCCTCATTTATATCCACATAAAATAAATATTTCCTTATCATATGAATCAATAATTAATTATTCATAAATAATATTACAGAATCACATTTATGACAACCAGGCCGTTCCCAGGAAAGAGGGGGCTTTCCAATAAGGATTTCTCCTTACTGGCGCGCAATTAGATGACCAAACCTCTCCTTAGACAGAACTTTCTAGACATTGCCAATAATGTTATCTAATAATATTATTCAAATAATATGAATTATTGATCTGATAATGGAAAATACTGTGCAGCAACAATTATTGAAACAACAATAATATAAAATATCAATGCAACAATTATTGAATCAATAAAATAAAATATTGAACAATAACTACTGTAACAATTATTGAGTAGGGCCTTCTTACGTAAGAATCAATAATTGGTGCAATACCGTGTGCTACTGTATTTTAATTACCGGGTATTCTAACAGTATTAACGGTAACAACTACGTCGTTATTTATAAATAACTTATACTTGTCATTTTCTTCATCCAATCGCTTTCGTTATGGGGCCCACACAAGGCTGCGCCGTCGTACGAATATTCCCCGACAGCAAGAATATTCCACGACCAAACGAATATTCCCCGACAAAATGAATATTTTATAACCACTTGCTTATTTTGTAAAATTTGTACATTTCACCCATAACCAAAGTATTATATCAAATTAGCCCCTTATTATTCACAATAATATTTAGAGAAAATTTGATTTTATTCATTAATAAGTTGGGGTCTTACAACCTCCCCTCCTTATGAAATTTCGTCCTCGAAATTGACGTACGTACCTGATGTTTCAAAAAGGTGAGGATACCTCGCTTTCATTTCTGATTCCAACTCCCAGGTCATTTCTTCAATAGCATGGTTTCTCCACAAAACCTTAACTTGTGGTATAACCTTCGTGCGTAGGACATGCTCTTTCCTATCCAAGATCTTAACAGGTACCTCCTCGTACGTTAAATCTTCAGCTATCTCGTCTGGTTCTAACTCAATAATGTGGTTCGGGTCTTTAACATATTTACGAAGCATAGATACGTGAAAAACATTATGAACACAAGACATGCTTGGAGGTAATGCGAGTCTATATGCCACATTTCCTATTCGCTCAAGAATCTCAAATGGACCAACAAATTTTGGATTGAGCTTTCCTCTCTTCCCAAATCTTGTAACTCCCTTCCATGGTGCAACACGTAATAATACATGATCCCCAATATTAAATTCCACGTCCTTCCGATGAAGATCCGCATAACTCTTTTGTCGATCTTGTGCCGTTTGTATACGTTGTCGAATCGTTTGGATCTTCTCTGTAGTAATGTGTACCAACTCTGGTTCCAACAATGTTGCTTCACCCACCTCGTCCCAGCATACTGGAGAATGACATTTTCTTCCATACAACGCCTCGAATGGAGCCACACCTATGCTCGCCTGATAACTGTTGTTGTAGGAGAATTCCACCAATGGTAGGTACTTATCCCAACTCCCTTTGAGATCTAGGACACAAAGTCTTAATAGATCTTCAAGAGTTTGAATAGTCCTCTCTGATTGTCCGTCCGTTTGAGGATGGTATGCCGAACTGAATCGTAAATCCGTGCCCATAGCTTTCTGCAAGCTAACCCAAAATCGTGAAGTGAATCTTGGGTCACGATCCGAAACTATGGATACTGGCATGCCATGCAATCTCACAATCTCGTTCACGTACATACTAGCAAGACGTTCAAGGGAATAAGTCTCACGTATCGGCAAGAAATGAGCGAACTTGGTTAATCTATCAACAATAACCCAAATCGCATCTATGCCTTGAGAAACCTTGGGAAGACCCGTAACAAAATCCATAGTAATGTGTTCCCACTTCCATTTCGGGATCTCAAGTGGTTGCAATGGACCCTTTGGCACTTGATGCTCCGCCTTTACACGTTGACAAGTTAAACACCTCGAGATAAACTCCGCGATCTCTCTTTTCATATTGCTCCACCAAAATGTATGTCGAAGATCGTGATACATTTTGGTACTCCCAAGATGGATTGCAAACGGTGTGTTGTGTGCCTCCATCATTATTCTATGCTTCAAGTCAAAATCGTTAGGAACACAAAGTCTGGAGTTGACTCGAAGTATTCCTTCTTCATCGATTCTTGCTTCTGGAATAGCACCTTCTTGCACTTTCTTCTTCATACGCATCAGCTCCATGTCCGTAGCTTGAGCAGCTTTAACTTTATCGATTAAAGTCGGTTCTACTCGTATATTTGATATCATCATGTGGGTACTTGGAGCCTTCATCTCTATCTCCATCCTTTGTAAGTCATACAAAATGGGCCTTTGTGTTAACAATATTGCACTCGTACCCGCATATGATCTTCTACTCAATGCGTCAGCTACTACGTTTGCTTTTCCAGGATGATATTGGATGGTATGATCGTAATCTTTCAACAGCTCGAGCCAACGTCGCTGCCGCATGTTGAGTTCCTTTTGGGTGAAGAAATATTTGAGGCTTTTATGATCTGTATAGATCTCCACTTTCTCCCCATACAGGTAGTGTCTCCAGATCTTCAACGCAAAAACGACTGCTGCCAACTCCAAATCATGAGTAGGATAATTCCTCTCATATTCTTTGAGTTGTCGTGAGGCATAGGCTATGACTTTCCCATGTTGCATGAGAACACATCCTAACCCTTTGCCTGAAGCATCGCTGTAGATAACAAATCCTTCCGAACCAGATGGTATTGTCTGAACAGGTGCCAAAATGAGTCTCCTCTTGAGTTCTTGGAAACTCTTCTCGCATTCCTCACTCCATACGAATTTTGTATCTTTCCGAGTCAGCTGAGTTAACGGAGTAGCGATTCGAGAAAATCCTTCCACAAATCTCCGATAATAACCAGCTAAGCCTAGAAAGCTACGTACTTCGGTTACCGACTTCGGTTGCTCCCAACTTTGTATGGCTTCAATCTTCGCCAGGTCGACAGATACTCCATATTTTGACACCACGTGCCCAAGGAATGCTACTTCCTCAAGCCAGAACTCGCATTTCTTCAATTTGGCATATAGCTTATTTTCACGAAGCCTTTGCAGTACCAGCTTCAAATGGCGCTCATGATCTTCACGGCTTTTGGAATAGATGAGGATGTCATCAATAAAGACAACAACGAACTGATCCAAATATTCTTTGAATACACGGTTCATCATATCCATGAAGGCAGCAGGAGCATTAGTCAATCCAAAAGACATTACTAAGAATTCATAATGCCCGTACCGAGTTCTGAAGGCAGTCTTTGGAATATCCTCAGTTTTAATCTTCAGCTGATGATATCCAGAACGAAGGTCGATCTTTGAAAAGAATTGTGTTCCTTGTAACTGGTCGAACATGTCATCAATGCGAGGTAGCGGATACCTATTCTTGATAGTGACATGATTCAATTCTCGATAGTCGATACAAAGTCGCATACTCCCGTCTTTCTTCTTTACGAATAAAACAGGAGCACCTCAAGGAGACGTACTAGGACGAATAAAACCGATGTCCAACAACTCCTGTAGTTGGACTTTTAACTCCTGAAGTTCAATAGGAGCCATTCGATATGGAGTTTTAGAAATGGGCTTTGTACCGGGTTCAAGGTCAATAAAGAATTCAACTTCACGTTCTGGGGGTAGACCAGGAAGTTCTTCAGGAAATACATCGGGAAATTCTCTAACAATAGAAATATTATTCAAATCTGACTTGTCTTTGTTCAAATCCATTAAATGGGCTAAGAAAGCTTGACATCCGTTTTTCAATAAACGAATAGCTTTGTGGCTTGATATGACAGTGATTGATTTTAGTGGTTTAGTAGTTTGAATTCGTATGACAGGTTGGTTAGGAATATGAAAACTAACAACCTTACGAAAACAATCAATTTTAGCATGATGAGTGGTTAACCAATCAATTCCTAAAATCACATCAAAAGCAAGTATCTTTAAAGAGATAAGATCAACAGGTAATGTGATAGTGCCAACTTGGATCATGCAAGATTTATAAACTGTAGATGTAACGAAGGTTTCACCCAACGGAGTTTCAACAGATAAGTTAAAGTCCAATTTCTCCGGAGTCAAGTTTAAACGTTGAGCACAAGCAGGAGAGATAAAAGAATGGGTAGAACCGGTATCTAGTAAAGTATAAACTTCGCAAGAATTCAAGATTAGCTTACCCGTGATCACCTCGTTCGGGTTTCTCGCATTTTGGCCAGTAACGACAAACGCCCTTCCAGGAACCGCTGATTTCGACTTATCCGGGACAGCTTTTGGAGTCACCATCCCCGCTGAACTTGGTTTTGCTACAGAACACTCTCGAGCTATATGACCCTCCTTTCCACAGTTATAACATACCTTGGATTGTTGTGGGCAGTTTGGGCTGATATGTCCCTCTTTCCCACATTTGTAACATACGACCGGTGGTCGTTCTCCTCCCCTAGAAACAGTTGATGTTTGTGCTGACGTCTTCACGTTATCATTGTTGTACCTTCTCTTCTTGAAATCTCCTCCCGACTCGCTCCTTCTATTATCACGACCACGATTACCACCAGAGTGGTTACCGCTTTTGTCCGAATGTTTTCCTCCCTGCTGGTTTTCATTGCTTCGATGACTGCCGCCACCGGTATGACCCTGGTTGTGGTCCCTCGGTTGCACATACTCATTATCTCGCTCTAATAATTGAGCCCTATTTACAACATCTGAATATAAAGAAAATTTATGAGAGATAAGATATTGTCGAATCTCGGGTTTTAGACCTCTCAGAAACATCCTTGTCATTCGTTCCTCATTTTCGACCAAATGAGGTGCAAACCTGGATAACTCTGCAAACTTCGCCTCGTACTGGGACACCGTCATGTTGTTTTGTTCCAGTCTGAAAAACTCTACCTCCTTCATATGACGAATACTTTCAGGAAAATACTTGTCATTGAACAGTTTTTGAAATGTTTCCCAGGACATGTTGAGTGCGTCAGGCTGGGTACGCTTCACAGACTCCCACCAGTAGTCTGCCTCACCGCGGAACATAAAGGTGGCGAATGGAACCTTCTGTTCCTCCGTGCATCCCAAGACATCGAATATCTTGGTAATTTGCTTGACCCACGTTTCCGCCATGATCGGATCCAGCTTTCCCTTAAATTCTGGTGGTCCCAATTCTTTGAACTGCTTCGCTGTGACAAACCGCGCGTTATCATTTTCACCCGTATTCTGCACACGAGTCTCCCTTGTCTGATTTTGCATGAATTGCAAAAAGCTCCTAAACATTCCATCATTCATCGTTTGCTCGGTAACGTTGTTTACAGGAGGAATATTGCCTTCCTGTTGCACGTTCCCCTGGGTGGTGATCAAAGGTGTCTCCACGGTCTGATTTACTCCATTATTAACGTTCTCAGCTGCCATTCTTAAATACTGCCATAAAACAAGGGTTAATAGTCATGTCATATATTATCCCTATACTCTGACCGACCAAATAAACACCAAATAAACTTAGTCAAGTCATACTAGTGAAGGAATTTCTCGTCTCTCCCCTCCTAGTTCTTGTCTCACATCTCAGCCAGGGATCATATCCCTAAGCTCTGATACCAACTGTGACGCCCCCAAAATAGGTATACAACACCCATTCTGAGTCGCCAAATACATGGTACAGAAAGCAAACTACAACTTCAATAATACAATTGTCGTGCAAAATACGACAACACATACTGTGAGTTTAAATACAAATATTGTCTTCTAGACAATATCCACACTCAAATAAATTCTCATTACAATTATTCAAACACTATTTTACAGAAATAGTGAGGACTGCTAAAACATCTTTCTAGAACCATCACTCCATACCCCGACTAGATCCTGCTATGTTCTCACCTCCTGAGAAGAAAAATAGAACAAAAAGAAAAAGGGTGAGCTCAACTAGCCCAGTAAAGAATATTATGACTAAGATAATATACAAACAAATTATCGTTAGTCTTCAACAGGAAAAAATCTGATAGAATATAATCGACAACAAGTTTTAGATCAACAACTGCAGCGGAAACAGCAAACCATTAGAAGAGTCAAGTAGAGAAAGAATTCTACTATCTTCTAAGATTTAAAAGTCCATCATCAATATTTTATCCCTGTAACATCAATTAATAATCATCTTTACCCAAATATTCATCTTTGCACTACAGGCCAAAGATATTTATTTGTATCACCTGTCAGTCATGTTCATCTCAACACCTGTTCATCTTTGCACTACAGGCCAAAGATATTCATCAAGTAATCATACATCTTTGCACTACAGGCCAAAGATATTCATTAATATCATCATTTAGGACTGAGGATGATGAAAAATATCTTAAAGAGAACGAATCCAATGAGACAGAAGGACAAATAGTAGGGATTCGTATGACAGTTTATCCAAGATCAATAATACTTCATAATAATCAATTGTGAAGCAGAATTCAAAAATAAAGATCAAAACATGGATACAATCAAAGATAGTAACCATAATAGACATCTTGGACAAAAAGAAAAAATTTTATTTTTCGGTGAATAGTGCCGTATTCGTGAATAGTGCCGTATACGTGAATAGTGCCGTATACGTGAATAGTAATCCCGACACAAAAAGTTCCAAATTTGATAAAAACTCATATCAATATTTCAGCATAATAATATTGAAGAAAATAATATCATTAAGAAGAAAATAATATCCCTTACCTCAAGATATCAGTATTTCTGGTCGGAATACTGGTATAAGGCTGAAAGAAACTTGCTCTGATGAATAGAAACTCTCAAAGTATCTAAATACTCACAAAATACACTCAATAATCTAGAGAGAGAAAGAGAAAAAACTTGTTTCTGGTGTGATTTTCAATTCTAACTTAGCCCTCTATTTATAGGAATATTTTAGTAGGTTTGACCTGCAATGTAAGACCCCAACTTATTAATGAATAAAATCAAATTTTTTCTAAATATTATTGTGAATAATAAGGGGTTAATTTGATATAATACTTTGGTTATGGGTGAAATGTGCAAATTTTGCAAAATAAGCAAGTGGTTATAAAATATTTATTTTTGGTCGGTGAATATTCGGTTGGTCGTGGAATATTCTTGCTGTCGGGGAATATTCGTACGACGACGCAGCCTTGTGTGGGCCCCATAACGGAAAGCGATTGGATGAAGAAAACGACAAGTATAAGTTGTTTATAAATAACGGCGTAGTTGTTACCGTTAATACTGTTGGAATACCCGGTGGTTAAAATACAGTAGCACACGGTATTGCACCAATTATTGATTCTTACGTAAGAAGGCACTACTCAATAATTGTTACAGTAGTTATTATTCAATATTTTATTTTATTGATTCAATAATTGCTGCGTTGATATTTTATATTATTGTTGTTTCAATAATTGTTGCTGCACAGTATTTTCATTTATCAGATCAATAATTCATATTATTTGAATAATATTATTAGATAACATTATTGGCAATGTCTAGAAAGTTCTGTCTAAGGAGAGGTTTGGTCATCTAATTGCGCGCCAGTAAGGAGAAATCCTTATTGGAAAGCCCCCTCTTTCCTGGGAACGGCCTGGTTGTCATAAATGTGATTCTGTAATATTATTTGTGAATAATTAATTATTGATTCATATGATAAGGAAATATTTATTTTATGTGGATATAAATGAGGGATATATTTTTGTGGTTAAAAATGAAGGAGTTACTGTTGAGGTTTTTGTCAGTATTTTTGTCGGAATGGAGGTATTAAAAATCAGGATTTTTGAGATAGTTTGCGGGGGTTATAATTTTTAATCCGACCGTTGGATCGTGGTAATTTTTGGATATGTTATACATATATAAGTTGAGTATATGTCCACAAATTTTGAACCGTTAAAAATGAACGTATGATTTATTACGAATTTTACAAGATGACTGGTTCAGAAATTGTTGAATTTTCGGAGTTTATCATTTTGGTGGAAAATTCTAGAATTGGTGGGCCCCACTTGTGGTTGGTGAAGAAATGTGCTGAATTATATTTCAAATGTGGTGGGTGGGAATAGTAGCAGGTAAAGCCATCAGGTTGCAGGTCAAACCTACCAAAATTTTCCTATAAATAGAGGGCTAAGTTAGAATTGAAAATCACACCAGAAACAAGTTTTCTCTCTTTCTCTCTCTAGATTATTGAGTGTATTTTGTGAGTATTTAGATACTTTGAGAGTTTCTATTCATCAGAGCAAGTTTCTTTCAGCCTTATACCGGTATTCCGACCAGAAGTACTGATATTTTGAGGTAAGGGATATTATTTTCTTCTTAATGATATTATTTTCTTCAATATCATTATGCTGAAATATTGATATGAGTTTTTATCAAATTTGGAACTTTTTGTGTCGGGGGTTACTATTCACGTATACGGCACTATTCACGTATACGGCACTATTCACGAATACGGCACTATTCACCGAAAAATAAAATTTTCCCTTTTTGTCCAAGATGTCTATTATGGTTACTATCTTTGATTGTATCCATGTTTTGATCTTTATTTTTGAATTCTGCTTCACAATTGATTATTATGAAGTATTATTGATCTTGGATAAACTGTTATACGAATCCCTACTATTTGTCCTTCTGTCTCATTGGATTCGTTCTCTTTAAGATATTTTTCATCATCCTCAGTCCTAAATGATGATATTACTGAATATCTTTGGCCTGTAGTGCAAAGATGTATAATTACTTGATGAATATCTTTGGCCTGTAGTGCAAAGATGAACAGGTGTTGAGATGAACATGACCGACTGATGATACAAATGAATATCTTTGGCCTGTAGTGCAAAGATGAATATTTGGTTAAAGATGATTATTAATTGATGTTACAGGGATAAAATATTGATGATGGACTTTTAAATCTTAGAAGATAGTAGAATTCTTTCTCTACTTGACTCTTCTAATGGTTTGCTGTTTCCGCTGCAGTTGTTGATCTAAAACTTGTTGTCGATTATATTTTATCAGATTTTTCCCTGTTGAAGACTAACGATAATTTGTTGTATATTATCTTAGTCATAATATTCTTTACTGGGCTAGTTGAGCTCACCCTTTTCCTTTTTGTTCCATTTTTCTTCTCAGGAGGTGAGAACATAGCAGGATCTAGTCGGGGTATGGAGTGATGGTTCTAGAAAGATGTATTAGCAGTCCTCACTATTTCTGTAAAATAGTGTTTGAATAATTGTAATGAGGATTTATTTGAGTGTGGATATTGTCTAGAAGACAATATTTGTATTTAAACTCACAGTATGTGTTGTCGTATTTTGCACGACAATTGTATTATTGAAGTTGTAGTTTGCTTTCTGTACCATGTATTTGGCGACTCAGAATGGGTGTTGTATACCTATTCTGGGGGCGTCACAGTTGGTATCAGAGCTTAGGGATATGATCCCTGGCTGAGATGTGAGACAAGAACTAGGAGGGGAGAGACGGGGAATTCCTTCGCTAGTATGACCTGACTAAGTTTATTTGGTGTTTATTTGGTCGGTCAGAGTATAGGGATAATATATGACATGACTATTAACCCTTGTTTTATGGCAGTATTTAAGAATGGCAGCTGAGAACGTTAATAATGGAGTAAATCAGACCGTGGAGACACCTTTGATCACTACCCAGGGAAACGTGCAACAGGAAGGCAATATTCCTCCTGTAAACAACGTTACCGAGCAAACGATGAATGATGGAATGTTTAGGAGCTTTTTGCAGTTCATGCAAAATCAGACGAGGGAGACTCGTGTGCAGAATACGGGTGGAAATGATAACAACGCGCGGTTTGTCACAGCTAAGCAGTTCAAAGAATTGGGACCACCAGAATTTAAGGGAAAGCCGGATCCGATCATGGCGGAAACGTGGGTCAAGCAAATTACCAAGATATTTGATGTCTTGGGATGCACGGAGGAACAGAAGGTTCCATTCGCCACATTTATGTTCCGCGGTGAGGCAGACTACTGGTGGGAGTCTGTGAAGCGTACCCAGCCTGACGCACTCAACATGTCCTGGGAAACATTTCAAAAACTGTTCAATGACAAGTATTTTCCTGAAAGTATTCGTCATATGAAGGAGGTAGAGTTTTTCAGACTGGAACAAAACAACATGACGGTGTCCCAGTACGAGGCGAAGTTTGCAGAGTTATCCAGGTTTGCACCTCATTTGGTCGAAAATGAGGAACGAATGACAAGGATGTTTCTGAGAGGTCTAAAACCCGAGATTCGGCAATATCTTATCTCTCATAAATTTTCTTTATATTCAGATGTTGTAAACAGGGCTCAATTATTAGAGCGAGATAATGAGTATGTGCAACCGAGGGACCACAACCAGGGTCATACCGGTGGCGGCAGTCATCGAAGCAATGAAAACCAGCAGGGAGGAAAACATTCGGACAAAAGCGGTAACCACTCTGGTGGTAATCGTGGTCGTGATAATAGAAGGAGCGAGTCGGGAGGAGATTTCAAGAAGAGAAGGTACAACAATGATAACGTGAAGACGTCAGCACAAACATCAACTGTTTCTAGGGGAGGAGAACGACCACCGGTCGTATGTTACAAATGTGGGAAAGAGGGACATATCAGCCCAAACTGCCCACAACAATCCAAGGTATGTTATAACTGTGGAAAGGAAGGTCATATAGCTCGAGAGTGTTCTGTAGCAAAACCAAGTTCAGCGGGGATGGTGACTCCAAAAGTTATCCCGGATAAGTCGAAATCAGCGGTTCCTGGAAGGGCGTTTGTCGTTACTGGCCAAAACGCGAGAAACCCGAACGAGGTGATCACGGGTAAGCTAATCTTGAATTCTTGCGAAGTTTATACTTTACTAGATACCGGTTCTACCCATTCTTTTATCTCTCCTGCTTGTGCTCAACGTTTAAACTTGACTCCGGAGAAATTGGACTTTAACTTATCTGTTGAAACTCCGTTGGGTGAAACCTTCGTTACATCTACAGTTTATAAATCTTGCATGATCCAAGTTGGCACTATCACATTACCTGTTGATCTTATCTCTTTAAAGATACTTGCTTTTGATGTGATTTTAGGAATTGATTGGTTAACCACTCATCATGCTAAAATTGATTGTTTTCGTAAGGTTGTTAGTTTTCATATTCCTAACCAACCTGTCATACGAATTCAAACTACTAAACCACTAAAATCAGTCACTGTCATATCAAGCCACAAAGCTATTCGTTTATTGAAAAACGGATGTCAAGCTTTCTTAGCCCATGTTATGGATTTGAACAAAGACAAGTCAGATTTGAATAATATTTCTATTGTTAGAGAATTTTCCGATGTATTTCCTGAAGAACTTCCCGGTCTACCCCCGGAACGAGAAATTGAATTCTTTATTGACCTTGAACCCGGTACAAAGCCCATTTCTAAAACCCCATATCGAATGGCTCCTATTGAACTTCAGGAGTTAAAAGTCCAACTACAGGAGTTGTTGGACATCGGTTTTATTCGTCCTAGTACGTCTCCTTGGGGTGCTCCTGTTTTATTCGTAAAGAAGAAAGACGGGAGTATGCGACTTTGTATTGACTATCGAGAATTGAACCATGTCACCATCAAGAATAGGTATCCGCTACCTCGCATTGATGACCTGTTTGACCAGTTGCAAGGAGCACAATTCTTTTCAAAGATCGATCTTCGTTCTGGATATCATCAGCTGAAGATTAAAACTGAGGATATTCCAAAGACTGCCTTCAGAACTCGGTACGGGCATTATGAATTCTTAGTAATGTCTTTTGGATTGACTAATGCTCCTGCTGCCTTCATGGATATGATGAACCGTGTATTCAAAGAATATTTGGATCAGTTCGTTGTTGTCTTTATTGATGACATCCTCATCTATTCCAAAAGCCGTGAAGATCATGAGCGCCATTTGAAGCTGGTACTGCAAAGGCTTCGTGAAAACAAGCTATATGCCAAACTGAAGAAATGCGAGTTCTGGCTTGAGGAAGTAGCATTCCTTGGGCACGTGGTGTCAAAACATGGAGTATCTGTCGACCCGGCGAAGATTGAAGCCATACAAAGTTGGGAGCAACCGAAGTCGGTAACCGAAGTACGTAGCTTTCTGGGCTTAGCTGGTTATTATCGGAGATTTGTGGAAGGATTTTCTCGAATCGCTACTCCGTTAACTCAGCTGACTCGGAAAGATACAAAATTCGTATGGAGTGAGGAATGCGAGAAGAGTTTCCAAGAACTCAAGAGGAGACTCATTTCGGCACCTGTTTTGACAATACCATCTGGTTCGGATGGATTTGTTATCTACAGCGATGCTTCAGGCAAAGGGTTAGGATGTGTTCTCATGCAACATGGGAAAGTCATAGCCTATGCCTCACGACAACTCAAAGAATATGAGAGGAATTATCCTACTCATGATTTGGAGTTGGCAGCAGTCGTTTTTGCGTTGAAGATCTGGAGACACTACCTGTATGGGGAGAAAGTGGAGATCTATACAGATCATAAAAGCCTCAAATATTTCTTCACCCAAAAGGAACTCAACATGCGGCAACGACGTTGGCTTGAGCTGTTGAAAGATTACGATCATACCATCCAATACCATCCTGGAAAAGCAAACGTAGTAGCTGACGCATTGAGTAGAAGATCATATGCGGGTACGAGTGCAATGTTTTTAACACAAAGGCCCATTTTGTATGACTTGCAAAGGATGGAGATAGAGATGAAGGCTCCAAGTACCCACATGATGATATCAAATATACGAGTAGAACCGACTTTAATCGATAAAGTTAAAGCTGCTCAAGCTACGGATATAGAGCTGATGCGTATGAAGAAGAAAGTGCAAGAAGGTGCTATTCCAGAAGCAAGAATCGATGAAGAAGGAATACTTCGAGTCAACTCCAGACTTTGTGTTCCTAACGATTTTGACTTGAAGCATAGAATAATGATGGAGGCACACAACACACCGTTTGCAATCCATCCTGGGAGTACCAAAATGTATCACGATCTTCGACATACATTTTGGTGGAGCAATATGAAAAGAGAGATCGCGGAGTTTATCTCGAGATGTTTAACTTGTCAACGTGTAAAAGCGGAGCATCAAGTACCAAAGGGTCCATTGCAACCACTTGAGATTCCGAAATGGAAGTGGGAACACATTACTATGGATTTTGTTACAGGTCTTCCCAAGGTTTCTCAAGGCATAGATGCGATTTGGGTTATTGTTGATAGATTAACCAAGTCCGCTCATTTCTTGCCGATACGTGAGACTTATTCCCTTGAACGTCTTGCTAGTATGTACGTGAACGAGATTGTGAGATTGCATGGCATGCCAGTATCCATAGTTTCGGATCGTGACCCAAGATTCACTTCACGATTTTGGGTTAGCTTGCAGAAAGCTATGGGCACGGATTTACGATTCAGTTCAGCATACCATCCTCAAACGGACGGACAATCAGAGAGGACTATTCAAACTCTTGAAGATCTATTAAGACTTTGTGTCTTAGATCTCAAAGGGAGTTGGGATAAGTACCTACCATTGGTGGAATTCTCCTACAACAACAGTTATCAGGCGAGCATAGGTATGGCTCCATTTGAGGCGTTGTATGGAAGAAAATGTCGTTCTCCAGTATGCTGGGACGAGGTGGGTGAAGCAACATTGTTGGGACCAGAATTGGTACGCATTACTACAGAGAAGATCCAAACGATTCGACAACGTATACAAACGGCACAGGATCGACAAAAGAGTTATGCGGATCTTCATCGGAAGGACGTGGAATTTAATATTGGGGATCATGTATTGTTACGTGTTGCACCATGGAAGGGAGTTACAAGATTTGGGAAGAGAGGAAAGCTCAATCCAAGATTTGTTGGTCCATTTGAGATTCTTGAGCGAATAGGAAATGTGGCATATAGACTCGCATTACCTCCAAGCATGTCTCGTGTTCATAATGTTTTTCACATATCTATGCTTCGTAAATATGTTAAAGACCCGAACCACATTATTGAGTTAGAACCAGACGAGATAGCTGAAGATTTAACGTACGAGGAGGTACCTGTTAAGATCTTGGATAGGAAAGAGCATGTCCTACGCACGAAGGTTATACCACAAGTTAAGGTTTTGTGGAGAAACCATGCTATTGAAGAAATGACCTGGGAGTTGGAATCAGAAATGAAAGCGAGGTATCCTCACCTTTTTGAAACATCAGGTACGTACGTCAATTTCGAGGACGAAATTTCATAAGGAGGGGAGGTTGTAAGACCCCAACTTATTAATGAATAAAATCAAATTTTCTCTAAATATTATTGTGAATAATAAGGGGTTAATTTGATATAATACTTTGGTTATGGGTGAAATGTGCAAATTTTGCAAAATAAGCAAGTGGTTATAAAATATTTATTTTTGGTCGGTGAATATTCGGTTGGTCGTGGAATATTCTTGCTGTCGGGGAATATTCGTACGACGACGCAGCCTTGTGTGGGCCCCATAACGGAAAGCGATTGGATGAAGAAAACGACAAGTATAAGTTGTTTATAAATAACGGCGTAGTTGTTACCGTTAATACTGTTGGAATACCCGGTGGTTAAAATACAGTAGCACACGGTATTGCACCAATTATTGATTCTTACGTAAGAAGGCACTACTCAATAATTGTTACAGTAGTTATTATTCAATATTTTATTTTATTGATTCAATAATTGCTGCGTTGATATTTTATATTATTGTTGTTTCAATAATTGTTGCTGCACAGTATTTTCATTTATCAGATCAATAATTCATATTATTTGAATAATATTATTAGATAACATTATTGGCAATGTCTAGAAAGTTCTGTCTAAGGAGAGGTTTGGTCATCTAATTGCGCGCCAGTAAGGAGAAATCCTTATTGGAAAGCCCCCTCTTTCCTGGGAACGGCCTGGTTGTCATAAATGTGATTCTGTAATATTATTTGTGAATAATTAATTATTGATTCATATGATAAGGAAATATTTATTTTATGTGGATATAAATGAGGGATATATTTTTGTGGTTAAAAATGAAGGAGTTAATGTTGAGGTTTTTGTCAGTATTTTTGTCGGAATGGAGGTATTAAAAATCAGGATTTTTGAGATAGTTTGCGGGGGTTATAATTTTTAATCCGACCGTTGGATCGTGGTAATTTTTGGATATGTTATACATATATAAGTTGAGTATATGTCCACAAATTTTGAACCGTTAAAAATGAACGTATGATTTATTACGAATTTTACAAGATGACTGGTTCAGAAATTGTTGAATTTTCGGAGTTTATCATTTTGGTGGAAAATTCTAGAATTGGTGGGCCCCACTTGTGGTTGGTGAAGAAATGTGCTGAATTATATTTCAAATGTGGTGGGTGGGAATAGTAGCAGGTAAAGCCATCAGGTTGCAGGTCAAACCTACCAAAATTTTCCTATAAATAGAGGGCTAAGTTAGAATTGAAAATCACACCAGAAACAAGTTTTCTCTCTTTCTCTCTCTAGATTATTGAGTGTATTTTGTGAGTATTTAGATACTTTGAGAGTTTCTATTCATCAGAGCAAGTTTCTTTCAGCCTTATACCGGTATTCCGACCAGAAGTACTGATATTTTGAGGTAAGGGATATTATTTTCTTCTTAATGATATTATTTTCTTCAATATCATTATGCTGAAATATTGATATGAGTTTTTATCAAATTTGGAACTTTTTGTGTCGGGGGTTACTATTCACGTATACGGCACTATTCACGTATACGGCACTATTCACGAATACGGCACTATTCACCGAAAAATAAAATTTTCCCTTTTTGTCCAAGATGTCTATTATGGTTACTATCTTTGATTGTATCCATGTTTTGATCTTTATTTTTGAATTCTGCTTCACAATTGATTATTATGAAGTATTATTGATCTTGGATAAACTGTTATACGAATCCCTACTATTTGTCCTTCTGTCTCATTGGATTCGTTCTCTTTAAGATATTTTTCATCATCCTCAGTCCTAAATGATGATATTACTGAATATCTTTGGCCTGTAGTGCAAAGATGTATAATTACTTGATGAATATCTTTGGCCTGTAGTGCAAAGATGAACAGGTGTTGAGATGAACATGACCGACTGATGATACAAATGAATATCTTTGGCCTGTAGTGCAAAGATGAATATTTGGTTAAAGATGATTATTAATTGATGTTACAGGGATAAAATATTGATGATGGACTTTTAAATCTTAGAAGATAGTAGAATTCTTTCTCTACTTGACTCTTCTAATGGTTTGCTGTTTCCGCTGCAGTTGTTGATCTAAAACTTGTTGTCGATTATATTTTATCAGATTTTTCCCTGTTGAAGACTAACGATAATTTGTTGTATATTATCTTAGTCATAATATTCTTTACTGGGCTAGTTGAGCTCACCCTTTTCCTTTTTGTTCCATTTTTCTTCTCAGGAGGTGAGAACATAGCAGGATCTAGTCGGGGTATGGAGTGATGGTTCTAGAAAGATGTATTAGCAGTCCTCACTATTTCTGTAAAATAGTGTTTGAATAATTGTAATGATGATTTATTTGAGTGTGGATATTGTCTAGAAGACAATATTTGTATTTAAACTCACAGTATGTGTTGTCGTATTTTGCACGATAATTGTATTATTGAAGTTGTAGTTTGCTTTCTGTACCATGTATTTGGCGACTCAGAATGGGTGTTGTATACCTATTCTGGGGGCGTCACATGCAACCTGATGGCTTTACCTGCTACTATTCCCACCCACCACATTTGAAATATAATTCAGCACATTTCTTCACCAACCACAAGTGGGGCCCACCAATTCTAGAATTTTCCATCAAAATGATAAACTCCGAAAATTCAACAATTTCTGAACCAGTCATCTCGTAAAATTCATAATAACTCATACGTTCATTTTTAACGGTTCAAAATTTGTGGACATAAACTCAACTTATATATGTATAACATATCCAAAAATTTCCACGATCCAACGGTCGGATTAAAAATTATAACACCCGCAATATTTCTCAAAAACCCTGATTTGATTTTTAATACCTCCATTCCGATAAAAATACTGATAAAACACCTCAACATTAACTCCTTCATTTTTAACCACAAAAATATATCCCTCATTTATATCCACATAAAATAAATATTTCATTATCATATGAATCAATAATTAATTATTCACAAATAATATTACAGAATCACATTTATGACAACCAGGCCGTTCCCAAGAAAGAGGGGGCTTTCCAATAAGGATTTCTCCTTACTGGCGCGCAATTAGATGACCAAACCTCTCCTTAGACAGAACTTTCTAGACATTGCCAATAATGTTATCTAATAATATTATTCAAATAATATGAATTATTGATCTGATAATGAAAAATACTGTGCAGCAACAATTATTGAAACAACAATAATATAAAATATCAATGCAACAATTATTGAATCAATAAAATAAAATATTGAACAATAACTACTGTAACAATTATTGAGTAGTGCCTTCTTACGTAAGAATCAATAATTGGTGCAATACCGTGTGCTACTGTATTTTAATCACCGGGTATTCCAACAGTATTAACGGTAACAACTACACCGTTATTTATAAATAACTTATACTTGTCATTTTCTTCATCCAATCGCTTTCCGTTATGGGGCCCACACAAGGCTGCGCCGTCGTATGAATATTCCCCGACAGCAAGAATATTCCACGACCAAACGAATATTCCCCGACAAAATGAATATTTTATAACCACTTGCTTATTTTGCAAAATTTGCACATTTCACCCATAACCAAAGTATTATATCAAATTAGCCCCTTATTATTCACAATAATATTTAGAGAAAATTTGATTTTATTCATTAATAAGTTGGGGTCTTACAGTGCGTGTGTGCATCCATATGTTCAAACTAGTAATGATTTAACTAAGATCAACCAACACTC
This sequence comes from Panax notoginseng, assembly GCA_016801055.1. NCBI lineage: Eukaryota > Viridiplantae > Streptophyta > Magnoliopsida > Apiales > Araliaceae > Panax > Panax notoginseng. The sequence continues at coordinate 20,884,493 of CM029019.1, read as the reverse complement.
ATAAATTATTTTCAAAACAACTCTCAAGACTTCTTATCACATCAATCACCGCTAAAATAGACAAAGCACATTTTTTTCTTCTTCTTGAGGATCAACCGGATATTCAACTTTTAAGCTCATATGAACCCTTCCCAATTATTTCAAACATACATATTTTCTTTTCTCTATTTAGTGAGTGCGTTTTACGCTCCATCTCACTTTTCACTTTTCATGAACTAGTGCGTTTTACGCTCCATCTCGTTTTCCACTATTCATTGAATGAGTGTGTTTTACGCTCCATCTCGTGCCTGTGTTTATGGGGAGTGCATTTTACGCTCCATCTCGACCCACCACATGCTTCAATTATTCAACTCGGGAAGGTTCCAATATTTTTTTTTCAAAAATACCCCAAGATTTCCCCAAACTTATGTGAGTGCCTAATTTTCACTTCGAATGATGCTCAAATAAGATTTCTTAAGTTGCAATGGTATCTTTCATAAGCATTTAGCCAAAAAAATGTCAATCACAACTGGCTAAACAAATGGATGTGTAAAATTTTTTAAAAATTTCGCAAGTAATGTGAAAACCAACTAATAAGTTAAAATATAAACTAAGCATGCTCATTAATTCTCCAAGAGTTAACAATATCAACCACCCACTTATCATTGGCCAAAATCAAATTCCATTAAAACATTGCCCAAGTAAATACTAAAAATGATAAATTAATAACCCCAAACTTAAAACAGACATTGTCCTCAATGACTAAGATAGGAAAAATTAAAAGAAATGACTTCCCTGACATAATATAGCAATATTCCTCCTTGTCCGCTAAGTTTGGAGAATAGGCTAGGCACATAAAACAAATTGGGTACCACTTGAATTTGACTTGACTAACCTGTAAAACCATGAACAAAGCAATTTTATTAATTTCAAAATAAATGTCAATTCAAAGCTACTAATATACAACCCAATAACAAAAAAAATAAAAATTAAACTTGGGTTGCCTCCCAATAAGCGCTTGTTTTATAGTCTCAGTCTGACTTCTTCAATTCTCTATCCAATTCCCCTACAAAAATTATGGAACCTTCCATCCATTAGTAACAATGCCTCTTTTGGGAGGTTCCCATTTGAAATGGTTATTGAATTTAAGTCACCTAACATGATCTTTTTATATAGGATTCTCATTAAGTATGGCAAACCACTAGGTGCTTTCAAATTATGGCATAGATGTTTGTCAAACACAACATGTTCCTCTTCTATCCTCCCTTTCTTGTCCCACCATGGCTCTAAAGTTTTTCTAGCTCTCATGTCACAAAGAGCTTTGCCGACGATATGACTGCCAATTGGGCATGGTTTTACAAAACTACCAGGATTCTTGAACTTTGGTGGAGAAGGTACGTGGGTCACTATCAAAATTGGCTCATCTTCGTTGGTACTCAAAGTTAGATCTTCGTCGATCTCCTTTTCTTAGTCCCCAAGTCTCTCCTCTCTTTCAACATTTATAGCATTTGGCACATCTGATTACAGATTTTGTTCGGGCTTTCCATCGGTCTCGGAATCCATGTCATAGAGCCAAGTGTATTTAGGACAAATGTTCGAGGCATTGATTAGTTGTTCCTTTGTTGCGTTGTCCCTTTTTAAAGTGTCCTTGAGAGTCTCTTGCAATTCTTTTCCACTGCGTAAAGTCACAACCTTGCAATGCTCATCGTCTCTGCCCGGATTTATCTCTGTATCACTAGGGAGTGTTCTATGTGGACGGTTATTCAACGCATGTGCTATCTGACCTAATTGATTTTCCAGATTTTTTATCGACGCACCTTGGCTTTTCACATTCATATCTACTTGATTCAATAACTTTTCTCGTTCACTGATCCTTTTGTCAGTAGCTGAAATGAATTTTTTCAAAGCTTCTTCCCAATTTGTTTTATTCTCTGGCTGTTGTTGAGTCTGATTTTGAAATCCGGCCGTGCTTTGCTGTCTAGGTGCTTAAGCTTGATTGTTACTCCATGAAAATCCCGGGTGATTTCTCCAACCTGGATTATATATATTTTGATTCGGATACGGTAGCGTAGATCGATTATAGCTCCCTATGAACTGAGCTGATTCCGAATTGATGGCACATTGATCTATAGCATGACTCCCAACACATAACTCACAAACCATTGCTACTTGCTGTGTGGATGGTGGACTCCATGTTTCCATTGGTCGAGTCATGTTCGTGTATGGCCATTGATACGCAAAGTCATCCATGGTACCTAAAAAGAGAGAAATAAAAAAATTGAAAGAGAATTAATAAAAATATTTAAATTAAGACTAATTTGATTGAGATTAATATTGGTAAATAATTATTAAATTAATTCCCCGGCAGCGGCGCCAAAAACTTGTTGGTTGATTTCGCAATCAATGAATACGTGCAAGTATACAAGGTCAACAAGTAATAAAGTGAAAGTAGAGTATCGTTCCCATGAGGAATTATTTAATAAAAATCACCAAGTACTAATTCTTAACCAAACTAATTTTATTTAAACAATCTCAAATCGTGATTTTTCTAATTAAGAAAACTAAATTAACTAATTAAACTGAATTGCTTTATGACTGAATTCAGAAAAATAAAGATTAAGACTTCAATATCCCCAATTATGAACTATAAATTAATTATTAAATTATCCCAATTATTATGCCTACTGAATTGTTAACAGGAATTCTCAAATGCCAAAAGTTCTTTTCCAAGTGATCAATTGACTTCTATTTAATCCAGATTAATCTTGCTATATTCCTATGCAAAACAATTGAATTAATCTCCTTCAATTCCAATTTCTTATGCGTTACATGCGGTGAACAGATATTTCCATTAATTCACAAACCTAATTATTCACCATGCAAATAACTAAGTCACATGTTATTGATAAGTAGATTTTTTATGCATTTATCCGGTATCTTTTACTTGAATTAGTTGCTTATATTCATGTGTCTTAGTTACTTTTCATGCATTTTGTGTTTATTTTGTAGATTTTATGTTTGGAAGTGGTGTGAGCGATTATTGTAAGGAAACGCAAAGAAATTGCAAAGAAAAGGCAATCCGGATATCATTTGGACTTTCATGTTACTTCATGTTCTTGGTTTGGAACTTAGCTTACATTGTAGAGCGTCTTCATAGCTTTTTGGAACATCTTGAATCACTTTAATCGGAGTTCGGATGCAAGAGTTATGATCGTTGTACCGACGGACGTCAAACTACGCTATTTTGGTTCGCCATTTTCATAGCAGTCCCTTCCAGCTCGATTTCAGCCTTCATCTGGCCGGAATTTCTCAATCATCAAGGAATGAAAGTTGTAGGGCTCGTCGATATCTTCGATTTGATAGGTGACAGGCTCCGTAACTCTTCCCGGATCAAAAGTTATGGCCATTTTACCAGAGCAGACTGCAGCAGAAAATGTACCCCGCGCGGGCGCGAGAATTTGCGCGCGCAGGCGCGCGACCCTGAGCCAAAAAAATGCGATTTTCTGCAAGTTGAGCGCCCACCTGCGCGGCCGCGCGACTTCGGGCGATGACTAAAGATGACTTTTCACTAAACAGAGCAATTGAAGCGTGATTGAGTGGGGGATTCAATTAGGGCTTATATATTAGACATATTCTCATCATGTAAGACATATTCCACCCCTTGGGGGCTAGATAGCTACTTCCATCTTCTCTCTTTTCATAGTAGAAACTAGGGTTTACACCTTGGGAGAGATTCTAACGTAGGAGAAAGCCATAACGTCTACTTTTCTCTACTTCTTCTTGGAGATCTCTGTCATCGTGGATATTGATTATTGTTTATTGGATTTCTTTGTGGATTTAATAGTTAATCTTTGATTTCTATTCAGCGATTGGGTTTGATCGTTCTATCCTTCTTACTTTGATTGTTTGTTTATTGATCATGCTTAACATTGATCCCATAATGGCTTTTGGTTCAGTCATGAACTAAACCCCATTATGGGATTCTAACGGATTTTAATATGTAGTTTGGTTGTACATCTAAGTGTTAGATTTGTTTTGTATATCATATGGGTTATCTATCATGGTTGTTTTACATGTATGAATGATTAATAATCATTCGTTTTAGCATTTGTATGGGATTGGAAATGAACATATAAATATGGATTGTAACCATGATAGCATGCGAATATGGGGCTAGGGTAAGTCTTCCATATTTTGTGAATCAGATAGGCATATACTGTTTCACCGTATGAGCTAGAATAAGAGTTGTGCTTAAAATTAATAGGGTTGCAATTGCGCATAGGAATATGGTAATTGTGATGGTATTGGTGATTACATAGATTCTAACATCTGTAGATGATATGTGAGTTGGTTATAGTGCATTGGAAAATGGTTATAACTCTATTTGTGCTCTTGGCTATTATCTTGTGATCTGTGAACACTTCTTGCATGACATATGGCGATTAAACGAAATATTGAATGAAGTTAGGATCCCATTGTTTCCACATTATATTTAGTTCATTTATATTTTTATCTTTAGTTGGTAATCATAGTTAGTTCAAATCAACATTTAAGTCCATAGTCTTAGTATATAAATATAGTGAGTTAATTAATGCATAGTAGTCTAAGGTTAACAACTTTCTCCATGGGATCGATACTTTACTTACTCTGTATTACTTGTTGACCCGTGTATACTTGCATGAATTAGAGCTCTTTTATAAGAACTATAAAAGAGGCAACAGTTATCATACCCAGTTCTAACCCTAGAATTCCTCTTTCAATTCCTTCTACAGTAACAAGGTAATTACTGATCAGATAATTAATCAATAAGCTCAAGACAAGATAAACAATTCACTTTGACATAAATAATTGGAATAAATCAAATAACTAATTTATAGACATAAAAGGTTCAATTAAAATCTTAATAAAAGAGTTAGTTCATAATTAATGAATTGAAACCAAGAATCCACAACTGAATAGACATTAAAAGATAAAAGTATGATAAGAGAAAAGAATAGAATCTGTTGTCAGTAAATCTGATGCTCCCCTCTTGCTCCTGCTCTTGATCTTCAATGATCTCCAAGTTGCTTCAATCTCCAAAACTAATAAGAATTAGGGTTAATGTCTAATCTAATGGAGTGTATCTCTAATCTAATCTATATAATCTCCCTTTATTTTATGCCTTACATCATGTATTTATAGGTTACAAGTCCAATTTTTATCTTAGGAACAAACCCAATCCGATTTGGAGTCTAAAAAGTGTCAAAATTCGCCCCAAAACGCGTCCAAGCTTGACCAAGCTCTTCCCCAGCGCCCCAGCGCTGGGCATGGCGCTAGAACACTGACCCCTAGTACCCCGGCGCTGGGCATAGGCCTGAAATGGGGGCCCCGGCGCTGGAACATTTCTGAAAATTTTCTACTCCGACGTCCTTTGGGGAAATGGCCATAATTTCTTCGTCCGAACTTTGATTTTAATGATTCAAGATGTTTTGGAAAGAGGAGACGTAGATCTACAACTTTTATTCTTTAAGTTTTTCGAAATAAGGTCCAGAGAAATACTCAAATTGGCTCTGAAGTGACAACTATGTAAATGGCAAGCCGAAAACGCGAATCTAGCCACCCCAAACGTCGATCCAAGTAACTTTTGTCCCAATTCCTACAAAACAACATAAAACATGCATGAATAGACACAAATACTTAAAATCAACCAAAATATTAAGCTCAAACGCACTCAATTATGAGTATAAAACTCACTCATCAAAAACCCCCAAACTTAAACCTTTGCTTGTCCTCAAGCAAAAACCCAATTTAGAAAAATTCATCCTCTAGCAATGATCCACCCACACAATGAATTAATATGAATTCTCACAATGGCCTCAAAGGTTACAATAAATGATAACCCGCAGAAAATTTCAAAACAATGTCATGTCTAAAATTTCAACAACTTTCATTAGCTTCACATCTACTCATGATCCTTTAAGTGTGTGTGTGCATCCATATGTTCAAACTAGTCATGATTTAGCTAAGATCAACCAACACTCATAAAATATTTTCAAAACAACTCTCAAAACTTCTTATCACATCAATCACCGATAAAATAGACAAAGCACATTTTTTTTTCTTCTTGAGGATCAACCGGATATTCAACTTTTAAGCTCATATGAACCCTTCCCAAGTATTTCAAACATACATATTTTCTTTTCTCTATTTAGTGAGTGTGTTTTACTCTCCATCTCACTTTCCACTTTTCATGAACGAGTGCGTTTTACGCTCCATCTCGTTTTTCACTTTTCATTGAACGAATGTGTTTTACGCTCCATCTCGTGCCTGTGTTTATGGGGAGTGCGTTTTACGCTCCATCTCGACCCACCACATGCTTCAATTATTCAACTGGGGAAGGTTCCATTATTTTTTTTTCAAAAATACCCCAAGATTTCCCCCAAACTTATGTGAGTGCCTAATTTTCACTTCGAATGATGCTCAAATAAGATTTCTCAAGTTGCAATGGTATCTTTCATAAGCATTTAGCCAAAAAAATGTTAATCCCAACTGGCTAAACAAATGGATGTGTAAAATTTTTCAAAAATTTCGCAAGTAATGTGAAAACCAACTAATGAGTTAAAATATAGCCTAAGCATGCTCATTAATTCTCCAAGAGTTAACAATATCAACCACCCACTTATCATTGGCCAAAATCAAATTCCATTAAAACATTGCCCAAGTAAATACTAAACATGATAAATACCCCCAAACTTAAAACAGACATTGTCCTCAATGGCTAAGATAGGAAAAATTAAAAGAGAGGACTTCCCTGACATAATATAGCAATATTCCTCCTTGTCCGCTAAGTTTGGAGAATAGGCTAGGCACGTGGAACAAATTAGGTACCACTTGAATTTGACTTGACTAACCTGTAAAACCATGAACGAAACAATTTTATTAATTCCAAAATAAATGCCAATTCAAAGCTACTAATATACAACCCAATAACAAAAAAATAAAAATTAAACTTGGGTTGCCTCCCAATAAGCACTTGTTTTATAGTCTCAGCCTGACTTCTGCAATTCTTTATCCAATTCCCCTACAAAAATTGAGGAACCCTCCATCCATCAGTAATAATGTCTCTTTTGGGAGGTTCCCATTTGAAATGGCTATTGAATTTAAGTCACCTAGCATGATCTTTTTATATAGGATTCCCATTAAGTATGACAAACCACTAGGTGCTTTCAAATTATGGCATGGATGCTTGTCAAACACAACATGTTCCTCTTCCATCCTCCCTTTCTCGTCCCATCATGGCTCTAAAGTTTTGCTAGCTCTCATGTCACAAAGAGCTTTGCCGACGATATGACCGCCAATTGGGCATGGTTTTACAAAACTACCCGGATTCTTGAACTTTGGTGGAGAAGGTACGTGGGTTACTATCAAAATTGGCTCATCTTCGTTGGTACTCAAAGTTAGATCTTCGTCGATCTCCTTTTCTTGGTCCCCAAGTCTCTCCTCTTTTTCAACATCTATAGCATTTGGCACATCTGATTGCAAATTTTGTTCGGGCTTTCCATCGGTCTCGGAATCCATGTCATAGAGCCAAGTGTATTGAGGACAAATGTTCGAGGCATTGATTAGTTGTTCCTTTGTTGCGTTGTCCCTTTTTTCTGTGTCCTTGAGAGTCTCTTGTAATTCTTTTCCGCTGCGTAAAGTCACAACCTTGCAATGCTCATCTCTGCCCGGATTTATCTCTGTATCACTAGGGAGTGTTCCATGTGGATGGTTATTCAACGCACGTGCTATCTGACCCAATTGATTTTCCAAATTTTTTATCGACGCACCTTGGCTTTTCACATTCATATCTACTTGATTCAATAACTTTTCTCGTTCACCGATCCTTTTGTCAGGTAGCTGAAATGAATTTTTCCAAAGCTTCTTCCCAACTTGTTTTACTCTCTGGCTGTTGTTGAGTCTGATTTTGAAATCCGGCCGTGTTTTGTTGTCTAGGTGCTTGAGCTTAATTGTTACTCCATGGAAATCCTGGGTGATTTCTCCAACCTGGATTATATGCATTTTGATTCGGATACGGTTGGGTAGATCGATTATAGGTCCCTATGAACTGAGCTGATTTTGAATTGATGGCACATTGATCTGTAGCATGACTCCAAGCATATAACTCACAAACCATTGCTACTTGCTGTGTGGATGGTGGACTCCATGTTTCCATTGGTCGAGTCATGTTCGTGTATGGCCATTGATACGCAAAGTCATCCATGGTACCTAAAAAGAGAGAAATAAAAAAATTGAAAGAGAATTAATAAAAATGTTTAAATTAAGACTAATTTGATTGAGATTAATATTGGTAAATAATTATTAAATTAATTCCCCGGCAGCGGCGCCAAAAAGTTGTTGGTCGATTTCGCAATCAATGAATACATGTAAGTATACACGGTCAACAAGTAATAAAGTGAAAGTAGAATATCGTTCCCACGAGGAATTATTTAATAAAAATCACCAAGTACTAATTCTTAACCAAACTAATTTTATTTAAACAATCTCAAATCGTGATTTTTCTAATTAAGAAAACTAAATTAACTAATTAAACTGAATTGCTTTATGACTGAATTCAGAAAAATAAAGATTAAGACTTCAATATCCCCAGTTATGAACTACAAATCAATTATCAAATTATCCCAATTATTATGCCTAATGAATTGTTAACAGGAATTCTCAAATGCCAAAAGTCATTTTCCAAGTGATCAATTGACTTCTATTTAATCCAGATTAATCTTGCTATATTCCTATGCAAAACAATTGAATTAAATCCCTTCAATTCCAATTCCTTATGTGTTATATGCGGTGAACAGATATTTACATTCAATTCACAAACCTAATTATTCACCATGCAAATAACTAAGTCACATGTTATCATGCCCAGTTCTAACCCTAGAATTCCTCTTTCTATTCCTTCTAGAGTAACAAGGTAATTACTGATCAGATAATTAATCAATAAGCTCAAGACAAGATAAACAATTCACTTTGACATAAATAATTGGAATAAATCAAATAACTAATTTATTGACATAAAATGTTCAATTGAAATCTTAATAAAAGAGTTAGTTCATAATTAGGGGTGTAAGTCGAACTAAGTAGTTCGGTACTCGATTCGAGATTGGCTCGAAAATATGATCCAAAGCTCGAATTCGAAGTTGATCCGAGTCGAATATGATCCATACTCATTTTCTGTTTAATGATACACGAGTCGAATTTGAGCATACCAGTGTTCGCTCAGATTAGGGTTCGAGTATTTAATTTTTTCTCGAACCAGACTCGATACCTGCTCGATGGATCATATTCGAATATTGGTTTGATCCATTCTATTAAGCTAAATATGTGATATTTGTATCAATCTTTATAATTTATAAAGTATAGTATAAAATTGTGTAAACTTGTACTTGAATAAATTAATGAATTGAATGTCAATTTTTATTACATTCTTTATAATTTCAATACATAAATAAAAGTGAAATTTTTTTATATATAAATATTAGTTAAGTAACCAATTTAGTATGCAGTGGTTCAGTTTTAAGTGAAATGGTTCATATTCGAAACTCGATTTGAAGGCTCATGAGTAACTTGCTTTGTAAACGAGTCGAGTATTTACGAGTCGAGTAGGCCCGAGTAATAATCCGAGTCGAATCTGGCGCAAAAATATAAATACCTTATCGAATCTGAGTCAAATTCGAACTCAATTTTTTCGAGTCGAGCCGAATCTGAGCATGAAGGTGTTCGCTGAGATTCGACTCGTTTACACCCCTATTCATAATTAATGAATTGAAACCAAGAATCTACAACTGAATAGACATTAAAAGATAAAAGTATGATAAGAGAAAAGAATAGAATCTGTTGTCAGCAAATCTGATGCTCCCCTCTTGCTCCTGTTCTTGATCTTCAATGATCTCCAAGTTGTTTCAATCTCCAAAACTAATAAGAACTAGAGTTAATGTCTAATAAATGGAGTGTATCTCTAATCTAATCTATGTAATCTCCCTTTATTTTACGCCTTACATCATTTATTTATAGGTTACAAGTCCAATTTTTATCTTAGGAACAAACCCAATCCAATTTGAAGTCTAAAAAGTGTCAAAATTCGCCCCAAAACGCGTTCAAGCTTGACCAAACTCTTCCCCAACGGCCCAGCGCTGGGCATGGCGCTATAACACTGCCCCCTAGCGCCCCGGCGCTGGGCCTAGGCCTGAAATGGGGGCCCCGGCACTGGAACATTTCTGGAAATTTTCTGCTCCGACGTTATTTGGAAAAATGGCCATAACTTCTTCGTCCGAACTCTGATTTTGATGATTCAAGATGTTCCGGAAAGAGGAGACGTAGATCTACAACTTTCATTCTTTAAGTTTTTCAAAATAAGGTCCAGAACAATACTCAAATTGGCTCTGAAGTGACCGATGTGTAAATGGCAAGCCGAAAACTCGAATCTAGCCACCCCAAACGTCGATCAAAGTAACTTTTGTCCCAATTCTTACAAAACAACATAAAACATGCATGAATAGACACATACACTTAAAATCAACCAAAAGATTAAGCTCAAACGCACTCAATTATGAGTATAAAACTCACTCATCAGTCATCCATAAAGTTTATTTTTTGTCAATTGGGTCCTTAAAGTTATATTTTTTGTCGATTCCGTTTCTTTTACCAGTTTTGACTATAACTCGACTAAACCCCAACCCATTTATCTTTTACCCGATTTGACATTTTTAAAACTTCTATCACTCCAAGTTACCCGATTTTAATTTCATTATTTTAAAAAAATAGAAATTTTTTTAAAAGAAGAGTAAAGTTTCATAAAATATATATTAAAAAAATAAAAAGTTATTTTAAAAAAATAGAATTTTTTTTAAATGTGTAAATTTCATAAAATATAGATTCAAAAAAATAATATTTTATTTTTTCGAATAATTTTAAAATGAGTAAAGTTTCAAAAAATATAGATTAAAAGAAATTCAGAAAAAATAGAATTTGTATTTTCTAAAAAATGAGTAAAATTTCATAAAATATAGATTAAAAAAAACACATAAAACTAAATTTTAAAAAAAATTAGTAAAGTTTTATAAAATATAGATTCAAAAATAAAAATATATTTTTAGAAAAAAAAAGAATTTTTATTTTTTAAAAAAAATGAGTAAAATATCATAAAATATAGATTCAAAAAAAAAACTTTATTTCTTAAAAAAATCAAAATTTTTATTTTTAAAAAAAATTAAGTAAGGTTTGATAAAATAAAAATTAAAAAAATTATAAAATAAATAAATAAATTTAAAGTAAATAAAGAAAATGAGTAAAAAAAAGTAAATAAACTAAATGAGTAAAGTTTCATTAAATAAATTTACATATCTTTTTAAAAAAAATTCTTTTTACTTTTTTGAATCAATATTTCTTGAAACTTTACTCATTAAAAAAAATAAAATTTGTTATTCTTTCTGAAAATAAAATTTTACTTTTTGTATTTTTTAGTTTTTTTTTAATATATATTTTATGAAATTTCTTCTGAAAATAAAGTTTTATTGTTTTAAATCTATATTTTATGAAACTATACTTGTTTTTTTAAAAATTCTAATTTTTTTTTCTGAAAATAAAGTTTAATTTTTTGAATCTATATTTTATTAAACTTTACTCAATTTAAAAAAAAGCAATTTTTATGAAAATATAGTTTTATTTTTTTATTTTATTTTTTTGAATTTATATTTTATGAAACTTTAATTATTTAAAAAAAATTAAAATTCTATTTTTTTATGAAAATAAATTTTTAGTTTTTTTAAATAAGTAAAGTTTCATAAAATATATATTCAAAAAATAAAATTTTTTTTTCAGAAAAAAAAAAGAATTTGTATTTTTTTTAAAAATGAGTAAAGTTTCATAACATATAGATTCAAAAATATAAAAAAAACATAAAACTAAATTTAAAAAAATAAAAAAAATTATAATTTAAAAAATGAATATAGTTTTATAAAATATAGATTAAAAAAATTTAATTTTTAGAAAAACCAGAACTTTTAATGTTTAAAAAAATGTGTAAAGTTTCATAAAACATAGATTCAAAAAAATAAAACTATATTTCTTAGAAAAAATAGAAAATTTTAATTTAAAAAAAAATAAGTAAAGTTTGATAAAATAAAAATTCAAAAAAAAAGTATAAAATAAATAAATATATAAATTTAAAGTAAATAAAGAAAATGATTAAAAAAATTAAATAAAGTAAATGAGTAAAGTTTCATAAAATGAATTTACACATATTTTTTTAAAAAGAATTCTTTTTACTTTTTTGAATCTATATTTAATGAAACTTTACTCCTTTTTTAAAAAATAATTTTTTTTATTTTTTCTGAAAATAAAGTTTTACTTTTTTGTATTTTATAGTTTTTTTAAATCTATATTTTATGAAATTTTCTTCTGAAAATAAAGTTTTATTGTTTTGTATCTATATTTTATGAAATTATACTTGTTTTTTTTAAAAAAATCTTTTTTTTTCTGAAAATAAAGTTTTATTTTTTTGAATCTATAATTTATTAAACTTTACTTATTATAAAAAATAAAATTTCAATTTTTTTTGAAAATATAGTTTTATTTTTATTTTATTTTTTTGAATTTATATTTTATGAAACTTTAATCATTTTAAAAAAAATAAAAATTCTATGTTTTTATGAAAATAAATTTTTAGTTTTTTATTTTATTTTTTGAATCTATATTTTATGAAATTTTACTCATTTTTTTAAAATTATTTTTTCTAAAAATAAAGTTTTATTTTTTTGAATCTTTATTTTATGAAACTTTACTCGTTTAAAAAAAATATTCTATTTTTAGGATAATAAAGTTTTGTTTTTTTGAATATTTATGTAATGAAACTTTACTCATTTTTTTTAAAAAATAAAATTTTCTATTCTTTTTTTCTAAAAATAAAGTTTTTATTCCTGAAAATAAAATTGGGTAACATTAGAGGGACAGAAATGCAAAAAATGTCAAATTAGGTAAAAGATAAATGGGTCTGGTTTGGTCAAGTTACAGTTAAATCGGGTAAAAGGAACGGAATCGACAAAAAATCTTACTTTAAGGACCTAATTGACGAAAAATGAACTTTAGGGACAACTCTAAAAGATAGTGACAACTTGGAGGGGCATAAGTGACATTCAGCCCTTCATGTATTGTTTTCCTGCCTAATTTTTTTTTGATAATTTTATATTAGTAATTTTTTAAACTCACACACCCATTCTTTGACATGTCAAGTATCCAACCCCTAACCTCATAGATACAAATAGAGTCATACCACCAGGTCAAAGGTCACTCGTTGTCCGCCTAATTTTGATTCAGCTATGAAGTAAATTATAGATAAATAGATAAAAGATTAGGTGCTAATTAACAATACATACGAGTAGAACAACAAATGAGATACATAATGTGTTATAGCATATAATTGAACTCATAATATTCATTTATAATATTCATAGCATAATATGTTTGTATGTAAAAACAATGCGCGGAATATAACTATTTATACAAATTTATTATTACTTCGGGCAATTTTATCTTGGCCTATAATTAGACTGTTATTTAATATGTGGACTATTTCTAATCATTTTAAGGTCATATGATGTCCCGAAAGGGCAATTATATAATATCACTATTCTACTTGAGATTATAATTACTCATCAAATGACTTAGAATTGATTAAATATAGTCCATAGAATAAAATAACCGACTAATCCTGAATAAATAAATCAGAATAATAGTAATTAGTAAATTAATACAAACGGTCATTATCATATGCATTATTTTTACAAACAAACATTGTTGGAGTATCTATTGTTCTCTCTTCATTACTTTGTTTTCCCTACTTTTAAAACTGCCAAGAAATGGATGTGGTTCTAAAAATTTTGGTGTGTTTCTCGTGCATGCTGCTTTCCAAATTATTCCCCCCTTGCTTTCCCTTTTTATAGCACCAGCACCAGCACCAGCACCAGTCAAGTATTTTGGAATCGCTTTTCAAAAGCATGATTAAGTTTGTATAGATATATACAAGCAAAGAATGCTTATTTAATTTGAGTTTTGAGATATTTTTTAATCCAAAATGTATGTGGTTTGAAATCAAATTGGTTGTATCATTCCCTATTTTTGACACGGGAAGAGTTATCTGTCAAGATTCGATATAATTTATATTTTGGTATTTATAGATAATTTAAATATTTGATGTATTTTTATTTATTAATTAGTAGTCATGTAGTTTTAATTATTATTTAGTAATTTAGGAAGTTTTTCAATTATATTGTAATTAGGAAGTTTTTTAGGTAGGTTTTTAATTCCAAATCAATTTGTTATTTCCTTATAGGATTATGGTTCCTTTTAGTACTTTAAATATGGTGCAATGCTGATGTAATTAGGAAGAACTCATTATTATTATTATTATTATTCTGGTTTTATAAAGTATTTGGCTAGTTAGTCAATTTATATCAAATTTTGTGAATTCATGTGATTGCAAAGTACGTAGATTCAATTCATGTTATTGTTTTTATTCTCTTTATTGTTTTTCGCTGTGTCAATTTTATTTGTTGATGACTCATTTCATGTATTATTCCTAACTTTTATTCAGTTATGAAGTAAATTATAAATAAATAGATAAAAATTAGGTGATAATTAACAAAACATACGAGTAAGGCAACAAATGGGATAGATAATGTCATAGCATTATTGAACTCATAATATTTATTTAAACTTTTGAAAACAATACAATTCCTCAGTTCCAAATTATAAAATTAATATTAACTTTTGAAAGTTAATTTGAGATATTTTAAATTTAAAATTGATTAAATTCATAAAAGAATTCAGGTTGCTGCTTTCTTTCAGAATTCTCTTATTAATTGCTTTCCTTTTTCATCCCACCAGTCAAGTATTTTGGAACAAAAACTCTATGTGGACATGAAAATTGGACACGAGTGTATTTGAATTTCACTTATTTGTATTTTGACCTTCAATAGTGGGTAAAAATACAAATAAATAAAATTCAAATACACTTATGTTAAATTTTTATGTCTACCTAAGAGCATTCACAACCGTTTCCCCAATAGATTCTCTATCCCCACATTTGAAGAATATATCAATTAATCAGTATCCAACAGTTTCCTTATCCTTATATAATTCTCTATTTTAATCCTTATATATAATTTGACTCCTCAGGGTTAGGGAATCAAAAGAGTATTTTCTATTTATATAAAATGACATTTCACACCCCTATTTATTGCGATTTTATGTTTGTTAAATGATCTTATCTCACTTAATTGCTGATTTGGGTATGCCTATCAAATTCACTCATTTTTATTTTTCAAACAGAGGATTTAGAGAAGAAAGAAAACTATAAAAATTAAATAAAATTAAAAATCAGTCAAATTTTGATTTTGATCGATTTGTAAAAAATATTACTACTAATTACTCCCTCCATCCCAAATTAATTGCTCAGTTTTAATTTTTTAAGTCAAATTGACTATTTTTAGAATTAATAATTAAGCATATATAAATATATTTCTAAAATTATAAAAATTGGGATTAGTAATAAATTGTATATATTTTCTTTTGGTTATAATCTCTTCACTTATATTTTAGCAAAAATAATAAAAAGATTAGTTTTAAAAATGGTCAATTTGACTTTAAAAAGTCAAAATTGAGCAATTAATTTAGGATGGAGGGAGTATAAATTTTATTATTTTATAATTAAAATAATGTTGTTTTAGTTCTCATAAACACATAATGATCGTTGCACATTTTGATTTCTAGCAATATCTATTTTTAAATTAAAATAATTGTAATTTTAAAATTCAAACAACAATTACTTTTAAATAAAAAATAGTTACAACGTTCAAAACATGATTTGACTGTTGAAACTTTCAATTTTTAACTTTTAAATTTCAAATTTTTAATTTCAAAATTTAATATTTAAGGAATCAATATTAAGAATCTGCTGGATACATAGTGAAAAAATTGAATCTCTATCCTACAAAATGACCTAATAGCACTGCAGAGTAAGGATAGAGATAAGAAAACTGTCGTGAATACTCTAAAAGATCTCATTTTGAAATCGCCTGCCAAGTGGACACTTTTCGAAAGCCCGTTGATATTGTCAAAGAAAAAATGTCATTGTTAGAATAATAATTATCGCTAAAATATTAAATGTCATTAGAAGAATTAAAAAAGTGTCACTAAATATATATTTACTTTCACAATTTTTTTTGCTGTAACAATATTAACAACCTTTAGAAATTATGACAAGAGTTTTATAAATACAAGCATAGATTGCTAAATATAAGATAAAAATTAATTTGAGTTTTGAGGTATTTTCGAATTCAAAATAGTCGTGATACATTTAAATTTTGACGATTATATATATATATATATATATATATATATATATATATATATATATATATATATATATTGTAATTAGTTATACTTTTTGATAGTTTATAATTGCAAACTTGTATTTCCTAAAGTTAAATGAATTCATTATACCAATATATTAAATATGAAAATGTCTAGGTTAATTTGAAAAAGTCAAAATTGAACTTATATTTTGAAATTATACTCTCCCTCCTCCGCTCAAAAATCAAAGTTTTCTGCCCCGTAATTATAAACAAATCAATTAAATAATTAAAAGCACAAATAAAATTTGGTTGCTCAAATTTGTGCTCATCTTTTTTCTTTCCTATCCAAACTATTAAAAGTACTATCTAAATTTGTATTCAAATTTGTAAGTATTCAAAAGTAACAACAATCTATTACTAGAAAAGTTGTCTTTTATTTTTATAGGGCAAATGTGCAAAAATGATTCTGGCGTTTACCTTAACGTTTACCGCGCACTCTATACTTTTTTTTGTCCAAAAATATTTTTGACATTATAATTTTTGGGTCAATTGTGCCCCTGACGTTAACAGACATGCCACAGACATGCCACGTAGACTAACGTCGCTTATACTCGGATATTTTTTGCTGACTAAGCTCTTTCTCTCGTTCTTTTTCCCTCTATTCATTATTATTTATTTTTTCTCTCTCTCCAGATTCTCTCTCCTCCGGCCTTCACCTTCATCTTCATTATTGGTAGACCCTATTCACTTTCACATACTTTATTATCTCACTTAATTACCCATTTTAGATCTTCAGACAAAACAGAGCTCAAATTACCTAATAATTAAGCCCATTACAAAATTTCCCATATGATAATCTTTTTTTTTCTTCTTCTTCTTCCTCAAGAATCAAAGGAAAATGGAGGTTTTAATAGATCATAAGGAGCCCAAAGAGAGGTTCAGTGCTGCTAACGTACACCGGCGCAAGCGGCGCACCCATAACCCCAAGCAAGAATCTCATATCAGACCTCTTGTGTATATTATAGCAGCCATGCATGGAGCCCGAGAAAGCTGGCCCTTCATCTACTGTCCCAACCCGACCCAACTAACCTCTTAGAGTCTTTTAATTTCCCATCGACATACCACCCTTTAATAAGCACATCACATATATATTCATCTGGAAAAACTCAGTAGCCAAATTCTTAACCATTTTCTTCAGCATAACTAGCAAACCCATATTTACACAACTTAGACACAATTAACTTCAAAGAATCAAATTTTTTAACAAACCCATAATCATTCGCCATTGTATCGAAAAACGAAACTACCTGCGTGGGTCTCCCAACTCAAACCAGACAATCAATCAAAGATTCAAGGGTTTAGCTCCGGCAACCCCACGATTATCAATAAGAACTTCATGGGTCGCCTTAAAATCTTTTCGGCTGCTAATATAATTGACAAAGTACGAAATAATTTCATCAGTGGGTTCAAAATTGGGTCTTAAAAAAACCCATTTGTGAAATCCAAGAGCAGAGCGGCTAGATCTGGGGAAAGATTGAGTGTAAAAGGATAAGGGTAGGGGTTAGTTTGATGTGAGAGAAACTGAAATCAAGGCGTTGAGGAAGAGAAATAAACCCTTCTAAACCAGATTCTTTGAGGAGCTCAGAGGAGAGAGAACTTGCAATAATTTCTTCTTCATTTTGTGGGTTTTCAATTACCGAAAAAAAGGGTTTAAGAGAGGAGACGGAAAATGGGTTTAGGGGGAGAGATTTGGGGGGAAGATTTGGAGAGAGAAAGGAAGAGGGTTTAGAGAGAGAAAGTTGTTGATGGAGATGGGGTGACGGAGTTGAGGAGGAGGAGTCGATGGTCTAGACATTTTCATTGTCTGTTTCAGCCTATTAATAAAATGCACAAACTAAATAAATTATAAAATATTATTTTTATACACATTAAATGTTACATTAGTAATTTTTGTTTTAATTATTTGTTACGTCAGCAAAATATGTCCAGGTGTCAATTACGTTTGTCTACATGGCATGTCTGTTAACGCCAGGGCACAGTCGACCCAAAAATTATAACGTTAGGGATACTTTTGGACAAAAAAAGTATATGATGTGCGGTGAACATCGGGGTAAAAGTCAGGAGCATTTTTGGACCTTTGCTCTATTTTTATATATATCTCTATTAGGAAAATGAACTTCTAAAAGATTTTTTATTTTTTGGTTTTATCAATTTTATTACAAGCTATTTTATCACAATTTTATGTAAAATAAACATATGTCAATAAATTTGTAACAATTAATACTATCCAAATTTTAATTAATAATATATGTGAATATTTTTTGAAACATAATAATTTTAAATTAGTTGAAAAATTATAGTGAATTCATTACTGATAAATTTTCATAATTAATTCAAAATTTATTAAAACCTCAGATTCATAGTTCTATTCAAATTTAAATTTTAAACAAATTTTATCAATGCAAACACTATCATAGAATTCCGTTATAAACTTAATTAAGATTGAAACAATTATTTCTTCATAATCAAAACAAAATAAAGCTACATTCAAATAGTATGTTTAACTTTTAATAATTGATCGAATGAGCCTATAACATATAATTTGATAGTTTCTTATTCAATAAACATAAACATACTCGAACATATTTTTTTAATAAGAACTGCCTTTACAACACATGAAACCTAAGATTTTGAATCTTAACAGGGAAGAATGAATAAATACCTTGACTGAACTTTAAGCCAGAATATCACAAAGCGATGCACATTGTAACACATATCCATGCCTATATATACGTGTTCTAGCTACATAGCCTCTTTATATTTACTTCTACAATCACTACCTATTTACCCTTCAATTTGTTTCCTTCAATTTCCATGGCTACTGATCATTTGGATGCGCTATACCAAGCTCTCATTACGAAGAATGAGAGTGATGTACTTTCGCGTGTCCCAGACGACAAGGGTTCGATGCATGTTGTAAACATACACGAGGACTCGGTCCTCCATGTTGCCTTATACTCCATGCAGGTAGATTTAGTAGACAAGCTGTTGGATAAGTTGCCTAAAGACCATGCGTTAATGATGAATGCAAATACAATTGGAAATACTATTCTCCACGAGGCGGCCACTTACGACAAATTTCAATCCGTCGCTAGAAGGATGCTGGAGCTAAAACCCCAGTTATTAATTGCGATGAACAAAAATAAGGAGACGCCTCTTTTTCGTGCATCCCGTTATGGCCAAATGAAGATGTTCAAGCTTTTTGATGATAAGCTGAAACAGATTTGGGGGGATGAAAAAGCCAAGGAATGTCATAAGAAGGGTGATGGTAGTACTATACTTCATGCAGCCATTGATGCGGAACACTTCGGTATGTGTTTTCATTTTTCATTTAATCCTACTAATTCTTACTTCATTTCCTCTGGTTAATACTTCTTAGCCATGCTACACCGATTCTTCACTTTGCCCTTAAGTACTTGTGTCAACACTTCTCACTCGAACACGGGGTATATATGAATATTGGATACTTCATTTTAATATAAAAAATTGACAAATTTTAGAAGCACACATGTTAGACACTTTAAAATATTGTTTCCACAAACATTTTATCTTTACATACATAGATTTTTAGTCGTATATAGTTTTCAATTTGGGACTATGATCTCTTTCAAAAACACTTTTCACCAAGTTTTCCTAATAAACAATTAGCGACACATATATTACTTTTAGTGACGGGATAAACAATACATTTATTTATAAGAAATATTATTGTGTTGCTAAATGTAATAATTTTTGTTAATAAATACTCCCTCCGTCCTTTAATATAAGTCGTTTTAGAGATGTGCACAAATATTAAAGAAATATTTGTATAGCATTAAATATGTTATCAAATGTCTATATTGTCCTTGTATTAGAAAAAGAGATTGTTATTTATTGAGCAAAAAATAATTAGAGAACCAAAGTTATGTTTAATATTTGGAGTAATATTAGAAACTAAGCAATTAATGCTTACTTGGAATTTTAAAACATAATATATATATTAAGGGACAAAAAACTTCTCTAAAACGTCTTATATTAAGGGACGGAAGGAGTATTTAATACTTAGGATAATTGAAAACTAAGCAATTAATAATTACTCGAAATTCTCAAACGACATATATTACTTAAGAGACAAAAACAATACTTATCTAAAACGATTTATATTAATGGATGGAGGGAGTATCTATTAGGGGAATCGGGTTGAAAATTTAATTTAGAGAAGCCTAATCCCTCGATTTGATCATAAATGATTAGTTGTTGCCTGCCAAAATGCGAGTGTATGTCACGTGGACCATCAAAATATGCATGTGACTGTATGTGAGCGATTTTATGTGATAATAGACTTATTTCTATCTTATACTATAATTAAATACATAATTTGGTTATTCATCTTTTTTTTTTGGGTTCAAGCTTCAACTTTTATTACATTGTTAACCTTTATTATTTATCAATTTAAATCAAAAACTGGAATTAGTATGATAATTTTATAAGGAAAAGAGAATTAATAGTATATTTTTATAAGTAAACAATCAAAATAAGACCATCTAACATAATATTAATTTGTTATTTTATTATATATATATATATATATATATATATATATATATATATATATATGAGTTTATTTTAAAATTAGAATTAGTACCGTAGTTTTATAAGTATAATTGTTTAAGGAAACAATCCAAATAAGATCATCTTACATAATATTAACTGATTTCTTTTATTCAAATATATATACACACACAATAATACAAGTTTGAGTAAAATTATATTTCCATTTAGATAACATAGTTTGACAAGAAAAAAAGTTTTCATAAAAATCATCTACCCAATTTAAATTTGTTATTATTATTAAAAAATAAGTATAATTATAATTTCGAGTATAAATGAGATCTTATCATTATTTAGATGATATAATTGTTATTGTTATTAGAATAAAAATATATTATACTAATTGACCATAATATTTAATTATTAAATAAAAATAAAAATTAATTACTCTATCCAATAAGAATTTATAAAATAAAATTAAAAAGACCAATAATATTATAATTTTTCAAAAAGACCTTTCGTTCTATTCAACCAATTCAAAAAAAAATATTAGTAATATAATTTACAAAGAAATAATTATAAAATCATCTTACTTAATTTTAATTTGTTATCATTATTGCATAAAATTTTATTACAAATTAGATAATATAGTTTGAGAAGAAAATAATTTTCTCATAGATCGTTTTATCTAACTTGAATTTGTTACTCTTAATTAAATTTAAATGTAATTATATTCAAGTATAAGTACTATAATTTTAGAAAGAAAGTATTTAGTTGTTAGAACTATTTTACCTAATAAATCTAATAATATATTTATAATATTTTTTTTGACAATATCATAACTTTATAGTATAACCCATGTCTTGCATGGGGTATAAATGTTGGTACATAAATAATAAGACAAAAGTTAATTTTTTGGTCTTCGTTTTTTATATTGGCCTAGGATTTAAATATTACTAAAATATTTTTTAAAGTCTCCCAAATTTTATTTTATTAACTACTACTAAACACTTTTTATACCTACAATTTAACTAGAATCAAAACTCTAGTTATGATCCTGAAAAACTATTAAGGTAACTTATTATTTTACAACAATTCTATTTCTTATAGGAGTCATTTAGTTAATAGTAATACAAATTATGTCTAGGATTTTAATTTTTAGGCTTTCACTCAGTTTTGAACTCTAAATAATTGTATATTAAGAATATAGAAATATATATATATATATATATATATATATATATATATATATATATCAGTCCCGTTTAGTTGAGAGATCCCTTAACTAGTGTTATTTGAGGGATAGTGCGCTCAACCGTTGGATCTGTTTTAATAACTTTATGTGGCTGAGATTTTACATCTTATGTGTTGCATTGGATAACCGTTGCATTGGATGTGTTGGGTTATTTGGGAAAACAGGTTTAAAAAGATAGTAAAATCTCAGCCACATAAAGTTATTAAAACAGATCCAACGGTTGAGCGCACTATCCCTCAAATAACACTATTTGAGGGATCCCTCAACTGAAGGGGACTATATATATATATATATATATATATATATATATATATATATATATATATATATATATATATATATAAGTAAATATTAACTTATTATTTTATAAAAATTTGATTCTTTATAAGAGTCATTTAGCTACTTAATCATACGAAAAATTCTAACTTTTAGATTTGTACGTACCCAATTTTAAAGTCTAACTAACTATACATTAACAATATCAGAAAAAAATATTATGATAATTCATATTAATAAATATATTGTATATATTACAATATATATTAACAATTATGCTTCACTTATCAATTATATTTCATGTAGGAGATTTTTTGTTAATTAATATTATAAAATCAATGTTAACTTATATATTAGTGATTAAAATTTAGTTAACTAATTTTAAATTTAAAAATCATAATGGTAATTTATTATTTTACAACAACTTTTATTCCTAAATAACTATATATTAAAAACTTATAAAAAAATATTATAACTAAATAGTACTCACTTCGTACCTAAAAAATGACTTAGTTTGACTTTTTCAGTCAAATAGACCAATTTTTGTAGTCCAAATTTATATTATTTTCTTAGAATTATAGGTGAAAAAACTATAACGAGGATAAGCTACATCTAATTCACTACTATCCCCAAATTTTATAAGTTTAAAAATATAAATAAAAGTGATTAATCTTTCATTATAAAATTGATTGTTTACCTATTTATTGTTAGTAAAATGAATGGACAATATATATTTGACTTATCTCCAAATTGTAGAAATGATTTGTCAAGATTAGTACTTTGTATTATGTACTTAAGACAATTATACCATCCGTATAGTGTTCAGAGTTGATAGCACTTGTGTGTCAGGATACAATGACAATGTGTACTATAGTAGCACTCCAAATAGTATATTCAACGAACCAAAAATAAAATGCTCAGAACTCTCTAAAAAATGAATTATAAACTGCTAATGAAATGAAGAAGAAGACTAGAATACTTATGATTGAATGAATTGAGTGAAAGAAATGGATGCCCCCTCCTATCTATTTATAGGAGGAATTAGTGACCCTTCAGAAGGGACATAACCCCTTGAAAATGTATTATTTAGCCAAAACGACGTAGTTTTAAGGCTTAACAGAAAAGCCTCGTCCATTCGGACTATTAAACGACGTAGTTTTAGTCTTATCAGAATAAAAATGGTGTAGTTTTAATCTTTAGCAGAAAAGGCGCGTCTGTTCAGACTAAAACGATGTAGTTTTAGGGCGTCCGTTCAGGCAGATAACCTTTCCCAAAACGACACTATTTAGATACGTTCGTTCGATAGGTAGCGCTTCCCAAAATGACGCAGTATAATAATAAATATTGTTTATCAAAATGAGACAAACTAAATAAAATAAAATTTAAATTAATTTAATTAAAATTTTAAATAAATTTTGTCCAACTAGGCCAGCCGGTCGGTCAGCGGTGGCGCGCGTGAGTTAGAACCAAGTCTTGGCTAGGTCTTATCCCTTCCACAAAAGTGTGGTGCCCCTTGGAGCCCAAACCGAAGAGCAACTTTAATGTATATAAACATATTAGTAATTCTTTAGTTCTTAACTGATGTGAGACTTGGCTTCCCACATGTATTTATTATCGTTTATTATTTTTAAGGGTGATCTTTGGGAGTTAATATCTCATTCATTACTCCATTTATTTGAGCTTTCAAATACTTAATTTAATCTACTCATGGAGTATAACACATTAATATGTGGAATCATTACAAATAATTAATGACACCCATATTAATTTAGGCTCAAATTCTAACATTAATACCTCTTAACAACTGTACATCTGATTCGGTAAGAGTGTAAAGTTGTTTGGTAAAATTTTGTTTTCCTCTTATCGTCTCTTAATCGGTAAGAGAAAGATATAAATTTAAATCATTAAGAGTTGTCTCTTAATGAAAAATTTAAATCTATAGAGGCTCTATAAATATTGTACTATCTCAATTTCAAATTTTAAGATCATTATTGAGTTTTGAAAAGTTATTTTGAGACATTTTTAAATTTAAAAGTCATTCAAATGTTTTATACTTTTTAGTTACTAAATAATTTTTTAAGTTTAGATGTTATTTCAGTTAGATATGATCTAATTTATTAAGATATACTAATCATTCAGATCTTAATTGCTCAGTTTTATCATACACCAAGTCAGTTTTTCAAAGACACAGGAAGTAATTAGTATTAAAAAACTTAACATAT
This sequence comes from Panax notoginseng, assembly GCA_016801055.1. NCBI lineage: Eukaryota > Viridiplantae > Streptophyta > Magnoliopsida > Apiales > Araliaceae > Panax > Panax notoginseng. The sequence continues at coordinate 20,859,783 of CM029019.1, read as the reverse complement.
ATAAAAATATCAAAATTAATTAATACATGATTTAAATTTTAGTTTCCAATTTTATCGTATTAGTAACTTAGTATTCTACAAAAATTTTAGTCCTCATAAGATTCCTTTATCTGATCATTAGTCGTACAATTTCGGCTTTTTGAGCAAAGTTTGTAGATAATAGTAATTGTAAGTTAATTTGTTAAATTTTTTAAAAAAATTATTTTATAATCATTACATATAAAATAAACAAAAAATTATGTAATTTAAAAAATGGGCAAATGTGCAAAAATACTCCTGACGTTTATCCCGATGTCCAACGTGCTCAATATACTTTTTTTTTCCCAAAAATACACTTGACATTATAAATTTTGGATCAATTGTGCCCATGCCGTAAACCAACTTGCCACCTAGACAAAGGAAACTGACACCTGGACTAATTTTGCTGATGAGGCATGAAGAGAGTTATTTAGCATGATTAAGAAATCAAAGCCATTGCCAGAAACCACAAGAATCATTCTCATTGCTTCTTCAAATCATCATAATTACAGCATAACTTTACAACTAACTACACAAAATTTTCATTTCCAGAATCATAAAATGAAGAACATAAACAAAATTTCTAACAAATAAATGAACAAAAACAACAACAATGGAGTACAAGAAGAGTTTGAACCCAACAACAAAAACCCATTTCACAAATTCATCTCTACTCACATCTAATGTCGCAATATACACAAATTTTTAACATTCATTCTTAAAGATTCTTCATTTTATGAACAAACCCATCACAGTTACCCAACACAGAGGACAGATAAAAAAATTGGGAACTCAGTGCACAATTCCTCAACTCCCAGCACCGTCGTTTCACCGCCTCGCCTGTGTAGCTGCTGCCGAAGTCTATGGAAGAAAAGTATGGCTGTAAGTGGGAGAAAACGCGGGAGGCCACGAAAACTTAGCTATGCCATCTCAAATACACTAAACAAATCTAAAAACAAATCATATCTAGATACCATAATAACAAAAAAAAAATCTCAAGAACTAATGTTGACACCATAAATCTAGATCTAGATTTTTTAAGTATTATTTTCGAACTAATATCCAAATAATGAAAGACTCGAAATCAGATCGGGATGTTTTTAAGATTTATTTTCGAACTAATATCCAAATAATGAGGGATGATAGAGGAACGAAGAACAAAGGAAAAGAAGAAGAAGACCCAACAATCACCATCTCCGCCATGCTTTCTACCATGGTCGTCGTCGAACAAGAGACTGGTGGTGGAGCCGGAGAAGGAGCGAACGATTTTTTTCCCATTTTGAACTCTGCTGAAGCTTTTGTTCTATGTACGTGCTTAGTCAGCATAAACTATCCAGGTGTGAGCAGAGTTAGTCTGGGTGGTAAGTCTACGACAGGGCACAATTGACTTAAAATTTATAACGTTAAGCGTATTTTTGAAAAAAAAAAATATAAAAAGCACGTTAGACATCAGGATAAACCTCATGGGCATTTTTACGCATTTGCCTTTTAAAAAATTAACTTGTGCTTTACGCGGAACACTTAGCTAGTCAAATTAAAACTACATGCTCATTTAATTAGTAACGTCAGACTTGTCATAAAAAGAAAACCCTATTGTTGGATAAAATCCATTTCACTTTTTTATTTATTGTAAATTCCACTTTAACTACCACGTAAGTTGGTAATTAACTATAGTTTGATATATGGTCAAATTTAGGTATTTTGAGAGAAATTTAAGAGTTCAATGGTGATATGTCAATGAGCAGCTCCAAATTAATTAGAGTTTTGTTCAATTCACGAATTTTGACTTTGACCATCACATAACCACCTCGATCGTGCCTGAAAACTTACAAAAGGTCCACCGAAATTGGGGGACTACGGGAGAACTATCCGATGTTTAAGTCTGATATGGAGGGAGAGATTTATTATAAAAGTAAAATAGTGTAGCATGAATATCATGGAGATCCCTTATTTATAATCCTCTCCTTCAAGTGTTAGGAATAAGAGTCTACTTAGATTTAGAGATCTACTAGGTTGCCAATTCTTGGCTGATTAAACATCATGGAAATTCTATTCTTTATTAGGCTTAATATTAATTCTAGAATACCCCGCGAGCAAAACTATTATACTGCCCTTCATTAATACAATCATAGATTGATGGGTTATTTTTACCCACATTGAATGGTTTAGATGCAATAAAAATACCATAATAGTTAAATTGATAAAAAAAATATGTAGATTTCATTGGTTTTTTGGTCATGAAGTCAATTGTTCACTTAAAGGATTCAATTAAGATTCTGTCACTTAAAGAACCAAATTGAAATTAAGTGGCAAGTAGGAGATACTTTTGCAATTCGACTTTCTTATTTTATCTTTGAATTTTCTTTAACTTGAAATGTTTACAGAGTTGGCCATTTGGATTGCGGAACAACACGAATATTTGCACGACAAAAGGAATCATGAAAAACTGACTGCTCTCCAACTTCTTGCATGCAATCCATCAGCATTCAAATTTCGTGGTGAAGGATGGCTGAAACGTTTTATTGACTCTCGTAAGTTTTGTACCCAGTGCTCGACAAAGATAATACTCCCTCCATTCCCAAAAAAGACGATTCAAATGGTATTTTTTTTTCTTAAAAGGATGATAAAAATACTATATAAATTATTTATTTGGACAAAATTACTCTTAAATTACTATCATATTTTACTTACCTCAATAGTCAATCAGTTATATCACTAATTCTCCGTCTACCCAAAACCCAATAATATATATTAATCCATAAAAATATCAAATCATCACACTACTCGAACACAAGGGTAGAATGGGAAAAAATATATACTCTCTCCTAATTTTTTCACTATCTTTAATTTGTGTGAAAATTATACTTTCGTCATCCTTTTAGGGACGAAGGGAGTATATATATATATATATATATATATATATATATATATATATATATATATATATATGTCTCCAAAAAGATTACCAAAATATAATTTGCACACGTATTAATAAAAGTAAAAGTAGAAAAAAGAGAGAGTAATAAAGTACCAAATTTATCCCTAGTAGCCCCTACACAATTATATAAATTGATGAGTATTTTTATTTTATTTTTTATACTAATAGACCACATTAAATGACATATTTACCTTACTTTATGTACTTTATCTCATCCTTTTGAGAACAAAAAAATTGAAAGTTAAAGTTTCAGAAGTAAATTTAATAGTTTTACAAATTTCTCTTCACATAAATAGTAAGTGGAGTTCATCTCATGTGAGAGAGATCTTATGAAGCTATTAAATTTACTTGTGCAATTCTCAAAAAATTGTACTATCAGTCATCCTTTTAATTGGGGACGGAGGACGTGTATATATATATAGAGAGAGAGAGACCAAGGATATTAAGTTAACTCTTATTGAGCTCACCCCGAGCTCACCTTGCCTTTTTTTTTTTTAAAAAAAATATAACTAATAAAAAATGTATAATAATTTTTGAAATTGAAATTTTTTTTAAAAAAATGTATAATAAAAAATGTACACACTGTTTTGTTATATGTACTCAAATCACACCCAAAACACTTTATTTAAAAAAAAATTCAATTCCCAAAATTATTATACATTTTTTTATTAGTTATATTTAAAAAAAAAAAAAATAGGCAGGGTGAGCTCGGGGTGAGCTTAATAAAGGTGAGCTTAAGAAATGGACTATATATATATATATATATATATATATATATATATATATATATATATATATACACACGCGCGCAGAACCTCATTATTATATTCTCTAACAACCTTGAACCACATAAATTTGGTGCTTTAGGTATCAAAAGTAATAATGACGTTGAAGATAGTAGTTATCTGCATGCAGGTAATTGAATAAACTTTCAATGATTTCTTTCTCTCTATCTTTTTTTTTTTCATATCCGGTGAAAGTGTCAATATTCACAATGACATTCTACCTAGCTTTTCCATATATATATATATATATATATATATATATATATATATATATATATATATATATATATATATATATATATACAGAAAGGATCAAGAGTAGAACTCTTAAGTAGTAGAACTCCCTTAAATAATAGAATTGTATCAAAACGACGTAGTTTTGATAAGACGCGGTGATATTTTTATAAATACCATGCCACCGCGTATTTCCAAAAATGTCACCGCGTCTTATCAAAACTACGTCGTTTTGATACAATTCTATTATTTAAGGGAGTTCTACTACTTAAGAGTTCTACTCTTGATCCTCTCCCTATATATATATATATATTATCGAGTAATGCTAGATATATAACAAGACAAAAATTACCTAGACAAAGACCTTGATATATAAATTGTCAATAAGTATATGCGGACAGGGATTTTGGACAGAGAAATTAGACTGGAAGAACAAAATAAATTTTTTCTCGTGAACAAATTGATTGTACTGTCCAATTGTTCACATGAACAAATTGATTTTGTTCTTCCTGTTCAATTTTCCTGTCCAAAAGTCATGTCCGCATATAAGCACTCATAAATTGCACAATACAAGTCATCAATGCTTTGTCTATGTATAACCTAACAGTATTCTATTTTGTTATTGTTGGTATGATAAACAATAATTACTGACTTTGTAAGTTTGGTTTCTCTAGGAAGAGTTACATCAGGTTACAGTGTACCCTGGTGGGACAATATGGTTAAGAAAAGAAAAAGATATAATGCAGCTGTAAAGCTTGCGAAACTCTTAATTAAAAAGGATACATCGTGGAAGGCTACACAATTTGTAGGCACAACAGATGCTAAAACATCTGGAGATGAAGAAGATGCTCACAAATCTGTAGGCGAAGAAGATGCTGAAAGATATGTCGATTCAGAAAATGACGAGAACAAGACTGAGGCTGAACTGAAGAAGATTGGGGCTGAGCTGAAGAGGATTAGGGCTGAAATTAAGAAGATTGGGGATGTAGTGAAAAACACTGATCAGGATGAACTGAAAAAGATTGAGGCTTATAAGAAGAAATATGAGAGACAACAAACACCGTTGCTTTTGGCAACTCAGACAGGGTGCTTCGACATTGTTAAAGAAATCCTAGAAGTGCACCCTCAGGCGGTTGAGCAAATCGATGAGGATGGTAGATCTATTTTACACATAGCGATTAAGTACCGCCAAATGGAGGTATTCAACATGGTTCAGGGTATGGAACTTCCAATGAGGCGACTGATACGAAAGTGTGACGCAAAGGGGAACTCCATCCTACACATGGTTGGAAAAAAGATAAGGAATGAAGATGTGGAAGAAACTGCAAAGCGTAGCCCTTCCTTCCAATTGCAAGATGATTTGATATTGTTTGAGGTGCAACAACTTTTCTTTAAGTTTTACATCATGCATATTATTAAGGTTGAATTACATATCTATTCCTTCGAGTTTTCAGCTAATTTTAAATTAACTGTTTAATTATCAAAGTGAACACTTACCTTCTTATAGTAGTTATTTCGGGTTAATTCTGTTTTTCTTAGGTTGACTTTTATCTAATTTCGTGTCACGTGCTAGTCATGAGTTTTAATGAGGATAAATTTGTCAGTTGATGATGTAAATATCATTCACATTACTAACACGTTGACCGAGTATTTTACATAGTCAATGACAATACTATCATTAAGAGGAGCATGACTAACATGTGATATGAAATTAGGGGAAGTCGACCTAAGAAACATAATTGACACTAAGTGACACCTATAAGGAGGTAAGCGTCCACTTCGGTAATTGTGAGGTTAATTTAAGACTAGTTGGCAACTTGGAGAGAGATATATATAATCTAGCACATTATTATTAATACATAATAGAACTCTTTACTTGAATACGTTTAGGAAGGACAATATTGCAACCTTAATTTGCCTACTTGGTAAAGATTATATGGATTCAATGAAGTTGTCCCACATCTTACTATCCGTCAAGGAGTTGCATTTGTATAGTAAGAGAACTTCGATGGCCTCTGTCATGCAATTACGATTGTTGATATACAAAATGCAACTTATTCTTATAGGGTTGACACATTGTAAGTTGGAGACGATTTCATGGAATCGAAATCCAAAACAGGTTGGCCTAAAATAGATTTGGTGACATTAGATTTTATTTTAGGTTATGAAATTACTATGCATCCATGACGAAGAAGTTTTTGTTTACATATTTAAGAATTCAAATCTGCTGAGGCAGTAGATGGGATAGATAATATGGCAACAAAATTGTACTCCATATATAACCGTCTTAGATATAGCTTATAGTCTTCTCATCATTTTTTGTCCATGCAGCGCATAAAGAAAGTCATTAGACCCCACTTCCACAAGCACACAAACCATGATGGTGAGACTGCTGAAGAGCTATTAGCTCTCAACAAGGAAGCCCTTCGAGACAAATCCCAAGACTGGCTAAAACGCACAGCAGAAAACTGCTCAATTGTTGCAGTACTCATTGCCACTGTTGCCTTTGCAGCAGCCTACACAGTACCAGGTGGTTCAAAAGACAACGGTTCACCAGTCCTTCTTAATGAAACTTTCTTCGTCATATTTACCATTGGTGATGTCCTTTCGCTTACATTCTGTTTAACAGCCGTCGTTATATTTTTGTCGATTCTAACTTCTTCGTTTCAGTTACGAGAATTTAAGCACGCGCTTCCGCAGAAGCTATTGCTAGGCATAACATTTCTAATCTTATCCGTGACAATGATGATGTTGGCATTTGCAGCAACAATTATTCTTATGATTCGTAATAACGAACAGTGGACAAGAATAATCTTGTACACTGTTGCATTTCTCCCTGTCACAGTTTTCGCAGGCGTTTACATGCCTCTGTATTTGTCCCTCATGGGAACTTTCAAGTACACTCTCGAAAAAATAGGGTCTTATTTTCCTCGGTCTAACTGTAAAAATATCGAACAATCTTTGCGGGAGAAGACTAAAATTGAAGCCAATGTTCCGGTCGTCTACACTACCACAAGATCTCCTACAGCTGAAAATTCCCGGTCTCTTGTTTAAAATGCTGAAATGTTGGTCTCGGTAGTTTTTTCACCAAAGCAAATGCCATTATGGAATTGGTGTGATTTATATATATGTTGTGTGAAATTTACAATGAGGGCTAAATACTTTACACCAAGTATTATAAAATTCGTAATTTAGCCCCCAAAGTAATTGTAATATTTCAAAACATTGTAATAAATCTTGTAATTATAAATGCGAATATTAATAAAATTTAAATTATAATTTTTGAATATTGTAGATGTAAACCCCGGGTCTGCCTTCAAGCTCGGGTCCGGTGCTTCACAGTACTACCCATTCAACATAATCTGAAGACATGAATGTAATTACAATATTATTAAAACATATCACCTCTAATCTCGGGTACGAAGACCTTTATTAAACTATCATCAAAATAATATTACAACATTATATAATATTACAACATATTATGAACTTCTATACATTTAAATCTTCTCTCTTTATGCATTCCTTTCTCTTAACACCATTTGACCATTCAGGTCTTTCTACTCTAGCTGCAAAGGTTTTAGAATTTGCAAGGGTGAGTATTTAATTGCTCAGCAAGTATAAGCAGTTCAATGAGCAACAATCTCATGAACAGAATAATATTCTTTTGAAATTTTTAACAATTGAACAATAATTGTGAAGTAACTTAAACAATCAGGAATAAAAATTTCTTTTTTACTTTAAACACCTTTCATGAATATCATAATCTTAAAATCTACAACAGTTCAATTCTAGAACATTTCTTCTTTAGTTTTTCACATAAGTGTTGATATTAGCATAACACGTTCTTCAATATAACGCTTAACGAGCACATCATCGCACAAGGTGCAATCATAAATACATTTGCTCACATAAACACATTATTGCACGGAGTGTAATATATACAAATACTTTTCAAAAATTATTTGATTTGACACATTCAACTTGTCACAAAGAAAGAATTTATCACAATTCAATATCTTAACAATAAATATTCCGATTGGAATAGCTCAACAATCGAGTTAGGCCAAATCAAATGGCAATAACTCCTTGTACATAAATTATCTCATATAATATACTAAATTTCATATATCAAATGAAATTCAACAATCTAAAAGCACGTCGTTGTACAGTGTGCACATAAGAATAGAAACTTGCACAATATACAAAGTTATGTAAGTTAGGAAACTTGTCTTAAGCACTGCTTTGCAGCTTACACTATATTGCTCTTCAAACGACCTACATATATCATTAAGGTCGAACAAATCAATTAGTCAAATATTGACCCCAAATATAGGTTTACTTTAGCTTATTTCATAATTCAAGATGTTCGGGTTTTATAACTCGACACAACGTACTTAACTTTATACACCCCAGTATATATTTCTTTTAACTCCATTCATATACGCTTGCCTTATATAGTTCAGAACAACGTAGCATAATGTTACCCGACTACTCGGCCTATGGAAATCAACACACTTTTGTTTACTTCCCGCTTAAGCTAAATCATAATTTAGACTTACATATTAAAGTCCCTCTATGACTTTATTAATTTCATTCCATCACTTATGTTCGTGTTTTATGATTTAATTAATATGCCCAACTTTTATTCTTTATTTTATGCTACAGGTATAAAGTAGACAGTAGGGTTGGGTGTCTGCTTTAGTTCAAAACTCCATATTTGACAATCCAGATAGGTTACTAGCCCATCTTCATTAGCTTTAAACTTCATGTCTGTTAATCCAGACAGGTTACTAGCCCGTCTGCATTAGCTTTAAACTAACTAGAGTTTGTTGAGGACTTGTTGCAAGTTAAAAATCTAAAATGTCTATATATATATATATATATATATATATATATATATATATATATATATATATATGTGTGTGTGTGTGTGTGTGTGTGTGTGTGTGTGTGTGTGTGTGTGTGTGTGTGTGTATTGAGCCAGTGGTAATTAATCCTTCAAATGGGGACTTCAATGGGGACAAATGAGAGATAATGCCAACTGAAAGAACACATGGTTTTGTCTTCCAGCTTATTATCAAAAAATTAGGATGATAGGATAATGTATTATGTTGTTGAAGAAAATCATGTCCTACTAGTTCTGTACCATAGCAAATAGAGCATACTCCAGCTCCTCATGTTTCACAATGTCATATAGGCAGCCTTTAATTTGTTATTTTGCATATTAGACCCCCACAACCAGTCTTCAGTCCAGATGTTTGTATAGCACCAATTTTTGGGTAGGCCATGAAAAATCCCCTTAGCTACAAAGAATCATATTATTGGTAGTTTTGTTAGGAAGCATAACCATGTGAAACTTAAAGGTGTATGCCTTCTATTTGAGATTGATAATATTGTTATCTTTAATATATATATATATATATATATATATATATATATATATATATATATATATATATATATATATATATATCCATATTATTTGCCAAAACACAGCAAACGATTAAGATATTCTATCGGCTACAAGAGATTCAATTGTCCTTCTAGTATTTGGAAGAATATAAAGCAGCAAGTATACTCTAGTCATGGCTATTCGGTTGCTAAAAAATGTGAATGCCAAGCAACTCTTTAAACGTGTACTTTCACTTCCAGCTGCAACATCGTCAGTGCCGAAAGGCCACTTTGCCGTTTATGTTGGCGAATCTCAAAAGAAGAGATTATTAGTCCCGATATCATATTTAAACGATCCTTCATTTCAGAGCTTATTAAGCAAGGCCGAAGAAGAGTTTGGGTTTGATCATCCTATGGGTGGTCTCACCATACCATGTAGAGAAGAAACTTTCATTCAGCTCACCAGTATTTTGTGTTGACTTCAGAAAGGAGCATAGAGATGCTAATATAGGCCATGATCATTCTAACAACTGACCAAACTTGCAAACTCTCAAGTTTTGAATTAGGAGAGTTGGTTGTTTCTTGTAACATTCATGTAACTATTACTGTTAAATGATAACCATACACTTTTATATATATTTTCCCTTTTAGTAATTCAAAACTTACTAGTGACTATCTTTGTTTAATTAGCTACTCGGACTATGATATGTTCTTTTCATTTTCTCAAAATTAATAAATCAAAAATGATGAAAGGAATGCACTCTGACATTACCATGGAAATTCAATGGAACCATCAATATGTCCTAATTAATTGTACTTTATCATTGGGTCGAGATATTTATTTAATACTATTGAACTAAACAAATGCGAAGAATGCACTCTCATTGGGTCGATCTGTTTATTTAATACTGTTCAACTAAACAAATGCGAAGAATGTGTAATCTTTTGTATATTAGACAACTTCCACTTCCATTAGGGTTCATAATGGTTGCAAGGGAAGATTAATATATAAATGTAGGAGTTGTATTCTTTCTTATAGAAATCGGTGATAAAAGCAAGACGAGAAGATTTTACAGAGAATCAAATGGGTCTTAAAGGTTTTATATAATTTATAAAATTTAAAGTTATAGATGATGATTTTGAATCGTCTCAATTTATGAAATTTCATATTAGATTAATCATGCCTATGAAAAAAGAGATGAAAATTTGTTTCTCTCTCCTCTATTTTCCTCCTTAAATTTGGCATCTATTTTTTTAAAATTTGATAACATTTATAAATCTGAACTTTTATGTAATGACATTTGTTCAAGTAGTGAGTTTAGATGTCTTGTTTCTTTAGTTTCTAGAGAGAGAAGAAAGGAGGTAGAAGATGAAGTATAAAAAATTTGGGATGAATTTTTCTATTTATGTTTCTAGATCTGGGCTTGTTGTTCTTGTTATTGGTTTTTTATCAATTTATTCTTCAATTAGTTTTCGTTTTGTTTTTATTTTTTCTATTTGGTTTCCTTTTAATTTGTTCTTGTTAATTACACCTATTTTTATGGTCAAAACGTATATAGTATAAATAGAGAGTTCTATGTGTCATTTTGTATAAACCAAGAAATTGAGAAAAGAGAAAAAGAACCGGAGAGAGTTATATTCTATTGTGATTTCTATAGACTTCTTGAGTGATTCTGAAATAACCCGGGTCAAATCCCGAGTCCGGAATAAATCTCAGGTCAAATCTCAAGTCCGAATCGAATCAAATCTATCAAAATAAGACCTCAAACCACTAGCCCAATAGTATCTTCTTGGGTCATCGTAGTCCATCACAGGCTCACCCAAAAGGTCATGACTTGAATGTACTATTGGTAGTAACTTATTTCCTTATATGCACACAAATTTTTTCCCTATCTTTCGATGTGGGACTGGGGCATTACAAACTCCCCCACTTAAATTTCTGACGTCCCCGTCAGAACTGATCACACACACAGTTCAAAGATCTTTGCCTCTCTAGATATTGTGGGATAATACCGGCAGGCTTCGTGTCCCCACCTCCGGACCTCCATCTCTCCATTGTGGGATAATACCACCAGCCTTCGTGTCCCCACCTCCGGCAACCCGATCGGATGACCGGACCCTAGCTTTCGAGAGTCGGCTCTGATACTATATGAAATAACCCGGGTCAAATCTCGAGTCCGGAACAAATTTCAGGTCAAATCCCAAGTCCGAATATAATCAAATTCATCAAAATAAGGCCTCAAACCACTGGCCCAATAGTATCTTCTTGGGTCATCGCAGTCCACCACAGGCTCACCCAAAAGGTCATGACTTGAAGGTACTATTGGTAGTAACTTATTTCCTTATAACTCTGTAACACCCCTTTCCGAAGTAGAAAGAGAGGTTACTCAAAACATAACAAAACGGATGAATTTAATAGCAAGGCTCAAAACCACAACAGAATAGTCTTAATATCTGATAAATACCACAAGTCAACCATAATAAATATCAAACTGTCTCAAACCACAATCTAAAATAATTATTACAATTCTAAATAAATCAATGTATCATAGCGTAACAATATATTTCAAAACTATTGGAGAGAAGGGAGCTCTCATCACACTTGTCCTTGATTCTCCTGATTACCTATCGGAAGAAAAATACAGCATGAGCCAAATGCCCAGTACGGATATAGAATACAAATAATGAACCGAATTAACTAACTCAATTAAATTAAAAGAGACGAAACGAACTGAAACGAAACGAACAAAACTAACACAACGAAATAATAAGCTGAATCAAATGGCTGGGTGTTATTTCATACTGAGCTCAGAAAAAAACAGAATATACCTTGCCATACAGGCAAGTCAAATAATGTCACACATGCAAATCACACACATTGGACCGCGAATCCAATGTATGTTAAATCGGAAGGTGTGTTTGGCACAAACATCACCAATCCGCAGAACAGAACAGAACAGAAAACTAGGGTCGACCTATACACCTCCCACAACAAAACACCAAATGGCCAACTCCCACCGGAGCACAAAACGGAGACGACGTGGACTGATCACACCGCCACAGAAGGTGTCATGCCTCGGTGCCAAGAGGACATACCTGTAGTACCCCCACAGGTGGTTATAGCTCAGGTATACCATACGGTATTCTAATAAAAATATAATGTCACAACACATGCGACAAAATATCAACACAAAGGGGTTTTAACGTGTACATGTTAAACTAAAACGAAATATCAACACAAAGTCTTCAAAAATATTAACATGTACTTTCTACAAATATCGAAATAAATATTAACCATGATGTACTAGATCAAAGAGTACAAATACTAGTTTTAAATACTAATGCCAAAATGAAACATTCTCATGAATTTAAGAAGGAACAATCATGTGAAACAATAGCAAATTTCTAAACGAAAAGCGAAACGAACAAATCAAAATTAAAGGATTATTGCGGAAGGAGTACAGAATCCGTACCTAGATTAAGCAATGTAATACCCAAAGTATATTCCAAAAACTCGTTTAGACTCTCTCCGTTTAATCTAAATAATTTAATAAGATTTTATTACAATCCAAACATTAATAACATAATACTATTAAATTTATTATTAAGAACTTTTATAATTATGTCGGCAAAATTAATTAATTTAAATTAATATACATAACTTCAATTTAATTTACCAATTCCGATTTATAAGTTTCATGACCAAATACTTATTAAAATATAATTTATATATATATATATATATATATATATATATATATATATATATATATATATATATATATATATATATATATATATATAACGTAAGCATGCTTGCAATCAACTTCCAAAAAATCAGTAACTTATTTTATTAAAACAATTTACATCATTCCTTTACAGAATCCATAACAGTTATCAAAATTTAGAAAAGAATAAATGACTACAACTGTCGCCAATTAATTCAACTCTATTAATTTATTAATTAACCAAACCTTTTGTTTCTGTACAATTGAAAATGGTGAAAAAAATAGAATTGATAAGAAGATGGCGGGGTCATATGCTATGATTATTAGACAGAAGCATTCAATTTCTATTAATTAATTAATTAGCTTAAACAAAACTAGTACAAGAAGCATGTTTTCAATTATCAATGATTGTTGCACTTCAGCATTAATTTTTAATAACAACTCAGGTAGAGATTTACATGTATTGTAAAAAGGAATCTAATTTCTCCTTTTTCGTTCCTTTGCCGCCGCTGCTCCTCTTCTTATGTTCTTTTACGTATCAAAACTAATGACTAGTAGAATTAGGTTTTACTTATCTATTTATTTATTAAAATATCTTATAACTTTTCTTAATTATAATAGGATCTAATATTACCTAAATATGAATTAAAACCCAATTAGTTTTAAGGCTCAATTTAATGAAATTCCCCACTTATTATAGTCCACATAAATTAAATACAATTTGACCCAAATAAAAATAAAGTCCAATTAATATATTTTAAAACAAAACAATTTTTATTATTCAATTTTTATTTATTTATATATTTATTTTTCGGGTATTACATATTCACTCAAAAAGGCTTTGTACAGCCAAATTTTATAGCCAACATCTGGTGGTGTCAGAGCCAGAATTTCATCTCACTATTTCTTGCTTTTTTTCATATCAAAATGTCTAACAACTTGGTCCAGCCTCAAATTCCAAAAATTATTAGAAATGCGAAAAATACCAAACGACTCTGTCAAGTTGAGAAATAAGAAGCAGGAAAAGAACAGCGGCAGAGAGGCGGAAAGGCGGTGGTCACCAGATTAGCTTCTCTTCAAAGAGAGCTTAAAATTGATTATCCCAAATGGATGTGTGAATAAGGAAGGTGAACCAGGTTAAAAGACCACCCTTCATTTTCTAGGCTGGTCAGTTTAAAAAGCCAACATGGAGTTTATTTTATTTTATATAATCCACATCGTTTTCCATTACACCACCTAAGGACTAAATTGTTCACATACAAAATTGTATAACGACAATTATGAAATAAAAATTATACAAGGACTAAATTGAAACTAAAGTAGAGTACAGGGCCAAAAAGTTCTTTATGCCGAGAACTTGAGGGATTCTACTTTAACTTCTATAAATTATATTCTCAAAGGTGAAACAACATTTCCCTCCTGAAGATCTTCACTACGAGGGGAGGTTAAATCTTTTGTACATGAATATATTGATTACAGCTTTACAAAATTGTGCTACGCTACAATATTAAGGTCTGATTGTAAGCTTTACAAAATTGTGCTATGCTACAATATTAAGGTCCCATTTTACAATCCGCTCGATTGAGAAATGAGATTGACAAATATATCCTCTTTATAGGGAATTGTAAGACCACCCATTGGATGATAATACCGAATTCCTTCTCAGCTTGGTTTATCAAGTACTCCCTCCGTCCCTAATTAAATGACGTTTTAGAGTTTTTTATTTATCTTTAATTAATTGACGTTTGTTCAAATCTAGGAGAATTAATAATAATTTTTTCAAAATTACCCCTCATTACTCTACCTATTTTTTTGGTACTTTAAACTCTTGTACTATGATAAATTAATGATTTAAGGGTATTATAGACAATTGAGTACTATATTTAATATTTTCTAATCATTATCTTAATTCTTGTGCCCATTTCTAAAACGTCATTTAAATAGGGACGGAGGGAGTATTGGAATGAAGGCTAGCTCAACATAGATATCGGAATCACAAATCTTTTTTTGTCCCTCTCCCCAACATATACTGCACAATAGCCCTTTGGGACATAATGGCCGTGACAGTCCCAAATTCGGGTCCCAAATCACCACGGATATGGAACAATCATTCTATAACTATTGCGGGAGATATATACATAAATTATTTATACAATAAACTTTACACACTATTTTTCACAAGGTCGAGTAACCTTAACTTAAACACAATTCATAACTTGACTAACACGTAACATTATTATCATACAATACTGTTGTAAGACCCCAACTTTTTAATGAATAAAATCGAATTTCCTCTATTTATTATTGTGAATAATATGGTGTTAATTTGATATAATGCTTTGGTTATGAGTGAAATGTGTAAATTTTTCAAAATAAGCAAGTGGTTATAAAATATTCATTGTTGTCGGGGAATATTCGTTTGGTCATGAAATATTTTTTCTATCGGGGAATATTGGTACGACGACGCAGCCATTTGTGAGCCCCACTATCGGATGAAGAAAACGACAAATTTAAATTTTTATAACTAACGGCGTAATCATTACCGTTAACACTGTTGAAATACCCGGTGGTTAAAATACAGTAATACGCGTGGTTACACAGTAGCACACGGAATTACACTGTGACATCCCCAAAATAGGTTCATTCCACCCAACCCATTCTGAGTCGTCAAATACATGGTACAGAAAACAACTACAACTTTATTACAACAATTGTCGTGCAAAATACAACAACACATATGCTATGAGTTTGGATACAAATATATACCAAATGTGACTCATGTTCCAATCGTGGACATCACCTCACAATGACACCTTACATAAAGGTATAGTCAAAAACTGTTTTAGAAATTAGAATATTTGGGAAGTGCTTAAGGAAACCTTCGTACATGGGAGGCCATGCGTCTAGGTTATGATAGATATCATATGGCCACAGAATTATCTTTGGTTGACCCAATAGACCCCAAAGAAAAACGAGAAGATTACTATCATATTTTTCCCAATGGTGAGTCTTCTCTTGACATATCATTATCTCTACTATCTCTAATTGAGAATTATACTTCAAATAAACACCAAGATTATATAGGTAGTGCTCGTATATATACTCAGCAAGTGGATGGGCACATCCCTGTCTTATGATGACACGAGGTTGTATGTCGTTAGACATCTTGTATGATAGTGGCAAACCACCCTTCCAACGTTGGGTACACCTTACCCTATTGGATTCACCAAATATAACTACTAAATGAACTTTTCTATACTGCTTCGGGAGAACATCCACAGCTAGAGACCACCGTTCTATTTCCCCGTTACCCTCGCTCGACCCAGCTACACTCTTATTACCTGAAAGGAATTGTGAAGCAAAAGGGTGAGCACAACTAGCTCAGTAAAGAATATCATGATTAAAGATAATTAAATTATCAATAGCCTTCATCAATAATAAATCAGAGATTTAGAACATATGGTAAATGATAAAAATTTCAACCATAGTTGCAGCGGAACGAGCAATCCATTAGAAGAGTCAAATAGACTATAAAGTCTATTATCTTCTCCATGTTAAAAATCCATCAACAATGTTTTATCCCTGTAACATCAATCAACAGTTCCTTTCCACAATCATATGAATAACTCATAATCATAATTGTGATTCTAAATTTTTCTTCGCACCCAGGACGAAGAATATTTTCATCACATGTCTTTACCTGAAACATCAAAGATCATGGTTATACCAAATCACAGTTCCTGTTCATAATCATACTAATAAAACCATCTTTGCACTACGGCCAAAGATATTCAACAACAGTTCATCTTTGCACTACAGGCCAAAGATATTCATCAACAGGTCATCTTTGCACTACAGGCCAAAGATATTCTTCAACAATTCATATTTGCACTACAGGCCAAATATATTCATATCTCAAAGAAATATATAATCATTTCAGAATTTATATAAACAATAATTATAACCATGTTGATCAATTCACCTTTGCACTTAAGCTTAAGATATTCAATTATAAATTCAATGGTCATGATCATACCAGTCACAATTTAACTTTGCACTACAGGCCAAAGAGAACCTTAGTCATGATCATACCAATAATCTACCTATCTTTACACTCCAGTGAAAGAGAATTTCAACATCAGGGTTATAAAAATGTTATATATGATAATAAAAATAATATGATCAAAACATGGATTTAATTTCAAGAGCAATATTCATAAATCAACTATAATTTCGTTAGAAAAAGAAACTAATTTTGTCGTGAATAGTAACTCGTAAATAGTAACTCATGAATAGTAACTCGTGAATAGTAACTCATGAATAGTAACTCCGACATGAAAAAGGTAGAAATTTCACAATAATATACATACCAATATTTCGGTATAATGATATTGAAAGAATAATATTCTTAAGCTTATAAACAATTTATTTAAATTGTTTACACTTTACTAATTAATGCATTTAATCATCATAAAATGTCAACTCTTAAGATTTCATCATCAATAACCAAAACCCTCATCAAAAATCTGCATATACCTCATATATAGGATTCTCAAGCCATAAAATCCTATTTTTCAATTTTCTTACTTCACATAACATATTTAATTCATTTTCTCATGACTAGACTATTTTCATGAAAAATACCAAATCCGTTCCAAAAATATTTCTTTTCTGGGATTTAGCATAATATAGTCCCATATTGAACATATATTTTTCTCAGAATTTTTAAAAGTCATTTACTATTTTTCATATGGTCAAAACAGCCGAATATTTAGACATTTATCAAAAATTGTACTTTTGTCCAAAAATTCTGAAATTTACAGAGTATACTTCTATCATATACATGTACTCCCAATAAAAATTTCATCAATTTTGGAGTTAACCAAAAGGAATTATAAGCTGTTACTTTTAAAATAGTCTTTTCTCATAAAATTCATAACTCTCAATCTATACATCCAAAAATTACCATTTTTGGACACAATCAAGAAAACTCATCAAAATATCATTTCAAATTTTTCCAGAATTTTTGAAGGTCAGAAAAATTACGAAACTGAAAAACATAACAACCCTTAAAATCCCTTACTATCCCTTACTATCCCTTACCTCAAAAGAGCAGTACTTCTGACTGGATATCGGATATGATGCTGAAGAAAACTTGCACTGATGAATAGCAACTCACCAAGTATCTAAAAACTCACAAAATATGCTTCATAATATAGAGAGAGAAAGAGAGAAAGCTTATATTTTTTGTGTGATTTTCAATTCTAACTTAGCCCTCTATTTATAGGAAAATTTTGGTAGGTTTGACCTGCAACCTGATGGCTTTACCTGCTACTATTCCCACCCACCACATTTGAAATATAATTCAGCACATTTCTTCACCAACCACAAGTGGGGCCCACCAATTCTAGAATTTTCCACCAAAATGATAAACTCCGAAAATTCAACAATTTCTGAACCAGTCATCTCATAAAATTCATAACAAATCATACGTTCATTTTTAACGGTTCAAAATTTGTGGACATATACTCAACTTATATATGTACAACATATCCAAAAATTACCACGATCCAACGGTCGGATTAAAAATTATAATCCCTGCAAAATATCTCAAAAACCCTGATTTTTAATACCTCCATTCCGACAAAAATACTGATAAAAATCTCAACATTAACTCCTTCATTTTTAACCACAAAAATATATCCCTCATTTATATCCACATAAAATAAATATTTTCTTATCATATAAATCAATAATTAATTATTCACAAATAATATTACAGAATCACATTTATGACAACCAGGCCGTTCCCAGGAAAGAGGGGGCTTTCCAATAAGAATTTCTCCTTACTGGCGCGCAATTAGATGACCAAACCTCTCCTTAGACAGAACTTTCTAGACATTGCCAATAATGCTATCTAATAATACTATTCAAATAATATGAATTATTGATCTGATAATGGAAAATACTGTGCAGCAACGATTATTGAACAACAATAATACAAAATTTCAACGTAGCAATTATTGAATTAATAAAATAAAATATTGAACAGTAATTACTGTAACAATTATTGAGTAGTGCCTTCTTACGTAAGAATTAATAATTTCAAAAATACTATGCAATACCGTGTGCTACTGTGCAACAACGCGTATTACTGTATTTTAACCACCGGGTATTCCAACAGTGTTAACGGTAACAACTACGCCGTTATTTGTAAAAACTCAAATTTGTCGTTTTCTTCACCCGACAGTTATTCGTTATGGGGCCCACAAATAGCTGCGCCGTCGTACGAATATTCCCCGACAGAAAGAATATTCCACGACTAAACGAATATTCCCCGACAACAACGAATATTTTATAATCACCCTTAACTTTAACATTTATCAATTTAACCATTTACTGAATAGTAATTATAAGAAAAATTGAATACTTTTATTTCATAAAATTCGGGGTCTTACATACACAGTATTTTTGAATTATTGATTCTTACGTAAGAAGGCACTACTCAATAATTGTTACAGTAATTACTGTTCAATATTTTATTTTATTGATTCAATAATTGCTACGTTGATATTTTATATTATTGTTGTTCAATAATTGTCACTGCACAGTATTTCCCATTATCATATCAATAATACATATTATTTGAATAATATTATTAGATATCATTATTGACAATGTCTAGAAAGTTCTTTCAAGGAGAGGTTTGGTCACCTAATTGCGCGCCAGTAAGGAGAAATCTTTATCGGAAAGCCCCCTCTTTCCTGGGAACGGCCTGATTGTCATAATTGTGATTCTGTAATAATATTTGTGAATAATTAATTATTGATTTATATGATAAGGAAATATTTATTTTATATGGATATAAATGATAGATTTATTTATGTGGTTATAAATGAAGGAATTAATGTTGAGGTGTTTTATCAGTATTTTATCGGATTGGAGGTATTATTAGATCAAACCAGTGTTCTTGAGCTATATTGCGTGAGTTATAATTTTTAATCTGACCGTTGGATCGTTGTGATTTTTGGATATGTTATACATATATAAGTTGAGTATATGTCCACAAATTTTGAACCGTTAAAAATGAACGTATGATTTGTTATGAATTTTAAGAGGTGACTGATTCGAAAATTAAATTTATAAATGATTTTGGCAAAAAATTCTAGAATTGAGTGGGCCCCACTTGTGGTTAGTGAAGAAATGTGTTGAATTTTATTTCAAATGTGGTAGGTGGCAATAGTAGCAGGTAAAGCCATCAGGTAGCAGGTCAAGTCTGCTTCGGCGTGCTAACATTTTTCTATAAATAGAGGGCTAAGTTAGAATTAAAAAACACACCAGAATTCATAAGTTTTCTCTCTTTCTCTCTCTATATTATCGAGTGTATTTTGTGAGTATTTAGTTACTTTGTGAGTTACTATTCGACAGTGCAAGTTTCTTTCAGCCTTATACCTGATATTTCAGCCGGAAGTACAGTTCTTTTGAGGTACGGGATTGTAAGGGATAGTAAGGGATATTGAGTCAGGGTTACTATTCACGTATACGGCACTATTCACGTATACAACACTATTTACGTATATGATATTATTTACGTATACGGTACTATGTACGAAAACGGAATACTATTCACGAGTTACTATTCATGAGTTACTATTCACGAGTTACTATTCATGAGTTACTATTTATGAGTTACTATTCATGAATTACTATTCACGAGTTACTATTCATGAGTTACTATTTACGAGTTATTATTCACGAGTTACTATTCACGAGTTACTATTCACGGTACTATTCACGACAAAATTGGTTTCTGAATATTGCTCTTGAAATTAAATCCATATTTTGATCATATTATTTTTATTATCATATATAACATTTTTATAACCCTGATGTTGAAATTCTCTTTCACTTGAGTGTAAACATGAGTAGATTATTGGTATGATCATGACTATGCGTTCTCTTTGGCCAGTAGTGCAAAGTTGAATTGTTGACTGGTATGATCATGACCATTGAATTTATAATTGAATATCTTTAGCTTAAGTGCAAAGGTGAATTGATCAACATAGTTATAATTATTGTTTATATAAATTCTGAAATGATTATATATTTCTTTGAGATACTAATATGATAGTAATCTTCTTGTTTTTCTTTGGGGTCTATTAGGTCAACCAAGGATAATTCTGTGGACATATGATATCTATCATAACCTAGACGCATGGCCTCCCATGTACGAAGGTTTCCTTGAGCACTTTCCAAAGATTCTAATTTCTAAAACAGTTTTTGACTATATATTTATGTAAGGTGTCATTGTGAGGTGATGTCTACGGTTGGGATATGAGTCACATTTGGTATATATTTGTATCCAAACTCACAGCATATGTGTTGTTGTATTTTGCACGACAATTGTTGTAATAACGTTGTAGTTATTTTCTGTACCATGTATTTGGCGACTCAGAATAGGTTGGATGGAATAGACATATTTTGGGGTCGTCACAACTATTACAAAACTAATCGCACACATTAACTTTAAGCTGAAACTGTCTTTAACCTTTCTTTGTATCCGACGCATTCTCCCTAATCTGTAATGTTTATCATGATATAGCATGGGTGAGCATGAAGGTTGCCCAACAAATTTAAATTTATTTAAGGATATATCATGATTGAAAAAATTTGAATAATAAGCTGCCTATAATTCAACAATATAATTGTGAACTAGCAAGAACAAGTTTTATGACTGAACAAGTATTAAACATGAGCAAATATATCTGAACCGAATGGTAATGAAGGTGATCAACCTTTCATACTTGACTTATACATGCAATATGTATAGAGTACAATTCTACAATGGCAATCAGCAATGATTATCCATAAATATATTTGAATGAAACAACTCTAAGTAGAGTTAAGTAAAACTTGCCTGAACCGTTGCTTATCGTTACGTAATTTATATCGCTTTATCCGAAGACCTAATATTAGTAATATAGATCTCCAATATTAGAATAATATCATCACAATATAATACTATTATATATATAGAGATATACATAGAATAACCTAAACACATAACCCTATCAGTCTACAACACACATAGGACTCGGTATCAAGTCAAACTATTGCAGTCTGAGTTGAACCCGACACAAAGCTGACATCCCGACGGTCTAATCGGATAAATCTCGAGTTTAAGTTCAATTAAACTCTGCTTTAACACTTAATAATTATCTAAAATAATTTATTAACAGTCAAAATATTTTTATAAGCTCGCAATAATTTCAGATAATTATTACCATTTATCATAAATTTTCAATCATTAATATCGTATTTATCTGAATTAAATACCATAATATTCTATTATCATTAATATTTATTTATTATCAAATATTAATGAAAGTCATGTCATAATATTATAACATATCAAAGTATTTTTAATACATTAAAATCATATTTATATGATTTTTAAACACTTAAATTTATTATCCGATAATTGCTTTTAATATTAAAATATTAATATTTTCATGACAAAATATCAGAAGTTATATTTTATTACTTAAAATATTTTTATAACACCTAAATCATTTTTATATGATTTTTAAATTATTAATTCTATTTTTTCATAATTTATTTAATATATTTATTAAATAAATTAATTACCATTAATATTAATTTATTAATGAATTTCCTCAAAAAATATCAAAAGTTATTAAAAATAACTTAAAATATTTTCTTATATCCTAATATAATTTTTCATGATTTTTTATGAATTAAAACTATTTTTAAATAATTTATTTAATATTATAATTAAATAAATAAAATACCTTTTATATTCTAAAAATATTAAATATTTTTGAAATATACTCAAAATAATTAAAAACTATTTTTCAGACTTTAAAATAATTTTTAAGAATTTATTTTGTATTTTTAATAATTAAAAATCATTTTTATCTATTTATTAATTAAAATAATTATTTTTCTAATTAAACTGTCGCTAAAGGGTGCCTATAGCGACATAACTGTCGCTATAAGTGTTCTTGGTGTTCTTGAGCAAGAATCCAGAATTTCAAGTCAGTTACCGAATGCCCACTTTGACCGATCATAGATCCTTTGTTATTAGGTTTATAGACAATCTGTAACCTTTATCTTGTTGAATGTATGTAGTACTACAAGTGAAATTCATCAACTCGATCATAAAACATAGCAGTTGCACGATACAGAGCTTCAAAGTAGCTGTCAGAAGCTTTCTGGGATTTCTGGGTTACCCAGAAACCCAGACAGCTTCGACAGCCTACTTTGTGGCTCAATCATTCACAAGTTCTGGTCATGATTCATGTGATTTTATGGTTTGAAACTATAGTCCTTATGTCAAGTAACATTTAAGTATCAACATCTCGGTTCTAAAACATTAAAAGCACCAGGTTAATACTGGTAAAACTTGGTCAGAAATAATGCTCAAACACTTTCTGGGAATTCCAGAAAAGTGTCATCGTGGTCCGTTGGGCTACTTTGACCAATCCTTACAATCAATCTATTTGTTGGTTATGGAATCTAAAGGCAGGTATCGAGAGTACATATAACATACTAAAAGCTCGTTACAACAACATCAACAGAAATCATAACACCTGACATATCTATAGCTTAGAAAATCTTGTCAGACTCTGGAAACTGCTTTCTGGGTTACCCAGAATTTGACTGGTCATGCCCGGTCAATGGGTTTTGACCAAGAATAACTCGAAATATGGACATTCAATGACTGTGATTCGACTTCCAGATCACAGACCACATGGCAAGCTACAGATTACAACTTTAAAACCACAAAAATAAAAAACAGAAACGAATCTAAGGCCACTGACATTCGGTTGTCAGGCCACCCTTCAAATTTTTTTCCAAATTTCAAAAAATGCTATTTCAAACACTTTGATGTTATGGATTTACTATATAGCAACCCAGATCATTAAGGGACACCCTCTAACACATATCTAACAACAAGTAACACAAAATCACATGATTTACAAAAATTAGGGTTTATACCTCATTCATGCTTTGATCTTGAATCTGGGGTTCCTGATTTGTTATGGAAGTAGTAGGGACTTGATTGGGGACTGATTTACTAATATATTTCGTGGGTCTAGAGTGAGAGAGACTTGGTTGGGTGTTTTATGAACAAATGAGCCATATTAGTGTACTTTTCTCTCTCTAAATCCATATATATGATATGATACAATGAATTGGCTTAGCTAGCTGCTGAATTGTATTAATCTAAGTCACATGGCTGGTACATAGTTGGTCACCAACTCCATATATGGCAAGATACACAAGTTATGTCCAATAATGCAATAAGGGTATTTTGGTCATTTTGATTTCTAATTTAATAGTAAATTGGACATTGGCTACAATCATTAGGGTTTAGGTTTTAACCCTTAGGTTTTAGGTTTTAACCCTTAACTTTACAATTTAAATTTCTAAGATTTTCGAGTTTCGGTTTTAAAAATAGAAAATAAATATTTCTAAATTAGAATTCTCTAATTATATTAAAATTTTCGAATCATAAATTCCATCTTGCTAGTTAGGATTAATATTTCCAATTAAAATTGCTAATTAAGCAATTAGGGTCAAAATGGTACATTAGGGTTTATAACCCACGAATTAGGATTTTAAATAGAAAAATAATTTTTCTAATTTAGAAATTAGGTTTCCTAATTAAATTAGGGTTTCCTAATTACTTATAACTTGAAAATTAGGATTAAGGTTTCCTAATTAACATTAAAATTATTAAATTAACAATTAGGTTTTCCCTAATTATAAATTAGGATTTCAAATCCAGAAATTAGAGTTTTCTAAATCAATTAGGGTTTATCCCTAATTAGGTTATTATTAATAACGTTTAAACCTTATACTAGCATTTGCATTCCCAAACTAGGGTTTTAAATTTCTGAATTAGGGTTTCGGATTCCCGAAACTAAAATTAGGGTTTTAGAACCGGTTTCTAGGGTTTTCTATCCATTGCTAGGGTTTTCTAACTGAACGTTGACGTTCTTAACGTATACCTAGGGTTTGTTACAGATATAGTTTATCTGGTCAAACCTTGACCCTTAACCACATTCTGAACACATAAATGACCATATACACAAAACATATTCACGTATACACTTAATCCTGAATAATTCACCAAAATTCTTCGCAGAATTTTGAAATCCTCAAAATTTCTTCCCAAAAATATCAAATGCATACACTTATTTTCTGTCTAGGTTCTAATATTGAACCTTAAATCAATTAATTATAATTTTAAAAATTTTCTAATTTCTCGGGTTGTCACAATGGCTGAGGAAGCCACATGGTTTGTTGTCAATAAAGATTGTTGAGGAATTTGCTTAGCTTAACACAAGTTAAACGAATAGCCATGGTACTTTTTACAAGGATGTTGTGCTTCTTCCCGACGAATGATTGAGAAACAGCGAAACCTTGAAGGACTTGTAGAATGAGTAAAAGCTGTGAAAATAAAATTAGAGTTTGTTGAGGACTTGTTGCTATTTAAAAATCTAAAATGTCTATATATATGTGTATTGAGCCAGTGGTAATTAATCCTTCAAATGGGGACTTCAATGGGGACAAATGAGAGACAATGCCAACTGAAAGAATACATGGTTTTGTCTTCTGACTTATTACCAAAAAATTAGGATGATAGGATAATGTATTATGTTGTTGAAGATAATCATGTCCTACTAGTTCTGTACCATAGCAAAGAGAGCATACTCCAGCCCCTCATGTTTCGTAATGTCATATAGGCAGCCTTTAATTCGTTATTTTGCATATTAAACCCCCACAACCACTCTTCAGTACTCCAGATGTTTGTATGGCACCAGTTTTTGGGTAGGCCGTGAAAAATCTCCTCAGCTACAAAGAATCATATTGTTGGTAGTTTTGTTAGGAAGCATAACCATGTGAAACTTAAAGGTGTATGCCTTCTATTTGAGATTGATAGTATTGTTATCTTTAATATATATATATATATATATATATATATATATATATATATATATATATATATATCTTTGCCAAAACACAGCAAACGATTAAGATATTCTATCAGCTACAAGAGATTCAATTGTCCTTCTAGTATTTGGAAGAATATAAAGCAGCAAGTATACTCTAGTCATGGCTATTCGGTTGCTAAAAATGTGAATGCCAAGCAACTCTTTAAACGTGTACTTTCACTTCCAGCTGCAACATCGTCAGTGCCGAAAGGCCACTGTGCCGTTTATGTTGGCGAATCTCAAAAGAAGAGATTATTAGTCCCGATATCATATTTAAACGATCCTTCATTTCAGAGCTTATTAAGCAAGGCCGAAGAAGAGTTTGGGTTTGATCATCCTATGGGTGGTCTCACCATATCATGTAGAGAAGAAACTTTCATTCAGCTCACCAGTATTTTGTATTGATTTCAGAAAGGAACATAGAGATACTAATATAGGCCATGATCATTCTAACAACTGACCAAACTTGCAAACTCTCTAGTTTTGAATTAGGAGAGTTGGTTGTTTCTTGTAACATTCATGTAACTATTACTGTTAAATGATAACCAGACACTTTTATATATATTTTCCCTTTTAGTAATTCAAAACTTACTAGTGACTATCTTTGTTTAATTATCTACTCGGACTATGATATGTTCTTTTCAATTTCTCAATATTAATAAAGCAAAAATGATGAAAGGAATGCACTCTTGACATTACCATGGAAATTCAATGGAACCATCAATATGTCCTAATTAATTGTACTTTATCATTGGGTCGAGCTATTTATTTAATACTATTGAACTAAACAAATGCGAAGAATGCACTCTCATTGGGTCGAGTTGTTTATTTAATACAATTCAACTAAACAAATGCGAAGAATGTGTAATCTTTTTTGGATTAGACAACTTCCACTTCCATTAGGGTTCATAACGGTTGCAAGGGAAGATTAATATTTGTATATGAGTTGTATTCTTTCTTATAGAAATCGGTGATAAAAGCAAGATGATAAGAGTTTACAAAGTGAAATCAAATGGGGCTTAAAAGTTTTATATATTTTAAAAAATTTAATTTTATAGATGATGATTTTGAATTGTCTCAATTTATGAAATTTCAGATTAAATGAAGCATGCCTATGAAAAAAGAAATGAAAATTTGTTTATCTCTCCTTTTCTGATGTAGGACAAAAATTGGGAAAAATCGTTGGTCCGAAGAAACGACATTAATTCCCAAAGACACTAATTTTCGAAGGCAATAATGTTGAGTTCGGTTGATTTCGTGGTCGGGAGTTAGGTTCGGCTTCTCTTCTGAACGGTCGATTTCACCAAGTAACGATCGATTTCGGGAGAGGTTTTCGGGTTCGGAAATGGCGTCATGGTTTCGGGAGATCGGAACTTCTTCGGAAATGGCGTCATGGTTTCGGGAATTCTGGATTGGTTTTTATTATTTTAATTTTTCTTAGTTTAGGCAGGATTCGTTTATGGTAATAGTGTTGTAGTTAGAAACAAATCTTTATGATATTACGTAATTGAGTTATTACCTATTAGGACTTTGTTACTATATTAATTAGTTACCTATTAGGAGTTTATTTCCATAGGTATAGGAATTCTTTAGCTATAAAACCCGACTTGTGGGTTTAGGATTTAGAGATAATTGATAATATTATTTTCTTTTACGATTGATATCATTTGAATCTCTGGTGGATTTCAGTTATGTTCTAAGAGCTTACGCTGGTAAACTCTTTGCTTAGCACAACTAGCTAGTTATGGAGGCCCAAGTTCATTTTAATTAGTAGCCAAACTAATTAATTTCAAGCTCAAAAGAATTAAAGGAAAGGCACGATCCTAGCCCAATTAAAGAGGGGCATTATGGTCATTTAATTTAGCAAATAATGCATTTAAAAATAAAGCAAAAATGAGGAAAATATTGGGGGGAGGGGAGTATCCGGCCATGTATGGAGATATAAGGCACATGGAAAATTTTTATTTTGTCCAAAAATACTACTAAATTCTACCAACTAAGCTTATGTGTCAACTCTTTAGTATAGCCAACACTTAAGTAGATACTTGCAAGCAACATGAGTTGGTAATTGATATGATAAGTGAGAGAAGCAAGGGGAGAAGGGTGATCTATGCTTTTCATTTTGAAATCTATAAAGAGTTTTTATAATTTTATTTCTTGGTATGCTATATCTATGAGCTAAGGGAAAGACCTCTTTGGAATCATGTAAAAATGTTAAAAAGTGAGCAAGATATGGATTTATTACCAAAACACTCCGACTGTTAGATCATGTTGCTGACCAGCCACATATGGGCTCTTTTTCGAGACCAAAATAGATCCAAATTTGATGTTTGATAAATAAAAATTGTTGTTCGGGAAGCTACGAATCCAACGAGACCGATTGAACCTAAATCGGAGTTGTAGATTTCATTTTATTCAATTTTTAGTGAAGGACCCCAAATCTGTAAAAAAATCAGAAAAATTAAGGGAGCAACTGCCGGTTCAGTTTTCCGGTGAACCGGCGATACTTTCTGGCTACCGGTTCACCAACATTCCGGCCGATTCTGGTGGTGAGTCTGGGACCCAAAATTTTCTAAAATTGTGAAGAATATTAAAATATTTAACTCAGAATTTTTCTGAACAGTTATGTAATTATTAAGTAATTAATGGTTTAAACTCATTTAAATCATTTAAAACTTACTAATTAATAATTATTAATGCCACTAAATGATTATTAAACTAATTACATATAATTTAAATGTAATTAACTATTTAATTATTATTTAAGTGATAATTAAGTAGAGTTAGTGTTAATAAACTAACTACTGATTATTTAATTAAGATTAAATAATAAATAAAGTTAAACCATTGAATAATTATTAATTATTTAATTAATATTAAATAATGATTAAAGAATGTTTAAGTAAGATTATGTAATAATAATGTAATTACTTACTTACATTGACATAAAATTTATAAAATTATTATTTAATTAATATTAAATAATAAATAAGAATAAATAATAATTAATTATTCTTAGATTAATAAGAAAGAATAATTAAAGACTTATGAAGTGAATTAATTATTTATTATTCAAGGATAAATAATTAATTATTTATTATTTAATTAATTAATATTAAATAATAAATAAGGACAAATGTTAATTAATTATTCATTTATTAATAGTAATGAATAATTAAATATTAATAAAGTAAATAAATCAATTACTTATTATTCAAGGATAAATAATTAATTAATTATTATTTAATTAATATTAAATTATAATTAAAGACAAATAATATTAATAATTTAATTATTCATTATTTAATTAATATTAAATAATAAGTAGATGTAATTAATTACTCTTTAACTAATATTAAATGGTAATTAAATGAAGATAGAGTTAATAAATGAAGAGAATTTAAATAACTCATTAATTAAATAATTATAATAAGTTGTTTAAGGATCTAATAATTAAGTGTTTATCACTTAAGAAAAACATTATAAATTAATTAAATCATTAACCTAAGATTAATTAAATATCTTATAGGATTAATGATAGTACATTATATTATGTGTACCTTGTGATTGAATTATTTGCTAGATAATAGCATAAGTAAGCGTATAGACATACAATTATACGCAGTACAAATTAATAGACCAACATTGTCAATGCTAGGTCGTTCAAAGAGTTTTAATTAAAGCTAATTAGTCATAGCTCGACGAACAGACAAGTTCTTTAACTCAAACTTGAGTTATTATTTTCAAAGCATGTTAGTGGATAATTATTATCTATTACTCCACATCCTTAATGATTATTGTGAATTGCACTTTGTGCAATTGAATTCCTATTCAATTATTATTGAATTGTGAATTAGTTAAAGTTCTTTCATTCTTGAACGATTTATGAGATAGATCTATGCTAGTTGTATCAGCTAGATCGAATATGTTTAAATTTGTTAAATCAAATATGTTTTAAAAGTTGTTCTTAACCAATTGATTTGGTAAGGACTCGAGACTGAGAAAAAGAATAATTTTATTAAAACATTATATTGGAAAACAATTGTTGCTCGACTATCAAGTGTTTATGTATAATATACCGGGTATGAAAGGTTGATCCCCTCGATTACCAAAATTTATTAAAAGGACCAGTTTAAATACTGACAACCTTAGTATATGTTCATGGTTATTTCAAACCACTCAACATCTATTATTCAGTTATTGTAACGTAATTCATGTTCTTTCACAATAGATTCTATTGTTGAACATTGAAAGCTAAATTCCTTTCTAATCATGATATATCTCATTTGAATATAAACTTGCTAAGCAAATTAGTTGCTTACTTTTGCTATATCATAATGTTTATTTCAGCTAAGCTCGAGGCATCAAATAAGAAAGATAAAGGCAAGGGCAAGGTTCAGGAATAGTTTATTAAAGAAGTTTAATTTTTATCTAATCTGATGTAATTACTTATGTAAACCTTTTATAATAGTAAAGGTAAGTTTAAGTTAAGGTTAACAAGACTTTAGGATTGTGTTGAAGACTTTATTATAATGAACAATTTATGTTTATTATTTCGCAGTAGTTATAGAATGCTTATGATGATGATGGATCGTGAGCACTGAATCCGAGGTTAGAGAACCCGGATTTGAGGGCGTCACAGGAATGACACGGGAAGAGTTATTTGCTAAGGTTCGATATAATTTATGCTTTGGTATTTATGTTCAAGCTGAAGTGAAAACTCGGTTGGAGGCGAAGAATGCTGAAGTGTTTGACTTGCCTACAGATATGAACATCTCTCGTACTTTCAATGTATCTTATCATTATGAGTTTTATGAAGATGTTCTGTTTAATCCAGAATATAACTCGAGGTCGAGTTCTTCGAAGGTGCGAAGGACTGATGTAGGACAAAAACTGGGAAAAATTGTTGGTCCGAAGAAACAGCATTAATTCCTGAAGACACTAATTTTCAAAGGCAATAATAGTGAGTTCGGTTGATTTCGCGGTCGGGATTTAGGTCCGGCTTCTCTTCGGAACGGTCGATTTCACCCAATAACGATCGGCTTCAGGAGAGGTCTTCAGTTTCAAAAATGGCGTCATGGCTTCGGGAGATTGAAACTTCGTCATAAATGGCATCATGGTTTCGAGAAGTCTGGATTGGTTTTTATTATTTTAATTATTCTTAGTTTAGGTAGGATTCGTTTATGGTAATAGTGTTTTAGTTGGAAACAAATCTTAATGATATTACGTAATTGTGTCGTTACTGCAAGTATTATGCACACAAGCCAATATGTTTGATGATAAAGCATATACTTTATAACAATCTTATTCATTTATTAATAAAAAGTATTAATTTATTAAAGGCTTTTAATTATCTATATGATGCTGTTTTATAATATGTGATAAACCTATAGTTTTAAGCAATGATTTTAGAATAATGATGATGATCTTTCTAATGAGATCTAAATTCTTAGAAAGCTTAAAACTAAAATAGTTCACAATCGTTAGATTACTAAATTAGGAATTAGTGAATCCAAATAGATTGGTACATACGTTGCTTGCTCATTGGATGAGGATGATTGATCTCATGATCATTTGTGTGGAGACACTAAAGCAAGTATGTAGGTGCTTATTAGAGAATAAGTTCACTGAACGTGGCTCGCTAAGGAATACGTAATGGAGTTTTACTTGCCTGTCAATAGGAATTCCTGTAGTGATAGTAGTACAAGTGATACTTGAGATCATTATAGTATCTTGTGTATGATGAATTATACTTTGACTTATTTCTTAAGACTCTTATGGTATATCAAAGGGTATGATCAATAAAGAATCTACCGCTTCTAGTAAAAGAAGAGAAATGTCCTATGTGATTCGATAAATGACTACTCAGTAGTCCTTGGCCAAGGCAGAATGAAATTAGAAAGGAGTTTTTAATTTGTATTATCTGGAGTTGTACATTTAAAAGTTAAAATACATATAATTAAATAAAATAAGACTTGAAAGTAATTACATGTCTTATATTTAATTGGGGCATTGTATGGTGGAAGGATTGAATTGTACGGTAACTATTTACTCAAAGGTTTTTTTATGATTAATGTTGAAATCTATATTATCTGGAAAGTCGTTGATCGCTAGGGAGGCTTATCCCTATTGTAGAATAAATATTATTTATTTAAATAAATTAATAGTTATTTGGAATTTCAATAACCAGAATTCATCGCAAACTCAAATATTCTTAGATTTCATTTGTTCCACAAGACCTTGTATTACTCCTTTTTTTTCCATAATCTTCCTAGAAATATCCTCGATCATATATATAACATCATGGGTATTAGTATGCCTCGTATTATTCATATTAAGCAAATTCTTAAACATTCTTCTTCCTCATCAGAACTTGCAACTTCAACGGTTCCTGATGTCCCAAAGGCTTCTCTTGGCAGTTTATGTTGGAGAAAACATAAGGAAAAGATTTGTGGTTCCGATTTCATTCCTAAATCATCCTTCATTTCAAGACTAAGTCAAGCTGAGAAAGAATTCAGATTTGATCATCCAGAGGGAGGCAAAGTATCACTAACAGAAATTTTTATTGGCATACCTAATGAATTTGAATAATTATCTTTTTCCTTAACCAAGTTTTCCTGATGTCCTATTTTTCTATTAATTTTGATGCTATAGGTATTAGCATGGTCCCCTTGGGGCGGCTAAAATAAATATATGTTTAGCATTAATACTTTTTTAATATTACTTTGATGATAAAAGAATCGTACAAAAAGTTACTTACAAAATAATATGGCTTGTTGTGGTTAATTGTTATCACTAGACTCACCTATGTTCGCTGAATCATCCACTAATTAAACTCTATCACATCATTTTACAAATTAATTTTTGTAAAAAAAAATTGTCACCATAACAACACTCATACTTTTTTAATTATTTTAAGGATACTTAACATTTTAAGTTAGAATTATTACTTAACAATATTTGTGACGCCCCCAAAATAGGTCCATACAACCCATTCTGAGTCGCCAAATATATGGTACAGAATTTAAATACAAACTTCATTTATACAATTATTAACTGTCGTGTAAAATATAACAAAATATAAGTTGTGAGTTTTAATACAAATATTGTCTCGTAAACAATATCCAATCTCAAATAAAGTCCTCATTACAATTATTATCACACTATTTTATAAAATAGTGAGGACTACTATAACAACCATCTTGGTCCATCACTCCATTCCCCGACTAGTCTCAGCTATATTCTCATTTCCTGAAGAGAACAATAAAAGAAAAGGGTGAGCTCAACTAGCCTAGTAAAAAATATTATGACTAAGACAATGTAGAATAAAGTATCCTTAGTCCTCAATAGGGAAAAATCTGATAGAATACACAATAGACAACAAGTTTTAGATCAACAACTGCATCGAAAAAAGTAATCCATTAGAAGAGTCAAGTAGAGTGCAAAGTCTACTATCTTCTATGATTTAAAAGTTCATGTATTATCAATATTTTATTCTTGCAACAACAATCAATAACTGTTTCAAATCAACAAATTATCCATCCACTACGGGCCAAGGATATTCGTTTGTATCACTAGTGGTCATGATCATGCCAAACAACTGTCCATCTATGCATTACGAGCCAAAAAGGACTTTCACCATTATTTGTCTGTAACATTACATGTCATGATTATACCAATACATAATTCCTGATCATAATCATATCAATCAACAGTCCATCTATGCACTACGGGCTAAAGATGACTTTCACCACAATATAAGTATGAGGATGATGATAATGATATAAAGAATTAATCAAGTGAGATTAATGTGACGCCCCCAAAATAGGTTTACACGACCCATTCTGAGTCGCCAGATACACGGTACAGAATCATATACAAACTTCTTTTATACAATACGACAAAAGTGTAGCTGAGAGTTTTTACACGAATATTATCTTCTAGATAGTATTCAAACTCAAATGGAGTCCTCATTACATTTATTATCACACTATTTCATAGAATAGTGAGGACTACTATAACAACCATCTCGGACCATCACTCCGTTCCCCGACTACAAACTTCCTCATCCAACTGTCGTGCAAAATATGACAACACATATGATGTGGATGCCAACTGTGACTCTCATCCCTTTACTTGGATAGTACCTCACAGTGATACCTTATAATGGTACCTTACATAAAGTTACAGTCAATAATTATTTTAGAAATTAAAATCTTTGGAAGATGCTCAAGAAAACCCTCGTACATGGAAAGCCATGCATATAAGTCATAATAGATATCATATGACTCGAGAATTATCCTTGGTTGACCCAATAGACCCTAAAGAAAAATAAGAAGATTGATATCATATTCTTTCCAATGGTGAGTCTTCTCTTAACATATAATTATCTCAATTGTCTCCAATTGAGAATTATATTTTAACCAAACTCTAAGATTATATAGGTAGTGCTCGTAGATATAATCAGTAAGTGGATGTGCACAACCCTGTCTTATGATAATATGAAGTCGTAGGTCGTTAGACATCTTGTATGATAGTGGCAAAACACCCCTCCAAAGTTGGGTTCACCTCACTTTATTCGGTTCACCAAAATCAACGGTTAAAATGACGTATAAAATACGACACACTTATCTAAAATACTCAATAAAATTATTTTCATACTGTTTTAGGGAAAATCTCAATAGTTATAGACCATTATTCTATTCCCCTGTTATCCTCACTCGACCCAGCTACACTCTTATTACCTAAAAGGAATTGTGAAGCAAAAGGGTGAGCACAACTAGCCCAGTAAAGAATATCACGACTAAAGATGATTAAATTATCAATGACCTTCATCAGTAATGAATCAGAGATTTAGAACATATGGTAGATGAAAGAACTTTTCAACCATAGTTGCAGCGGAACGAGCAATCCATTAGAAGAGTCAAATAGACCATAAAGTCTATTATCTTCTCCATGTTAAAAGTCTACCAACAATGTTTTAACCCTGTAACATCAATCAATAGTTCCTGTCCACAATCATGTGAATAACTCATAATCATAATTGTAGTTCTAAATTTCTCTTCTTATCAAGGACGAAGACAATTTTCATCACATGTTTTTACCTGAAATATCAAAGATCATGGTTATACCAAATCACAGTTCATATTCATAATCATAATAATAAATTCATCTTTGCATTATAGCCAAAGATATTCGTTAGTATCACATCCATGAATTATCCATGCACCACGGGCCAAGGATATTCATTATTATCACATCCATGAATTAATATTTCATCGCTGAGACTCAGCTCAATAATTAATCCACATCACTGAATTATCCATGCACTACGGGCCAAGGATATTCATTAGTATCATGACCACGAATTATCCATGCACTACGGGCCAATGATATTTATTATTATCACATCTATGAATTAATATTTCATCGCTGAGACTCAGCTCAATAATTAATCCACATCACTGAATTATCCATGCACTACGGGCCAATGATGTTCATTAGTATCACGACCACGAATTATCCATGCACTATGGCTAAAGGATATTTGTGCTTTCACCAATGGTCATGATTATACCGAATAATCCCTGGTCATAATCATACCAACAACTATCCATCAATGCACTACGGGCCAATGAGGACTTTTACCAAATCATTTGTAACATTATGGGTCAAGATTATACCGAATGATCCCTAGTCATAATCATACCAATCAACAGTCCATTTATGCACGTAAGCCAAAAATGACTTTCATCATAATATAAGCATAAGGATGATGACAATAATATAAGCATTAATCAAATAAAATCAAGGATAAATATTAAAGACTTTAACTTTATCCAGAGTTTAATATATCCAAATTGTCAACATGATACTGCTTTGTGGAGTAAAATTCAAGAATAATATCCATGTATCAATAATAATTTGGACAGAAAAAAAATAAATTTTTCAGGTGAATAGTACCCTGTGAATAGTATCCCGTGAATAGTACCCCAGCAAGATGATGCACAGTTGGCTCAATGCATCATGCTCGCATCCACGAGTAACAAGCTTCAGCGTCAGCATGAAACTGTGGATGCTCCTATTATATTTTTGCACATCAAGTAGTTGACGGTGAGGAAAGTAGGACTAATAGATATCAGATGTCTAAGGAGCTCTTCCGATCTAGAATGACCGATGACACTACAGTACAGATAAAAGTCCTTAACATTATCAATTTTATTGATCAATTAGGACAACAAGTTTTGTCATGGATGGAGAGTTGAGCCAAGATTTGATCTTGCAATCACTCCCGGACTCCTTTCACAACTGTTGTGAAATTTTCATATGAACAAGCTAGATATCAGCCTTGCTGATTTTCTTAACATGTTGAAAAATGTTGAGAGTTACTTTTAAACTAAGAAAAGACCATGTCTTACTGGTAGGGGCCAAAGAATCTTCTGAAAAGAAGAACAATTCAAAGAAGGTAAATAGAAAGGCAAAAACAAAGGATAATAAGAACAAAACCGATACGGATAGCAAAGGAGTTTGCTTTCACTGCAATAAGCTTGGACACTGAAAAGAAACTGCGAGAAGCATCTTGCACAAGCTAACCAAAGAGGCTTAGTGAAGTTTCAGTTACAAATATAAATTTATTCATGATTTAAAATAAATTTTTCTTTAAGTCAAGGTTCTACTTGGGTATTGGATACCGACTTTGGTTATCATAAATACATATTTAATTATGAAGGGACCAAGCAGAAGTAGAAAGCTAAACAAATATAAGTAATCATATGTGTGGAAAATGAAGCAAAGGTTGCCACATTAGCCATATAAACTTATAATTTAGCAATGCCTATGGGCTATTAAGTCAATAAGTTGTTATTGTATTCCAGTTCTTATTAGAAACATTATTTCTATTTTTTTGTTGGGCAATGAAATCTTTGGTATTATATTGAAGAATAATTGTTGTTCTATTTATAATAATAATGTTTTGTATAGAACTGAAATATTACTTAATGGATTTTGTATACTTGACTTACGTAAAAATAATTTTGCAAATTGAACAAATTAGTATAAGAAAATGAGATGATCATTCAAAGAGTTGAATGTGTGTATTTACTAAAATACAAGTGTGAATTATTTGAAAGGTTCAAAGAATTCAGAAATAAAACAAATTGACAAAGTATTAGGATTCTTTGATCGGATCAAGGAAGCAATACTTGTGTAATAAGTTTCTAGATCATCTCAAATAATTTTCTCTCAATGGAAGCCTCCTGATATACAATAATTGATTGATGTATCTGAAAGGAAAAATCGTACCTTGTTAGATATGGTGCGGTCCATAATGATTTTACCGACATTCCAGTATCCCTCTAGGGTCATGTCCTAAAAATGGTTGCATATCTATAAAAAGGTAACCTCAAAATCCAGCCCTAAGACTCCATAAAAGTTATGGACAGGGAGGATTCCTAATCTTAAGTATGTTAAGATAAGGGGTTGTCCAACTTATGTGAAAAGGTTTCAAAGGATAAACTTGAGACAAGATTTGACAAGTATAGATTTGTGGGACATCCTAAAGTAAGTTTAGGGTATATGTTCTATAATCCTACTTAGCAAAAGGTGTTTATTACGAAATACACTACCTTCTAAAATAAAGGTGTTTATCATTGAAGGAGCTAGTTGGAGGATAATAAATCTTGAAAAGTTCAA
This sequence comes from Panax notoginseng, assembly GCA_016801055.1. NCBI lineage: Eukaryota > Viridiplantae > Streptophyta > Magnoliopsida > Apiales > Araliaceae > Panax > Panax notoginseng. The sequence goes on along the minus strand of CM029019.1, from coordinate 20,821,970 downwards.
GAACCACAAATCACTATAAATCAAATAAGAGGAACCTGTAGATAGACCTATTGTACCACAACCGAATAGTAAATCTGGAATAGTACCGAAGATACCTAGGAGGTATGGATTCATCATAGATGATGATGATGAGGTACACATCATAGAAGATGATAATCCAGTTAAATACGATGAGGTAAGAGTTATAGACACTCATAGAAATGGATTGAAGCAGGCTTCTCAATGGAACATTCATTTTGATAAGATAATCAAAAGAGTTTGATTTTATCAAAAATAAGAATGAACCTAGTGTGTACAAAAGGGTCAGTGGGAGCGCCGTGACATTCCTAGTATTATATGTTGATATACTGCGGATAAGAAATGACATAATAATGATATAATCAATAAAGATAAAATTGTCTAAACATTTCTCCATGAATGATTTGGGAAGAGTATCGTAATTGGGGATACAAATCTATATAGATAGATTTAAGATGATGCTCGACTTAACCCAATGAACGTATATTCATTTGATGCTAAAGTTATTTAGCATGGCAAACTCCATGGGATGTCTCATGTTGATGAGCCTTGGAGTGTATCTCTCTTAATAGTCCCCATAGACTCATAAAAGAGAGAACGCATGAGTAACTATCATGTATGCAATGAAATATACGAGACCTGATGTTAATCAGTCATATTCTAGAGAAGTTCACTGTGAGTCAGTGAAAAACATCTTAAAGTACTTAACCAATACTAAGGATGTGATCATATTCATGGTGGGTCTGATTTAAAACTAGAGAGCTTAACAGACTCAAGTTTTTTAGACAGACCGAGACGACAGAAAATCCACTTTAAGGTAAAGTGTTACCTTGAACGGTGGTGCAGTGAATTAGAAAGGTTTCAAACAGTAAAGAGTTGCTGGTTTAGAGATAAAAACAAAGAATGTAGCTATAAATGAAGCTGCAAGTTGATTGTTTAGATGAAAAGTTCATTACAGAACTAGGAATAGTTCCTAAGTCTCATCTTGGATCTAAACATGTATTGTGGCACTTTCATTTGATTATAGGAATCATTGAAAGATGTGAAATCACTATAGAGATAGTGGACTCTCAAAAACAACATTATATATCCATTAACTAAAGCTTATCCAATAGCAGGATAATCGTCACTTAGAGAAGAAGGGTATGAGATACCATGGCGATTGAATTTAGTGCAAGTGGGAGATTGAAAGTAGTATGCACACAAGCCAATCATGTTTGATGATAAAGCATATACTTTGTAACAATCTTATTCATTTATTAATAAAAAGTATTAATTTATTAAAGACTTTTAATTATCTACATGATGCTGCTTTATAATATGTGATAAACCCATAGTTTTAAGCAATGCTTTTAGAATAATGATGATGATCATTCTAATGAGATCTAAATTCTTAAAAAGCTTAAAACTAAAATAGTTCCCAATCGTTGGATTACTAAATTGGGGATTAGTGAATCCGGATAGATTGGTACATACGTTGCTTGCTCATTGGATGAGGATGATTGATCTCATGATCATTTGTGTGGAGACACTAAAGCAAGTATGTAGGTGTTTATTAGAGAATAAATTCACTGAACGTGGCTCACTAAAGAATACCTAATGGAGTTTTACTTATCTGTCAATAGGAATTCCTGTAGTGATAGTAGTACAAGTGATCCTTGGACTTGAGATCATCATAGTATCTTGTGTATGATGAGTTATACTTTGACTTACACTACAAGAAAAATGTTTATCAGCGACCGCTCATCAGCGATCGTATATAGTCGCAGATAGATATCAGCGACCGCATACGGTCGTTAATCGGCGTCGCACAAAATCTAGTCGCTAAGGCGCACATCAGCGACCACTATTAGCGACCGCTATATCTGCAACCGATAAGAGCGACCAAAATGATAAATTCGGTCGCTGAGCTGAGTCAGCATGGACCATGAACATAGCTGACGTGGTCCACATGGCAGCGACCGGTATCAGCGGCCGCATCCGGTCGCTGATAGTCTCAAATATTAATTCGGTCGCTAATAAGTATCAGCAACCACATGCGGTCGCTGATATGAAAAAAAATAAACAGATTTTTGCTTTTTTGCAAAATTCCCAAAAACCTGTACCTGTTTTGTACCTACTTTATCCCAACACACATACACAACAAGATAAGCAGCATACACAATAAAATAAACATCCATTGTACCCACCAACACATACACCAAACTAGTTTCAAAACTAGTTTAAATAACATAACTGAATATACAAGTTATGAACATACACATGCAATAATAACATTTCAAAACTTGTTTAAGTAACATACATACAAGTAAAGAAAAACTTGTAAAAGTACAAGCTTATACTATAACTATAAAAGTGATATATATATAAAGCAGGTACGTCAAGCATCATCGCCTCCTTGATCACCCTATAATTAACAAAATAATAAAATAAGTTACAAATATATACTAACTATGTTAATATTGGTATATTACGACATTATATACAACAAATTGATTTTATACCTCGTCGCCATCCCCATGCTGTGATGCTGCTACCGCCGCCACTGCTTTAGCTAACTCCTCAGGATCCAGAGCCCCCAGATGCCCGCCCAGTATCGTCAGAAGTTTTTGATTTTGACATATAGCTCTAACACAGTCAGCCAGAATATGAACAGCTGGATGGCTCGATGACTGTGTAGACTGGGTAGAAGAGCAGCCTGAGCCACTGAAGGATGGGCGTCGTCGTTGTCCTTGACCTTTAATGTAGTTCTTCTTCACAACAGACGCCCTCTCCCACAACTCTTGATCAATAGACGGACGTGGAGTGCCTTCAGGATAGCGTTCATTCAATAAACGCTTATAAGTGTCATGTCATCATGTTAACAATTAAAAAGTGAAAAATAAATTAATTCTGTAAGCATTGATAAACAAGATCAAGTTGTTAAAATTTATTACCGCTATCTGGATAGCCTCAGGCAGACCATCACGGGTGGCCACGTACACATCCGGCCAATGGATAGGTGTACCTTGAGACTGAGATTCCTATACAAAAAAAAAAGCATAATATTACTAAGTAAAAATGTGATATATTTTCTACAATTCATGATTTTAAACATATTAAAACTTGTAATTAAATACGTACTCTGGCAGTGATATGCTGTAACTGTGAAATACTACCACCCTTGTATGTCCCTTTAGCCTTTTCGCCTTCGGGTACACCCGAGGATCTGTTGCTGGCGGCAGTCTTTCGTCTTTTCACCCAGCTCTCAGCCCTCCATTGAGCACACATCTCAGCCCATATGGCCTGGGTGCACCACCAGGGACTATGTTCGTGCATGTAATCTTCTCCCTGGCCTGGATGGTCGATCTCTGTATTGTAAAGGGCTTTTTGTCTTTCTTTATTCAATTGTCTTTGGTGCGAACCGCGCACTTCTGCCAAAATAATGTCTGTATCACTGAAACCTGCGCGTCCTCCCATCTATACCGTTTCTGTAAATAAAACAACAATAAAAATATTACTAAATAATTATCCTTCGAATACTAAATAATTATCCTTTGTCATAATTAAAAAAACATACCTGAAATTCTGCCCAAACAGCATCCTTGTGGGCGATAGGTGTGCTCGCCCACGTAATCACAGGTGTAGGCCAATTCTATAAACACAGTTGTGATATACACTTGACGATCTTATTATCTGAAAAATCACTATAATATACAACATCAATTAGCATATAATAAAGCAAATTATATCTAAGTTATAATACTTATGAACATTTTTCAAACTTATACTTAAAAAAAATTCGCCAGAGTCTCCCCTGTAATATAGACTAGCCACATGCACGACGACATGCATATATGGACATTTCTAGGCACCCAATACACAAACCAAGAGAAATATACAAACTTTCAATACAATATATAAGACCAAAACAATAACGATTGAATGCAAATTAAAGCAGTAAAAAATTCAAACCCATATACATTACCAATATAATATCAATCAAAACATTACCAATATACAATAAATAGAATCTTAAATGATATATGCGGGACGTACGTGCTATTCAGAGGAGGGCGAATCTGAATAAGAATCCGATCATCTGGATTACTAGGGGCCTTGGGCACATGATTAGGCCCCCTACCCAAGCCGCGCTTTTTCTGCATTGCTTCAGAAGCCATCTGTATATTACAAATTTCAAGATGTTATTATGAGTCATGTTTGATTACATGTATATATGACAATAAACATGACAGTGATATAAACATATATATATATGAATATAAAATGACAATAAACAAAAGTTGCATTTAAATAGTTTAGTACATAAACATGCATGACAGTGATATAAACATGTATATATATGAATATAAAAAAGTGTAATGCTAAACATACATTTCAAGTGTCAGTGTCTGATTCAGAATCAATTTGTATACGTGTTACAGATTCATAACCATCATCTGCTTCAGATTCAGTGTCAGATTCAGTCAATAACTCTTCCTCCTCAGCATCAATGTCATCTGACACAAGTATTGACTCAGGATCTAATTCATGTGGTTCATCTCCACCATCTAACTGGATTACTTCATTGTCGTCCTCCACATTTATTATAGTTTGACTAAGAAGCATCTGCTTTTGGTAAATCTCCCCATCAACTAATTCTACACGACTACGCGCAGGAGTATGAATTACAACTTGCCAATCTGTAGGCGGTCTATCCCTTTTCCTAACAGGACTAGGAGTGTAATATACTTGTACTGTTTGAGTTTGTGACGCCCCCAAAATCAGGTATACATCACCCATCTTGGGTCGCCACTTACATGGTACAAAATACAAATACAACTTAATTATACAACAGTCGTGTACAATACGACAAAACATAAACTGTGAGTTTGAATACAAATATTATCTTCTAGAGAGTATTTATACTCAAAAGGAGTCCTCATTACATTTATTAACACACCGTTACATAGAATAGTGAGGACTACTAACTATTACTATCATTCGAACCATCACTCCGTTCCCCGACATGCCCCAGCTACGTTCTCATTTCCTGAAGAGAACAGTGAAAGAAAGGGTGAGCTCAACTAGCCCAGTAAAAAATATTATGACTAGATAATGCAGAATAAATTATCATTAGTCTTCAACAATGTTAAACTGATAAAATATAATAGACATCACGTTTAACTGCAGCGGAACAAGCAATCCATTAAAAGAGTCAAGTAGAAAATAAACTCTACTATCTTTTATGATTTAAAAGGTTTTTCAACACTGTGATCGCTGGAACTCAGCTTAATAAAATAATCCACATCATCGAATCACCCCTGCACTACGGCCAAGGATATTCGTATATTCATTAATGGTCATGATCATGCCAACAACTGTCCATCAATGCACTACGGGCCAATGAGGACCTTTACCACATCATTTGTAACATTACGGTCATGATTATACCGAATAATCCCTGGTCATAATCATACCAAGTCCATCTATGCACTACAGGCCACAGATGACTTTCAACATTTTATAAACATGAGGATGATGACAATGATATAAGAATTCAATAAAACAAGTTCAAGAATTAATTTTTCCAAGACTTAACAACGTCCAAATTGTCAACATGATACTGCTTTGTGGAGTAAACTTCAAGACTGATCAGGAGAATATTTTCATGAATAGATACTAGATGAAGCGCAAATATCAAGGATATTTCACTAATTTCATGGAGTATAGAAGTCAAAGTTTTAATTAACTGAGCATAATAAAGAATGGAATAACAAAAGAAATCACCATGCATGCGATAGACCGCACAGACAGGTTATTCTTAACAGACTAATAATAATAGAACCAGGTCCGGCGTAAACGCACAGACAGGATATTCCGACAGAATAATAAATAATGGAACCAGGTTCGGTGTAAAACACACAGACAGGATATTCTGACAGAATAATAATAAAGACGGAACCAGGTCCGGCGTAAAGCACAGACAGGATGTTCCAACTAAAAATAAAGACAAAATAATAAAGACGGAATCAGGTCCGGCGTATAGCACAGACAGGATGTTCCAATGGAATAACAAAGACAGAATAATAGAAGAATGTCACCAAGTATAGGGTATTCCGCATATACAGGTTATTCCAACAGAATAATAAAGAAATGGAATAACAGAAGTTCTCTTCTTGAATACAAAAGAATAATATCCCTTACCTTAAAAGAACTGGATATTGGAAAAGTGAAATAGCAGAATACTTTTATTCTCTCTCTCTTATTCTCTCTATACTTTCTTTCTCTATCGCTTGAATGAATTCGTGAAAAATAATGAAGCCATAGGCCTCTATTTATAGAAAAACTGAGGGTGACTCTTGGTCTTAACGAAGGGTCAAATGACTCTTGGTCTTAACGAAGGGTCAAATGACTCTTGGTAATATTGAAGGGACAACTACTATTGACGAAAGTAATTACTATTGACCAAGGTAAATACTATTGACAAAGGTAATTACTATTGATCAAGGTAAATACTATTGACGAAGGTAATTACTATTGACCAAGGTAAATACTATTGACCAAGATAAATACTATTGACGACGGTAATTACTATTGACGACGGTAATTACTATTGATGAAGAGACTCTTAGATGATGACATATGGGCCCTCCATAAAAAATAACAAAACTTACAACAACGTCTCAATTATTGATTTAATAATATAACATATTATACAGATGATACTATGACAATAATTTAAGAGATATGATGTAGTAATTACTATAGCAATAATTGAGTATAGCTGAGTGACTTCTTACGTAAGCATCAATAATCAATACCGTGTGCACTATGCAACCACGCGTATTACTATACTTTTACTATCGGGTAGTTCAACAGTTTTAACGGTTTTAACGGTAACACCTCAGCCGTTATTTTATAGAAAGATAATTTTTGTCGTTTTCTAACTATAACAATACTTCTGTTGTGGGGTCCACCAATGATTGTGCCGTCGTACAAATATTCTCCGACAAATAGAATATTCCCCGACCAAACGAATATTTTATAACAACTTGCTTACTTTGCAAAATTTATAAATATTACCCACAACTATAACATTACTCCATAATATTCAAAATAATATTTATAGAAAAATTCATCTTTATTTATAAAAGTTGGGGTCTTACAGAGTTGGTAAAACAAACAGTTCGTTGGAGTACGCAGACCTATGGAGGTCAATATCGACGATTCCATGTCTGTCAATACGTATCCCTTTTTCTGAATCAAACCAACGGCACTTGAACAAGTGAATATGACCCCCGTAAGTGCCCTTGTACGACAACTCTACGATTTCCTCCAACTCCCCATAAAAGGCATGACCAAGCTCATTGTAACAATCTCCTTGGACACACACTCCAGAGTTTGTTGTTCTTTTATCGCGCTCATATGCCTTTGTGTGAAATTCACAACCATTTATTTTGTAACCATTGCGGCTGACTTGGTCCCTGTCTGGTCCCATAGCTAGGACTTGTACATTAGCCGGAATCGTTGATACCTCAGTCAAAGCCTACAAAAACTCCATCTTATTAAATGAAGTCATAGTTAAAAATTGAACTACATTCTTAAAAATTGAACTTACTTTGTCCTTTAGCCAAAGTGCAAAGTTTGAACTTACTTTGTCCTTTAGCCAAAGTGCAAAGTTTTTATCCCGATTGATTTGAATATCTTTATCAGTTATGTCGGGATGCTTCACTTTTAACTCGTCATCGTACAATCTATACCATGTTATAAAAATTAACATATTGGAATAAATTTTTAACTTAAAAGATAAATTATCAAGTTTACATGTGTACCTCACAAATTCGTCAATCTCCTCGCAATTGAGAAGAATGTAAGTATGTGCAGCATGTAATTCTTGCTCAGAGAGGAATATGCGCTTTCCTTTTCCATAAGCGCGGCCCGATAGACCAAATACAGAGAGCCGGCCATTTAGTTCAACATTTCCCCCATCATCATGTCTCGATACTCGATTGGCCTTTGTCAAGACTTCGTCCAGAAAATAGTCTAAGACAAACGTAGATATCTCATCGAAACTGTATGCCTCGCATATCGACCCCTCGACATAAGCTCTATTCTTCACCTTCCTCTTAAGGTTTTCCATCACCCTTTCGAAAGGGTACATCCATCTATATTGAACTGGACCCCCAACACGAGCTTCATAGGGAAGATGGATTTGCAAATGCTCCATGGAGTCAAAAAAAACCAGGTGGGAATATTTTTTCTAATTTACACGTGATCTCTATGATGTTCTTCTCAAGTACAGACATGTCCTTCTCATTTAATGATTTTGAACATAAGTCTTTGAAGAAACAACTAAGATCCGTCAAAGCATCCCATATTGGTTTATCAAGCAAATTCTGAAATGTTATAGGCATGAGTCTCTCCATGAACACATGACAGTCATGACTCTTCATCCCTTGCAATTTCCTACCCGTAACACACCTTGCAATGTTTGACGTATATCCATCTGGTAGTTTCAAAGACTTAACCCATGTGCACACATCTTCAACTTACTTTTTGGACAATGTGTACCTTACATGCGGTTTGACAATCTTACCATTAGGAGATTCATAAAGTTCTAATCTGGGACGCTTATAAATATCTTTCATATCCAAACGTGCCTTATCGTTATCTTTTGTCTTCCCCGTAACATTCATCACAGTATTAAACACATTGTCAAACACATTCTTCTCAATATGCATCACATCTAGATTATGACGAATCAAATTTGTAGACCAATAAGGCAGTTCCCAAAAGATACTTCTCCGAACCCAGTTATGAGATTCGCCAAACCCATTGATTATGTTTGTGGCATCAACCTTACCAAATGGGATAACCGACAATCTCATCACACGATCTCGCATCTCCGTTCCCGACAATCGCGGTGCAGGCATATCATTGTCTACTTTCCCTTTCTTGAAGTGTTCTCTATTTCTTCGAAACGGGTGATCTACCGGTAAGAACCGACGATGACAGTCAAACCAACAAGGCTTTCGACCTTTTGATAGATTAAACGACTTTGTATGCTTCATACAATACGGACAAGCCAACTTCCCGTGTGTACTCCATCCAGCTAATATACCATAAGCTGGGAAGTCACTTATAGTCCACATAACCGCTGCCCTAAGGTTAAAATTTGTTTTCGTTGCAACATCCCAAGTCTGTACTCCATCCTCCCATAATACCTTCAACTCATCTATAAGAGGTCTCAAGTAAGCATCTAAGTTCGTTCCAGAACTCTTAGGACCAGGAACCACGAGTGAAAGAAACAAGTATGGTTGTTTCATACACATCCAAGGAGGCAAGTTGTACGGAGTAACAATCACAGGCCAACATGAGTACGGAACAGCTGAGTGGCCAAACGGATTGAAACCATCGGTGGACAATCCAAGCCTCACATTTCTAGGTTCCAATGCAAACCCAGGATGTGCTATGTTGAAATCTTTTCAAGCCTGCCCATCTGCGGGATGATTTAGTTCTCCATCTTTAGCTGGAGATTTTGCATGCCAACTCATATGTTCAGCTGTTCTTGAAGACATGTACAATCTTTTTAGCCGGTGTGTTATTGGAAAATACCTTAGAATCTTAAACGGTATACTTGATTTTTTTGTAGTCACACCCTCTTTATTAGGCCTAAACCGATCATGACTGCAAAACGTGCACCTTATCATCTGTTCATTTTCCTTATAAAATAACATGCAATCGTTGGGACATGCATCGATCTTTTGGTATCCAAGACCCAACTTCTTCACCATTTTCTTACAAAAGTAATAGTTATCAGGCAATTTCTCACCGTCAGGCAACATACTCTTAATAGCCTTCAAGAGCGAATCAAAACACTCATGGCTCATGTTGTGATCAGCCTTGATGTTAAGTAATGTCGCCACTGCAGATAATGTAGTGTATTTGGTGCAACCATGCCACAATGGCTCGCTACCCTCGTCTAATAACTTAAAGAAGTCTTTGGCATCAGAATTCATAGGTTGTTCTCTGCCTTGTTCCCAATCAAAATTTGGCCCTGCAATATCATGAACCATTTCATTCATACGATGAGTACTACTGCCCGAATTGTGTACTTCTGTGATGCCACCACCTTTTCTCTGTCCATGTGCCCACCAGCATTCTTCGTAATTTCTCATGAACCCAGAAACAAGTAAATGATAGTTTATCACGTCTCTGTCCATATAATTTACATTCTTACACTTCAAACATGGACATCGTATCTGCGACTTACCATTCATACATTCCGGGTGACTATACGCATAATCCAAAAATACTTGGCAACCAGCTCTAAATTCAGCTGTAGCACCTATCTGGGCACTTGACTTTCGTCGTGCCATCCAACTACGGTCTGAATAGAGGTCCATGATTCCACGGTACCTACTACAGACAACATTATAAATGTTAACATATGACTTGAGCATACTTGTAAGCATGCATATGATTAACATTTAAGCATACTTGTAAGCATATGAGTTGAGCATACTTTTAATCATATGACTTAAGTATACTTGTAAGCATCTGATTAACATTTAAGCATACTTGATGTTAACGAATGATTAACGAACGAATGATTAGCAGTCTCTTTATTGACCAAGTGTGTCTAGTTACCTTTTCTGTTGCACTAACAGTTCCCTAGCACTGCCTATTTTGGCTTAACAACCCCCTAATAGCTTACCATGCTAACAACCAAGCTTGGAGTGATAGTACAGTGTCGTATAATATGTGGGTTAATGAGACTAGTCCTAGCTAGGAAGTCAAATGAACAAGGGTAGTTTAGCTGTCTTCATCAACAATATATTTCTTTTTGGAAGTCTACGGAGTGGAGTTATAAAACTAGCAACTTTATATTGGCCCCATTTGCATTGGCACAGCCCGAGAGTTCATAATTGTACATTTTATGTCTAAACAATCCAGTAGTCATCATCATTGTACCATCACTTGGGCTTATTTACCCATAGTCTTCATCCTCTTTCTTCCTTCCTTTTATATATATATATATATATATATATATATATATATATATATATATATATATATATATAATGTTCTTGAGGTTAGTGTCAAATTCAAGCATTTATTATACCAGACCAGCTGCTGGACTTTGAGATTGTTGGTTCCTGCATGCTGATTATAAGCTAAGCTAAAAAAATAATATATGTTTTAACACACACTCCTATGTTATGGTGGTTTGAGCCTTTGTCGGGATGATAGTATTTTAGTATTAAACTTCACGCTAACATTGGTAATATTACTATTAATCACAAACTTCGCGGAACGTGAGAATCAACAGAATTAGTTATGCGTCATCTCAAGGACTGTTTCAAGACCTATTACTGTATTTGGAGAGGGAGGAAAATATGTTAATCCTTACATCTTGTCTTGGATAAAAGAGGTTATCCAATGAACTCTCCCAAACATACTGAATTTCTAATCGACTACAATTAAGTAACCCATAAATATAGCTCCTTATTAGGTGATACACAGACGCATAAGAAATCTTTGCTAAAATCAAGGTGAGTCTGAAGAAACAACCCAATTTTGAATAACACACAAGGTTGAATAACACATATTCAGTATATTCCCAATTTCAACACATATTAAAACACATATTCAGTATATTAAACACATATTAACCCAAAAAAAAATTAACATAAAAATTTCAGTAATCTCATAGAACTCTTTGCAACAATTTCAATATATTCCCAATTTCAATAAGAAGCTATAAATTTCAGTAATACCAAATGCAATAATCCCAAATTCATACCACAATGAACTACTAGAATTCATACCCAAATTCATAGATCTAAATTAACTCTTAAAATAAAAATTCAGTAGCAATATAAGATAATTTATGGTATGAACTAGCTTTTTCCCAAACTATTGTACAAGAAATTCAGTAGCAATATAAGATAGTGCTTTCATAGTTAGGTAACCTATGGGCGGCGGCGGCGGCGGCAGCGATGGCAGTGGCGGCGGCGGTGGGTAGCGTGCGTGCGTCTTCTCCTTTTTCTTCTCTCCCTCTTCTCTCTATTCGATCTCCCTCTTTTTTTTCTTTCGTTTCTGTTTCTGCGAATGACTGAAACTGGGTAAATTAAGTTTGATCAGCGACCGTTATCCGCGACCGCATGCGGTCGCTACTTTTTAATGACATGGATTTATCAGCGACCGCATGCGGTCGCTGATATTAATTGGTCGCACATACCCTTGGCGCCAACATTTCGTGCCAAATTTTACGAGGGAAATGTGTGTTAGCGACCACTGAGCGACCGCATGCGGTCGCTGAAATTAATTAGTGACTAGATTAATGTCTGGTCGCAGATATCGGTCACTACTAGTTATATCAACGACCGTAAAGGCAGTCGCTGATATTGTTGGTCGCTGTTAGACATTTTTCTTGTAGTGTTATTCCTTAAGACCCTTAGGGTATATCAAAGGGTATGCTTGGGTATAATAAGTTGTATATGGAGATAATGTATGATCAATAAAGAATCTACCGCTTCTAGTAAAAGAAGAAAAATATCATATGTGATTCGATAAATGACAACCCAGTAGTCCTTGACCAAGGCAGAATGAAATTAGAAAGGAGTTTCTAATTTGTATTATTTCGTGTTGTGTATTTAAGAATCGAAATACATATAATTAAATAAATAAGACTTGACAGTAATTTCATGTCTTATATTTAATTGGGACATTGTATGGTGGAAGGATTGAATTGTACGGTAACTATTTACTCAAAGGTTCTTTTATGATTAATGTTGAAATCTATATTATCTAAAAAGTCGTTGATCGCTAGGAAGACTTATCCCTATTGTAGAATAAATATTATTTATTTAAATAAATTAATAGTTTAATTTATTTATTTAAATAAGATTAGAATTGTTCTAATTGATTTATTCACAACCGGTTTAATATGGAGAACCTAAAGGGTCACACCATAAAAGGAAGAATAAGTATTTAAGAAGTTAATGGCATAATCGTAATAATAAGTTAAGTATATTTAATTTAATCTATTGTGATAGAATAAATTAAATAGCTTAATATTTACTATTTAATATTTTAGAAATATTAAATATAAACTAATAAGAGGAGTCTTATTATTATTATTAATTCCTAAAGGAGTTTGAGAATTAATTAATAAAAGTACTCTCAAATATCCTAATAAGATTAGGAGGCTAATTAATTAAAAGAGTTTAATTAATTATTCCTAATAAGATTGGGAGTGTAATTAATTAAAGGAATCTAATTAATTAAAATAAAACTCAATTCCTTAATTGTTAAGGAGGGTTGCCCACATCTATAAATAAGAGGGGTCTTATTTTGAGTGAGGTGGGTTGACACTTTAACAAACACGTGATTACGTAATTCCAATAGTTGGAGAGTACGCTTTTTTCTATGAGAGATAGAAAAACTAAGGTTTTGCCAAACACACATCTTCTTGAATCTTTCTTCTTCCTTGGTGGATCACCTCTAGAGGCCAAACACTTGGGTGGCTAACGTTGATCAAATGAAGAAATCAAATCCGGTGGATTCAAGTTGAACGCGAAAGGATTTGGAGGTGAACTTGTACCTGAGGAAACTCGAATATTCAAGGGTATGATTCTTGTTCTTTATCTTTTCATTTAATTAATAATTGTGCATAAAGGATGATCCGGGTATATGGTTTGTAAAATTTTAAAACTCTGATTTTTCATGTTTCCGCTTATTTTGTGCAATTTAATTGCGTTCTTGAATATTATAAACCTAACAATAGTAACCTGTGAATAGTAACTCATCAATAGTACCATAAAAAGTACTCCAAATACCCGAGTGAATAATATTCGAGTGAATAGTAATCAGGTGAATAGTAACTCGTGAATAGTACCCCGACATGAAAAGTACCCCGACATGAAAAGTACCCCGAATACCCGAGTGAATAGTAACCCGTGAATAGTACCCCGGGTGACAATATTGATATTTAATAAAAAGTTCAGATCAATATTCCAATAAAACGATACTAGATGAAGCGCAAAACTCAAGGATATTCCACAAATTTTAGGGTTTATAGAAGCAATACTTACCATAGTAAGTTTAGATTTAAGAATATGAAAAGAAATAATATACGAAACTGCAAATAGATTTTCACCTGTCATGCGGTACGTAATCCGCGTAGACAGGTTATTCCGACATATTAAAGGATGAATACGAAAAATAGTATTCCTTATGAATACGAAAGAAATAATATCCCTTACCATACGAAAATAACATCTCTTACGAATGCAACAAATAATATACCTTACCTTAGTAGAAAACTGTATACTGCAATAGTGAAGTAGCAGAATACTCTTCTTCTTTCTCTCTATTGTTTCTCTCTCTATAGCTTCTCTTGTGAGTCTTAGTGAATTGGTGAGAATGAAAGAACTAAGCTTCTATTTACAGGAAAATGGACTAAATAGTAACTAATTCACGGACGGTCTAGATTGATTTACTATTAAAAACACAACCGAGGGGCCATATTAATTTACTATTAAAACCACAACCGACGGTCTAGATTAATTTATTAAAACCACCACTTACGGTCCAGATTGATTTACTATTAAAACCACCACCAACGGTCCAGATTGATTTACTATTAAAACCACCATAAATGGTTCATATTGATTTATTTATTACACTTTGGTACCCTAAAGTTTTTCAAGTTTACATTGTTCCCCTCTAACTTTTGTAATTCACTTATCTTCAATAAACATATTTTTAATATATTAACAATTATTCATCATTAATATTACAACTCACAATATTTAACAACCAGATCATTCTTAGGAAAGAGGGGGCTTTCCGATAAGGATTTCTCCCTATTGACGCACAATTAGGTGACCAAACCTCTCCTCGGTAGAACTTTCTAGACATCATCAATATTACAAATAATAATATGAATAACTTTGTCGTCTTAATTATTGATTTAGAAATATAAAATATTATGCAGATGATACTGTAATGACCCCAAAATAGGTCCATTTCACCCAACCCATTCTGAGTTGCCAAATACATGGTATAGAAAATAACTACAACTTCATTATTATAATTGTCATGCAAAATACAACAACACATATACTATGAGTTTAAATACAAATATTGTCATCTAGACAGTATTCAAACTCAAATAAATCCTCATTATAATTATTGATACACTATTTTACAAAATAGACTACTAAACAACTATCTTGAACCATCACTCCACACCCCGACTAGTTCCCGCTATATTCTCGCCTCCTAAAAAGAAAAATAGAACAAAAAAGAAAAGGGTGAGCTCAACTAGCCCAGTAAAGAATATTATGACTAAGATAATATAGAAAAAAATTATCGTTAGTCCACAACAGGGAAAAATCTAATAGAATACAATAGACAACAAGTTTTAGATCAACAACTGTAGCGAAAATAATAATTCATTAGAAGAGTTAAGTAGAGGATGAAATCTACTATCATCTATGAATTTAAAAGTTCATCATCAATATTTTATCCCTGTAACATCAATCATCAAATATTCATATTTACACTACGGGCCAAAGATATTCATTTGTATCACCAGTTGGTCATGTTCATCTCAACACCTGTTCATCTTTGCACTACGGGCCAAAGATATTCATCAAGTAATCATTTATCTTTGCACTACAGGCCAAAGATATTCATCAAGTATCACCATTAAAGACTGTGGATGATAAAAATATTTTCAAGAAAACGAATCCAGCGAGATAAAAAAACTAAGATTAGGGATTCGTACTTCGGTTTATCTAAGTTCAAAAATACTGCATAATAATCAATTGTGGAGCAGAATTTAAAAATAAAGATTAAAACATAGATCCAATCAAAGATAGGAATCATAACAGACAATCTTGGACACAGAAAAGAAAATTTAATTTTTCTGTAAATAGTGTCGTATTCGTGAATAGTGTCGTATACGTGAATAGTAACCCGACACTAAAATATAAAAATTCCACAAGAAAAATCATCATACTTCGTGAATAGTACTTGTGAATAGACCTGGCAAATGGGCGGGCCGAGGCCGGGCCGGGCTATGAACGGGCTGGGCTGAAATGGCCCGGGTTTTGGTGGGCTAAGAATGTGCGGCCCGTGGCCCGGGTTGGGCCAGCCCGGCCAGGCCCGCGGGCTTCTTCCTTCTTTTCTTTTTTTTTTTGCAAAATTTTGTTACACCAAAAATAGTAATATTAATAAATATTAAAAAATAATAAAATAATTTATAATTAACAATAATTCTAATTTAATAATAAAATAATTTATAAATTAAATACTCCTTCGTTATTAGAATTTGAGGAAAATAAAAGATTAATATAGATGGTAGTCTCATCAGATCACCAAGCCACTAGATACATACATTCCTTGGATGGGAATCATATTTTGGGGGGTTTGAGTTTGACTGACTGAATAAAGTTTACTCCATTCAGTAGATGCATGTGATAGCATTACTTTAGTTGACATAATAATTAAACCAGTTTTTAATATCTTTATTAAAACGAAAAAATGAAGTGGAAGCAGTGCACTCTCAATATCTCACAATTATCACTAGCTCAAAGTCGGCTCAAATTTCGAATTCAAATACATTTAAATAAGTTATTAAATCATTAATTTAATAATATATTTTTTTAATTCATTTTAGCTCATCACAAATTTATAATTTAATAATCACAAATTTTTTTAATTTTAGCTCATTAAAGATTGCATTAAAAATAAACAATTGTTGTAACTCAGTTGGTTTGAACTCTTATATATTTACTTACAAGTCTTGTGTTCAAGCCTCACAACCCACAACCACAAGTAGTAACATTTTATTTAAAAAAAAATCATGGGTGGCGGGCACACCGGGCTAAAAACGCCCGAATTTTCATGGGCTTAAAAAAGGTGGCCTAAAGCCCGGGTTTTGGCGGGCGGGCCAGGCCGACCCGCGGGCTTTGGGCCCATTTGTCAGGTCTATTTGTGAATAGTAACTCATGAATAGTAACTCATGAATAGTAATCCCGACATGAAAAGGTAAAAATTTCATAATAAAATTCATACCAATATTCTGATATAATGATATTAAAAGAAATAATATCATTTACGAAAAAATAACATCCCTTACCACAAAAGAATAGTACTTCTAGCTGGAATATTAGATATAACGCTGAAGGAAACTTGCACTGTATAGCAACACTCAAAATATCTAAATACTCATAAAAATAAGCTCGATAATATAGAGAGAGAAAACTTTAGATTCTGGTGTGATTTTCAATTCTAACCTAAGCACCCTATTTATAGGAAAATACTTAGAACACTAAAGTAGAAAATTTAATAAAATAATATATTTATAAAAAAAATTCACGCCCACCTCTTGACAATCTGAATTCAGCCACCAGTGGGGTCCACAATAATGAAAAAAATGTTTTTTTAAACAAAAATATTTAAAACTCCAAAAATCAATTATTCTGGAACTTCATTATTCATAATAAATAGCCCTTTTATCAGAAAAATTCGAAACTTATGTCCATTATATAGGAAATTCAATTCTATACAATTTTGTAGCTTTAAATTTTTTCAAATTCTAAACAGAAATTGACCGAAATCCACATACGGACGATTTTACATGCTATAATCAAATTTCAGTCAAAAATGGGGTCCACCAACATGTTTAACATGTTTTTATCATTTATTGTAATAAAAATACTCTTCCTCCTCATTTATTCATATATCACACATTCATTATAAAAATATCACCATTATTATATTATCGCATTATACATTTATAATGTAATATAATAATATATTTGAATGAATTATTTTATCAGAAAAGATAAAATATCAATTTTCAACAATTGACACTTTCATAAAAATTTCTCTATTTATATCCACATAAAATAAATATTTTTCTTATCATATATATCAATAATTAATTATTCACAAATAATATTACAGAATCACAATAATGACAACCAAGTCGTTCGTAGGAAAGAGGGGGCCTTCCGGTAAAGATTTCTCCTTACTGGCGCGCAATTAAATAAACTCTCCTAGAAAAAACTTTCTTAGACATTGCCAATAATGCTATCTAATAATATTATTCAAATAATATAAATTATTGATCTGATAATTTGAAATATTGTGCAATGACAATTATTGAGTCAACAATATAAAATATCAACGTAGCAATTATTGAATCAATAAAATAAAATATTGAACAGTAATTACTGTAACAATTATTGAGTAATACCTTCTTACATAAGAATCAATAATTGGTGCAATACTGTGTGCTACTGTGCAAACACCGCGTATTACTGTATTTAACCACGGGGTATTCCAACAGTGTTAACGTTAACAACTACGCTATTATTTATAAAAAAACTCATACTTGTCATTTTTTTTATCCAATCGCTTTCCGTTATGGGGCCCACACAAGACTGCGCCGTCGTACGAATATTCCCCGACAGCAAGAATATTTCATGACCAAACGAATATTCTCCGACAATAATGAATATTTTATAACCACTTGCATATTTAAAATATTTGCGCATTTTACCCATAACTAACCACATTAATCAAATCAACCCCTTACAATTTCAAAATAATAAATACAGAAAATTCAATTTAATTTATAAAAAGTTGGGGTCTTACAGATACTGTGACAATAATTGAATCAATAATATGAGAGATATTATGCAGCAACTACTGTAGCAATAATTGAATAAACTGAGTGGCTTCTTATGTAAGCATCAATAATCAATACTGTGTGCTACAATACAACCACGCGTATTACTGTGCTTTTACTACCGGGTATTTCAATAGTTTAACTGTAAAACTTTAGCCGTTATTTTTATAAAAATATATTTCTATCGTTTTCTAACTCCAACAGTTATTCCGTTGTGGGGTCCATTAATGATGGTGTCGTCGTACGGATATTTCCTGACAAAAAGAATATTCTCCGACCAAACGAATATTCCCCGACACAACGAATATTTTATATCAAATTGCTTACAATGAAAAAATTTCACATATCACCCTTAACTTTAACCCTTTATCAATTTAACCATTTACTAAATAAAATAATCATTATCAAAAAAATTGAATACTTTCATTTCATAAAATTTAGGGTCTTACAATCAAGAATAAATATTAAAGATTTATAATTCAATTTATCCAGAGTTTAAGAATGTCCAAATTGTCAACATGATAACTAATTGTGGAGTAAAATTCAAGAATGATATTCATCATGAATCAAAAATAATTTGGACAGAAAAGAAACTAATTTATTCATGAATAGTACCCATGAATAGTACCGTATAAATAGTACCTATGAATAGTACTCCGAATGAAAATATTAAAATTTAAAAAAAAGGTTCAGACAAATATTTTTAGTGAAACGATACTAGATGAAGTGCAAAACTCAAGGATATTCTACTAATTTCAAGGATTATAGAAGCAATACTTATCAAAGTAAGTGTAGATTTAGGAATATGAAACGAACTAATATTACTTACATACTATAGAGTATGGAAGAAAATAATATTCCTTACGAATATTGAACGAAAATAATATTCTTTATGAATACGAAAAATAATATCTCTTACGAATATGAAATAAATAATACCCCTTACTTTAGTAGGAGACTAAATCTGACTAGTATAGCGGAGATATTCTTGAGGAAAAACTTGCACTATTTGCTACACTCAAAGTATCCTTATACTTAAAAGAAATACTCATAATATTATAGAAGAAGAATTATCTGATTCTGGTGTGATTTTCATTTCTTAACTAAGCATCCTATTTATAAGAGAATGGCATAGCACTATTTAAGAAAAAATCACGGATGCACAGAAGAAAAAATATTCACGGGAGAAGAATTCGGCGAATTCGCGCGATTTTCTGATTTTTACTATTCATTACTGTGCAATAAAATATTCTAATAAAACAAAAATTTTATATAAAATATAATATATTCTAATTATAATCTAATAAAAAATAACTTTATATATAATATAAAAAGTATTATGTTTTATATAAAAAATTTTCTGTTTTATTACTATTATAATAATAATAAAATAAAACTGAGATCACTTTCTACCGATGGTTCTCAAAAATGAGTAAGTGAGGGTACATGTAATAAGTCAAACTTACAGCAAATACTTCATGACAATCCTTCTATTTATATCAAAAATTGAATAAATATTTACTACAAATCACTTATCTTCAATCAACACATTTTTAATCTTTCAATAATTATTCATCATTAATATAATAATTCACAATATTGACAACCAGATCATTCCCAGGAAAGATGGGGCTTTCCGATAAAGATTTCTCCTTATTGACGCGCAATTAAATAACCTAACTCATTTTCTCGACAGAACTTTCTAGACATTGTCAATAATACAAATAATAATATGAATAATTGTGTCGTCTTATTTATTGATTTAATAATATAAAATATTGTACAGATGATACTGTGACAATAATTGAATCAATAATATGATATACTATGCAGCAACTACTGTGACAATTATTAAATAAACTGAGTGATTAAGTACGTAAGCATCAATAATCAGAGATACTGTACAATACCGTGTACTACTGTGCAACCACGCGTATTACTTTTCTTTTATCACCGGTATTTCAACAGTTTAACGGTAAAAGTATTACCGTTATTATTATAAAAAGGTTATTTATGTCGCTTTCTATATCCGACAGTCATTCCGTTGTGGGTCCACCAATGATTGTGCCGTCGTACGAATATTTCCCGACAAAAAAATATTCTCCGACTAAACAAATATTTTATTACAACTTGCTTATTTGCAAAATTTACACATATCACTCATAACTGTAGTATTATATCAAATTACATCTTACTATTCAAAATAATATTTAGAGAAAATTAAATCTTTATTAATAAAAAATTGGGATCTTACAATATTAATCCCATTTGTTTTAAGAAATTTCAACGCCAGATCTGAAAAATTGGATCCATATATAGTCCATGTGAACTAAATATAATTCTATAACAATTAGTTACCATAAAATCAGGTTACTAGCAAAGGGCAACTACCTCAAGTGCCAAAAATTGCCACTCTCTTTCTTCTACCGTCTGGCCGAATCCAAAAACATGCAAGACGCTAAGTTGCTTCAAGCTCAAATTACAATCTCCGGACTCTTCCAACAAGAACTAAACCTTCGAAAACTCATCACCGCCTTCGCCACACCCAACCCTTTCTCTCTCCTCCACGCTCGTCTCCTTTTCGACCAAATCCAACATCCGTCAACCTACATTTACAACACCATGTTCAAAGCCTATGCCTCAAGCTCAGACCCACAACAAGCATTGACCCTTTACCACCAAATGCAACGCAACGACGCGGCTCCCGACAATTACACGTTCCCCTTCTTGCTCAAAGCCTGTTCCAGCCTCGCCAATATTCGAAAAGGCGAAGAAATTCATTGCCAAGCTTTCAAAAATGGGTTTCATTCGGATATATTTGTGCAAAACTCGTTGATTCATTTTTATGGTTCTAATGGTAGGGTAGATATGGCTAATTGTGTTTTTGAAGAAATGGGTTATAGAGATATTGCAACTTGGACTACTTTAGTTACCTGTTATGCTAGTTTTCATTCGATTGAATTGGCACGCCGGGTGTTTGATGAAATGCCTAGTAGAAGTGTTGTTTCTTATAGTGCTATGATTGCGGGTTATGTCAGAAGGAACAAATTTATGGAAGCATTGGAGTTGTTTGGGGATTTGTTGAGGGCGAGAATGGAACCTAATGATTCAACTATAATGAGTGTAATTTCTGCTTGTGCAAATTTAGGGGCCTTGGATATGGGTAGATGGATTTATTCGTATGTGTGTCAGAAGAGAGGGGGAGATTTTGATAGTCGAATCACCACTGCTCTAATTGGTATGTTTTTCAAATGTGGGAGCGTCAAGAATGCACTAAAAGTCTTTCAAGAAGCTAAGGTAAAGTATGTGGGTGAATGGACGGCCATGTTAGCCGGTTTGTCCATGCACGGTCTTGGCGAGGAAGTAATTGAGGCCTTTGAAGACATGGTCAGCTCTGGAGTTAGACCCAATGCCGTAACATTTATAGCACTTCTTTCTGGGTGTACCCATTCAGGACTAGTAAATGCAGGCTTGAAATATTTTGACAGAATGAAGATTGATTTTGGGATTGAACCTGCCATTGATCATTTCGGTTGTGTGGTTGATTTGCTTGGTCGTGGTGGAATGGTTGAAGAAGCATTTGAGTTTATACAGGACATGCCTGTTGAGGCTAATGCTGCAATTTGGGGTGCACTTTTTAATGCTTGTAGGATTTATAAGAATGTCGAAGTGGGCGAATTAGCAGCAAGGTGGTTAATTGCTGATGAGCCATGGAACGGTGCGCTTTATATGGCATTGATGGGTTTGTATAATGATGTTGGTAAATGGGATAAAGTGGCGAAAGTGAAAGGGGAAATGAAAGACATTGGTTCTAGAAAGACCCCTGGTTGTAGCTTGATTGAGGTGAATGGCATCAGCTATGAATTTGTAGTTGGAGATCAATGTCACCCTTGTACATTAGAAGTGTGTTTAAATCTGGGTAATGTTATCCTGGAATTTGACCAATCCTATAATTATGGAGAATTTCAAGATAAATTTTGAATATATGTTGTGATTTACGTCAGCAGAATTGGGAGTACTATCAGATGGAAAGCTTATATTAAAATCTTCATTTCTCTGTCAACATCATCAACAAAGGTATGTCTTACTATGTGTGTGTATTTATTTCAATGGAACCTTTAAAAAGCCATAAAGCCTTCTGCTTGTGCAGTATATCCACCAGAACCAGATAACGGCACACTGATTTTAATCATCCCATCTGAATTCTTGCACATTGCAATCTGCAGTGACATCTGATCAACTTTGTTAACAGTATTATATTGGCAAACATCTTCAAACATATACATAATGGAAGCCATTGTATGTCTTGGAATAGGTTATTCTTGGTCACCAACCCCTCCTATAAATAGATAGGAGGGGGCAGCCTTCAAATTCATTTCGTTCAAGTATTTAAGCATATAAAGCATTCTAGTCTTTATTTCTTCATTATGAAAAAAAGATTTATTCTTTTCACGAAGCGGGTGACCAAGAATTTGAAGGCTGCCCCCATCCTATATGCGTAAATGCTTGAACGAATGAATGAATTCAAATTCCAACATGTGCTTTGTTGGAATAGGTTATTCTTGGTCACCCGCTTCGTGAAAAGAATAAATCTCGGCATACTAATAACTTACAAACAAACTCGAAATTAGTATGAGACAATTAAATTTTTCATCACAAGATGTGGGTCATTCAGTATTATTGTAATGAATCCGATTATGATGAAATTGACACTAATTTCACCGTAATAAGCTCATATAACTTTTTATTGCATTGGTTATAGAAAATATTCCATTAACTAATATAATAAAAAGTTATAAAATTTATCAATGCAATATTTTCTATAACTAATATAATAAAAAGTTATAAAACTTATTACGGTGAAGTTGGTGTCAATTTTTCACTCTAATCTGATTCTATTATAATGGAAAGTCTAGTTGTGTCCCACTAATTGGGAATTTGTTTATAAATTGGTAGTATGGGAAGATTTACTCTTGTGGAAATGGTATTTATAGGAAATGCTTGACAAAGTCACAATAGACTTCAAGTATAATATTGTGAAAAATGTGTAAGCGTGTATCTCTTTCCTAGTCACATATTATTATGTATTTTTTAATGTATCACATGTGATTCACTGGTTATTTTAAATGTTTGCCGAGTTGAATGGAAATGATAGTTTTCTTGCAATTAAAAAAATACTTGTGTGAATCTGCTGACCATTGTTTTCAAGTTCTATTTGATACTCCCTCCAATTTAAATATTGGTTTTTAAAGATAATTTTATATTCTCTTAATACCAAATAAAAATTAAATAGTAATGTAATACTAAAAATAATAATAGTAAAAAATAATGTCAAAGTAAAAATATTGTGTCAATTTATAATCTTAAAAAAATATTTTTTAAATTTTAGAACAAAAAAAAGCTAATTAAAAGTAATCAATACCAAAAATATCATACGTAATCCAACAAAATGAAATAAATAGCAAATATCTCTTTTGGTCTTAACATAAAATAAGACATCGAATTGGCACATGATAGGTGCAGAATGTTCTATGATTTTGATTTATTTATGTTTAGTTTTATTATATTTTTTATGTGTAAACGAGTTTATTAAGGTATTTATTAATTTCAAAAGGAATTGAAGATGATTTAGCAGATATGGAATAAAAAGCTTAGTTTTCAAATATTTTGTAGAAGTGTTCTACGATCGGTGGATGCTGCTCTACGATCATAGAGTAATCTACCTTCGTAGTGTTGGAGCTGATATAGATTTACTCGACAATTGTGAGGTCACTCTACGATTGTGAGGTTACTCGACGATTGGAGTTTGAAGAGGAGCTGGATAGAAAATTGGATAAACGAGCTGGTTCGAAGAAACGGACATAACTTTTAGCTCGGTTGTTCGATTGCCTATTATAATATGTTTTCGAAAAAGAATTTTCATGCTCCATATCGTCTTAACCCGAGTTCCCTGTTTGAGGTCGTTTTCATCCTCAAATTAGTGGTTCTAGGCAGGTTGTCGATAGAAAATGCATTCTACAATTTTGTGTTCACTCTACGACCTATGATTCTACGTTTGTTGTTCATAGATTTCACTCCACGTTCATGGGTCGTCTTATGAATCTAGAGTTGGGTCAGATCTGAGGTGCTGGAGCAGAAGAGTTCCTATTTCCATTAGGATTTGGAGTTGGAGTTTCAGCTTGATATGGGAACTACAATCTGATATGGGAACCAAGTTAGAAGTAGAGTCGACTATGGAAACCGAGTCCAAGCTTGAAAATGAAACTATATTTGTTGAGACTTCAGAAGTAAAGATGAATTAGAATTCTTCTAGGTTTTAGAGGTTTTCACCTATAAATATATTCACTTGTAATCAGATCGTCATATTATTGTTATTTTTAATCAGAGTTTTTATTATAAGCATGTCAGGCTAGAATTCTTTATTCAGTTATAAGGGGATGTTGAACTTTATCTACAATTAATAGTTTAATTTACATTATTTATTCCTTGTTATATGAGATTATTTATTCCTTGTTATATGAGATTCTTTCTTGATAATCTGTTTTAACTGTTTGTATAATATTTGATCTGATTGATTTGAAACTAGATTAATCTGATTGATATTATCTGCTAAATTAAGGAGTGATATTATTTGTAATTAATATTGTTCCTAATCATAAATAGCAATTAGTAATACATGATTTTGTCAGAGCTTTTAAATATTGCTATGATTATCACAAGACAGGTTAAATAATTTGAACTTGTGTGATTGTAGAATAGTCTACTTCCCTAGTTTTTAATGTTGATGTCGTATTAAATTTAGAAAGATTGTTATAAGTTGTATGATGGTTAGAATCTTGTGAATAACTTATTTTATTAAGTAATAATCTAAAAGAAATTTCGGACACAGAATTTGTTGTTATCTAGAACTATTAGTTTTATTGAAAGATAAAATATTAATCAATTGTTGTGAAAATGGTGAAACTGAAGTTTTTATTTATTGATTTCTCTTATTATTAATTCTGTTTTCTTTAGTTAATCAATTCAAAACCCCACATCTTTTAATTATTGTTAAAAACATTAGAATAGATTAAAAATAATATATACCGTGTTAATTTTCGTAGAGTGATTAATAAAATTTAAATTTGGAGGGTAAACAACAACAACCGGTACACAAGACAAAAGTTCAATATCAATTTTCGTAAGATTCAAAATGGCAAGTGGCAAGACAGGCAAATGGCAAATAAAGTAAGAAACGACAAAAACAAAGAACTAAGAAATGACAATAATATTCACTCGGTTGACGAAACTACCCCTCCAGAAGCTTAACTCCTACGAGCAAAAAAAAACAAAGAAAACACCAAAACTCACGTGACAACATAATATCACGTGCTCCGACCATCATACTTTCATCATCATTTCTCTCGCCTAAATCGTCATTCCGCCGGTATATCCCCTTCCACGGCGGCCACATATCTTAGATTCCGGCAACTCTAAATTCCATAACTTCTACCACCACTAGAAATTAGAGAGTACAACCACAGAAAACGAAGAAGAAGCATAGCATGGAGACGAGAGCCACGGACTCGAAAGCGGTGACGAAAGACCACAACACGGTGTCAACGATCGAGAAATCGAGGTCCGGCAACCATCCCCGTATGTCCTGCGGTCTCCACCTCGGCGTGGATCCCGATAAACTCTGTGGGGACCAGCTCGGCGTGATGTACGACGAGAAAAGCCTCGGCCACCGGAAAAGTGAAGTCGGCATGCTGAAGCTCACTTCCGCCCACCGGAAAGCCGACCTCCACCCAGACATCTCCCTCTCTCTCTCTCTCTCTCTCAATTCTCACTCTAGATGATATTTTCTTTCTATATATATATATGTATATAAATATCTGTGTGTATCTGTATTTATCTAACTGTCTCCCTGTGTCGCGGGGAGTGTTAGTAGCAAAATCCGGATTTATATTTCCTCTATTTCTTAATATACGACATTTTAATTGATTAATATTTATTAAAATTTAAGAGAATTGATCGTAATTTTTTTAAAATTACCTTTGATTATTCTATATAATTTTTTTTGATAAATTAAAAAATTGGATAAATTATTTTATGAGATGGTTAGAGATCAATAAGTAAATAAGATTAATGAGTTGTTTTAGGAAAAAATTATGGGAAAACGTGTGAAGAAGTATGAGATAATTATGATAAAATAAAATTTAAAAGTATTATAGACAATTGATACTATATTTAATATTTTTTTTATCATTATCTTAATATTTGTGTAACACTCTAAAACGTCTCATATTAAATGACGGAGAAAGTATAATACTCCTAAAAATTTATACAATTAAATAAAAATTTAAATATAAATATTTTT
The DNA here is from genome assembly GCA_016801055.1 of Panax notoginseng. Lineage (NCBI taxonomy): Eukaryota > Viridiplantae > Streptophyta > Magnoliopsida > Apiales > Araliaceae > Panax > Panax notoginseng. The sequence goes on along the minus strand of CM029019.1, from coordinate 20,794,899 downwards.
ATTATTTTATTTTTTTTTAATATGCGTAAAAAGTTGACCAAACTTTTATGCTGAAATTTTTTTTTTCTTTCGTGGCATTTTTCAACTACGTTGGGATTGAGTCCACAAGGGATTGATTTTGAGCCGTTGATTATATTGATAGAGTCAATGAAATGATTAGTTAGAGATAATTGTAATAAGTAGCAGGGTCCGGGAATTAGTGGGTGCCTGGCTGGATGGTTTGGAATCATAATGTAGTAATGTTAGAATATAGAAGCCCTTAATATGAAGTTTATTTTGGGATAAATTGGTCAATTGATTAATTAAATATTGACGTGCAGGCGAGGTTATATGTATGCCAGTATTTTATTAGCTAATTGATCAATTTATAAAAAAATAACTTCATGCTAACCGGATCCTTAGAATGTAGATGTATAATTTTTAGTTATTTTTTTGGTCTGATCAAATTATTTTAGTACAAAATAAAATTTGAGTTTGAATGAAAATAAAATAAGGAAATAATAAATAAAAATTGAGTTTGAATGAAAATAAAATAAGGAAATAATAAATAAAAATTGAGTTTGAATCAAGTATTTTATTTACGTATTTGGTTTATTATTTCAGAGATAAAATATCTAAGAGAGATAATTGAGTTTTGGTGTTACAAATGAGGGATAATGAAAAAATTAATCAGCTATTGAAATATTTATTTTTTGTTGTCTACTTTTTCATCTATTTTTTGTAGTTACCACTTGAGCCAAAAACTCTCGATTTTTTTATAATATTTTTCTCGGTTTCGGTCATTATCAAATTCATATTTTTAGAAATAAAATAACACCTCCATAGAAAAAAAAATTACATGTACAAATTTACTAATCTCTGCTGGCAAAAAAAATACTTAATTATAAAAATAAAAAAATAACAATAATAAAGGTTTAAAGATGTAAAAAAGTTAAAAATAAATAAATAATCTAATTTCAAACACGTGACTCACATTATTACATATAGGGATTACTAATTGTCATTATTTGTTACCCTTTAATAAAATTAGGCCCTTATGTCTACTTCGGACACAACATGCCAAACATTTCCTTTTCAACCATTTGATTTTTTGAGAAAACAAACATGCATGCATGTTCCATTTGGCAATTTCAATTTCCCACCAAATACTAATTTATTTGGAATGCAGAAGAAGTTCAAATCCCATATGAAAAATATCAGACCAACTTTGACATTGAGAGACATTTTCCCGCCTCAATCTCCTTAATTACCACCTAAATCTTACTCCTTCCGTCCCAAATTATCTGCTGTTTTAACAAAAAAAATTATCTCACAATATCTGCTTTTTCAAGATTTTAATACATTTTTTCCCTTTGTTTTCCAAGTTTGCCCTTTTACCTTAATTAATGATAGTCATTACTCTCATTCATGCCTCTCCTCTTTTTTAAGCATCTTTTCATATTCTCACCAATAAGGATTCATGCGCAGAAAACAAAAAAAGTCAGCACATAAGGGTATTTAGTATTTTTATCACACATATTGGTATGTGTGTAGAACTCTAAAAAAACAGATAATTTGGGACGAAGAGAGTATTAATTACCACCTAAATCTTATTGATTCAAACTAATGTCAAGAAAAATATAGAGCATAACTCACTTCATATTTTCTCTAGGGAGTTTTCCTAATAGAAAGAATGTGATCAATTATAATGTATATATTTTCTTTGATTTCACATGCCAATAAGAGCAACAGAGAAAGGAGGGATTATAGCAAACAATTAAAAAAACTCACACACAAAAAATCCCATCTATCATATACCAAATAAAATTAATTAGAAGTCGGTACTGGCTAAAAATATAAGTTTTTTTTTCTTTTGAGAATTTTATCTATAAATTTTATCTTTCGGTACACTTATTCAAAAGCATATACATTTTTATTTAAATATTTCAATACACTTGAAGAACAATCAAAAAGGTTCTCTTTTTTCTTCTCTCAAATATGTTTTCCGAAAAAAAAAAATATTTAATTTTGCTATGTCTTGCAATCAAATGAACAATAAGGATCATGAACATCAAATCACTTTTAACACAGAAATCACAAGTAACATGAATTGATAACCACTAATATTTTAAAGAATCCAGAAATGGACATAATTAATTTCTTGAAAATTAAATAGGCGAATAAAGCAGTGAAGAGAGAGAAAAAGAATACCCGTGTCTGAATTGGTGACGGAGGTAATCGCAGCGGCGGTGGCTGTAATGATAGGGTAATTTCCATAGTGATGGCATTGTGGGACCGAACGGGGAGCTTAGGGGCGGCGAGAGCGACTTCTTGGGCGGCAAGCTTGGCTGCTTCTTTCGGCTCGTTTAAGGGCTCTACAATCTCTCTCTTTAAAGCTAGTTTTCAGCCTCTTCACTCTCTTTAATCTCATGGATTTCTCCATTTCTCTCAATTTCTTCACCTACGACTTTTTGCCTATTTCCTCTTTGTCTCTAAAGTCTGAAGGGATGTTAGGGTTTAATGGTTTTAGAAACACGGAGGAAAAGATAGGGAGTTATAAAAGTGGCTGCCAAAGGAGTTGAAATCGCAACGGCCGACGAGAATTAATGAGCTCAGAGAGGTTGAGAGTGGTGGCGATTTCTAGAAGGAGCGAAGCCTTTTGCGCGATTTAAGAGGAGAGAAGATGTGGGAGTCCGTGTTTTTTTAGACAAGTCTTCCCAAAACGACGTAGTTTTAGGCAACATGTGTAAAAAAAATTGCACGGCTGTGTAGGCACATTTTCAAAATTGCACGGCTGTGTAGGCACATTTTCTCCTATATATATATATATATATATATATATATATATATATATATATATATATTGATGTAAGACTAACTTTTTATGAATAAGATTTAATTTTCTCTAAATATTATTTTAAATAGTAAGTTGTTAATTTGATATGAAGATTAAGTTATGAGTTATATATGCAAATTATAGAAAATAAATAGCGTGTCGGAGAATATTTATTTTGTCGAGTAATATTATAATCGGTATAGTACGACGACGGCGCCAAAATAACCAATCATTGGTGGGGCCCACAACAGAATAGTTGTCGAATATATAAAGCGACATAAATAACCTTTTTAAAAATTGACGGCATAACTTTTACCGTTAACTGTTAAAATACATGGTGATAAAAGTACAGTAATACGCGTTATTACACAGTAGTACACGGTATTGCACAGTAATTCATATTATTGATTCGATAATTGCTACAGTGATAATTGCATAATATTTCATATTATTAAATCAATAATTGTCACGGCACACTAACTCGTATTATTGAAATGATATTATTAGATAAGAATTATTGATAATATCTAGAAAGTTCTGTCGAGAAAAGGGTTAGGTTATATATGTAAGACCCCAATTTTTTATAAATGAAATTGAATTTTCTCTATTTATTATTTTGAAATAGTAAGGGTTGACTTGATTAATATGGTTAGTTATGGGTAAAATACGTAAATATCTTCAATAAGCAAGTGATTATAAAATATTCATTGTTGTCTGGGAATATTCGTTTGGTCGTGGAATATTTTTACTGTCGGGGAATATTCGTACGACGGCGCAGCCTTGTGTGGGCCCCATAACGGAAAGCGATTGGATGAAGAAAATGACAAGTATCAGTTTTTTTATAAATAACGGCGTAGTTGTTACCGTTAACACTGTTGAAATACCCGGTGGTTAAAACACAGTAATACGCGGTGTTGCACAGTAGCACACGGTATTACACCAATTATTAATTCTTACGTAAAAAGACACTACTCAATAATTGTTACAGTAATTACTGTTTAATATTTTATTTTATTGATTCAATAATTACTACGTTGATATTTTATATTATTATTGTTTCAATAATTATCACTACACAGTATTTTTCATTATCAGATCAATAATTCATATTATTTTAATAATATTATTAGATAACATTATTGACAATGTCTAGAAAGTTCTGTCTAATGAGAGGTTTGGTCACCTAATTGCGCGCCAGTAAGGAGAAATCCTTATTGAAAAGTCTCATCTTTCCTGAGAACGGTCTGGTTGTCAGTATTGTAATTCTGTAATATTATTTATAAATAAATAATTAATTATTTATATGATAAGAAAAATATTTATTTATGTAGATATAAATAGAGGAATTTTTAGAAAAGTGACAATTGTTAAAAATTAATATTTTATCTTTTCTGATAAAATAATTCATTTAAATATATTATTATATTTTAATAATATAATAATGATGATATTTTTACGATGAATGTGTGATATATGAATAAATGAGGAAGAAGAGTATTTTTGTTGTAATTAATGATAAAAATATGTTAAACATGTCGGTGGGCCCAATTTTTGACTGAAATTTGATTATAGCCTGTAAAATCGTCCGTATATGGATTTCAGTCAATTTTTGTTTGGGATTTGAAAAAAATTTAAACTTATAAAGTTGTAGAGAATTGAATTTTCTATGAAATGGACATAAGATTTTAATTATTTTGATAAAAGAGCTATTTATTATGAATTATTGAAGTTCCGGAATAATTGATTTTTGAAGTTTTAAATTATTTTTTAATAAAAATATTTTTTTTGCAATTGGGTGGGCCCCACAGGTGTTGTAAACATGTTGAAATCAGTTTGTCTAAGGTGGGCGTGAAATTTTTTTAATTATATTAATATTTTATTAAATTTTTTACTTTGGTGTTCTAAGTATTTTTCTATAAATAGGGTGCGTAGGTTAGAATTGAAAATCACACCAGAAACTAAAGTTTTCTCTCTCTATATTATCGAGCGTATTTTTGTGAGTATTTTGATACTTTGAGTGTTGCTATATGGTGCAAGTTTTCTTCAGCACTATATCCAGTATCCCAGTCAGATGTGTTGTCCTTTTGAGGTAAGGGATATTATTTTTTTATAAATGATATTATTTTTTTCAATATCATTATGCCAAAATATTGATATGAATTTTATTGTAGAATTTCTACCTTTTTGTGTCGGGGTTATTATTCACGTATACGACACTATTCACGAATACGACACTATTCACTGAAAAATAAAATTTTCTCTTCTTTGTCCCAGATGTCTATTTTTGTTACTATCTTTGATTGTATCCATGTTTTGATCTTTATTCTTGAATTTTACTCCACTATGATATATTATGGGTTGTTTTTGAACATGGATAAACCAAAGTACGAATCTCTAATATTTGTTCTTTTGTCTCACTGGATTCGTTTTTTTTAAAATATTTTTCATCATCCTCAATTCTAAATGATGATATTATTGAATATCTTTGGCCTGTAGTACAAAGATGAATGATTAACTGATAAATATCTTTGGCTCATAGTGCAAAGATGAACAGGTGTTTAGATGAACATGACCAACTGGTTATACAAATGAATATCTTTAGCCTGTAGTGCAAAGATGAATATTTGATTCAAGATGTATATTGATGATGTTACAGAGATAAAATATTGATGATGAACTTTTAAATCTTAGAAGATAGTAGAATTCATTCTTTACTTAACTCTTCTAATGGATTGTTGTTTCCGCTGCAGTTGTTGATCTAAAATTTATTTTCTATTATATTCTATCAGATTTTTTCCTGTTAAGGACGAATGATAATTTGTTCTATATTATCGTAGTCATAATATTTTTTACTGGGCTAGTTGAGCTCACCCTTTTTCCTTTTTGTTCTATTTTTCTTCTTAGGAAGCGAGAATATATCGGGAAGTAGTCGGGGTGTGGAGTGATGTTCCAAGGCAGTTGTTATAATAGTCCTCACTATTTTATAAAATAGTGTATCAATAATTGTAATAAGGACTTATTTGAGTGTAGATATTGTCTAGAAGACAATATTTGTATTTTAACTCACAGTTTTTGTGTTGTCGTATTTTGCACGACAATAGTATTAATAAAGTTGTAGTTTTTTCTGTACCTTTTGGCGACTCAGAATAGGTGATGTATACCTGTTTTGGGGGTGTCACAATATAATTGTGTGCCAGTAAGGAGAATTCCTTATCGGAAGCCCCCTCTTTCTTGGGAACGATATGATTGTTAGTACTGTGAATCTATAATATTAATACTTATTGAAAGATTAAAGAGTTGTAAATAATTGATGAATAAAAATGGTTGATAAATATGATTAATAAATATTTGTTAAATTTTGATATAAATAGAGGAATTTAGCATGAGACATTTGTTGAAAGTTTGACATATTTTTCTATGAAACCATAATTATCTTCTCTGATAAAATATTCATTCAAATATATAACTATAATATATGTCGACGTCGGGAAAAATTTTCTTTTTTTGAAATTCCTCTTTTAGTCTTTCTTACCCTTTATATTTTCTACGTGTTGAATTTTATTTGAAAGGGAGAGTTTGACAAAAAGGTCCTACACAAAATTTTGATGATTTTGAAAATTAAGAGTCGCCAGTTGGTAATAGTGAAATGGTTGTACCAACTCAATCGAATTTGAAAAGGTTTGCAAAAAGGCCCAATTATTGGACTCTATTTAACAGACCTTGGAAACTGAGATTCATAGAGTTCGGAGGCTTGATTAAGCAGGGGGGAAGGTGTTAGGCACCCCCCAACTTCCGTGATAACACGGTTACCACATCTTTTTAATTTCCTAATTTATTTGAAGTGTGTGTAGTTAATTGGGCCTAAGTGATTTATTTGGAAGTTGTGTTATGCCTCGTTTGCACCTATATAGAAAGGGTTTCATGATTTGTATAAAAATCCAATTTTAATCAAAATATATAGAAATAATGTTTTGAAAACATGTTTTTAAACCTTTATGCTCACATAGTAATTGACCCCTTTGATACTTCCGTTTTATTCCGTATTCGGCTTGTTTTGATTTTATTCTCAAGATGCAAAGCATCTTCGGCAAAATAATATACATATAAGTGTCGGGCTCCTTATGGGCATGAAAGCCATCGAAGTGACCCGATAACCACAAATTAATATGATTTATAAGCTAACTGTACAACTGAAAAAGATTCATCATGTGAACCAGATCTAGATCCGTCAGCTGGATCTTAGATCCCGTGGCTCCTAGGCTCACATAATATTTTATGAATAACCTACATAACAAATATACTGAAATAAAACAAATATTTAATCTAAACGTTGCAAAACAGAGGATTCATCAGTTAAATCCGTGCATGCGCATAGCCAAGCTTCCCGCTTTCTTTAGATACGTATCTAAGGACGTGTGATTGCTAATATTTAAAAAACACTAGAAAGAAAACTAGATTTAAATAAGTCTTAGTCATTCTAGCTCAACGGTTCCAATTTTATAACTTTTGAACCGGTTAAAAGTTATATATGGCTAGATTTAGATAAATCTAGTCCACAAACATTAATATTATCGCTTTACATTGAATAAACAGTTAGAACAGATATTTTAATTGCAGTAAACAATATATATATATATATATATATATATATATATATGTCCGGATCCAGTCCGGGATCCCAGACGGTACTAAAATGCGGAATTTTTTTATTTTTTTAAAAACAACTTAAAAAAAGTTTAATATTTTATGGAACCGAAATTTTTCCATAATAAAGTGTTTTGGGCGTGATTTGGATACATATAACAAAATAGGTATGTTATAAAGTACAAACTTGTTTTGTTATATTAAACTTTTTTTTAGTTGTTTTAAAAAAAAGCAAAAAAAATAAAAATAAAAAATTCTGCATTTTAAGAAAATTCGGGAGTCCGGATAGGATCCTGTTTGTATATATATATATATATATATATATATATATATATATAGCGAGTAAAAGCTTCAGATCTGAAAGGGTCTTATAGTGTCTAGCGAGAAGAGTTTTAAACCGTTTTTGAAGCTTGAAAACTCTGTTTCCACCGGTCAAAATTTAATATATTATAGTATATATGTATATAAGTGTTTACAAAGAAGAATATCAAAGTTTGGAACACTATAGGAAGGGTTAAGAGCTGAAATGGATGAAATTCCCTCTGTTTTCTTCTTCTTCTTCTTTTTCATTTTGGCTGATGAGGAGTCTATTTATAGAAAAAAGTAGTCGCGGGTCTACTTGCGGCTGCCTGGGTGGGTTCGAGTCCCGTGGATCCCGTCGTCTCGAAGTATGTGCACTCCAGCCAATGCGCTGCCTGCTCGAACCTTTATAACTTCAATTCGCGAATCCGATGGAGGCGTGCTATACCTTTACAAAAAGTCCTTTTCGAGTGCTACACAATGACATGAGATTTGACCTTTTCTGAATCCAGGAAGATGGGTCCATGACCAGATCTTGGAATCTTCACAGTCCATCCATTGAGTTGTCTTACGCTGTTTTCACTCGGGATTGATGTTATGGTTCTGCATGACTTCTTTTGCAGTGATTTGGGCTAAATTGATGTTGAGTTAGCAAAATTACTGTTTTTCCCTCCTGGGTCAGTTCTGGGCTTGAGGTGGCGACATCTGTCTTCCTCGGGGTTATCTTTATGGTTGGCCTGCTATTTGTCTTCAGGGTTGTTTCTGAAGTTGATTTGATGATCTCCCAAGGTTATTTTTGGGGTTTGATATGATCTCCCGGAGTTATCACCAGTGTTGTCACTGGGGTTTGATTTGATCTCTCGGGGTTGTCTCCGGACTTGATGTGTTGCAGCTATCTTTCCTCAGGGTTATTTCTGAGGTTTGACTGTTGTTGGCTTTGTCTTTCCTCAGAGTTATATCTTAGGTTGATTTTATGTCCCATGGTGCTGTCTCCGGGGTTTGAATTGATGTTTATAGTCCTCCAGGGTTATCTCTGGAGTGTGAAAAAGGCGTTTTTGCCCTCCTACATAGTTAGTAACAGAAAAACGAAATTTTTTTAGTGTCTACAGATGCCCCTCTTTATCATGTTTATGCAATGCAATGGAATGAACATGATAAAAATTACTAGACACTTGAAATATGACAAGGTATATTTAATGATGCAAATCGCAATGCAATGAATGTTAAAATGCTTTCGCAAATCGCATTTTGCAAATCGCACATCGCATTTCACACTTCGCACTTCGCATTTGGCCAATCGCACTTTGCAAATCGCACATCATATTTCGTAAATCTTACTTCGTACATCGCAAATCGGTTTACCATTACCGGTTATTGCTGATGCCTATACCGGTGTTAACTTCAACGGTTTAATTTTTGTCAGTGTTGCCGATACTTGTTTGATGAAGATAAATATTGAGATGTTTTCTACATCTCTACTGGGAATGACGTTCTAAAATCACCGGACCTTCCCGATGTATATGCTGGTAGTTTACAATGGTGCCTACCCTGCTGGTAGTTGACTACAGTTGATCACTGAACTGTCTTGATGCCTACTCGAATGGTAGTTTTCAACAGCGAAATTTTTTCAAGTCTGGACATTTAATGTGTATGCATATTTAACTCTACTGAGGATGCATGCTAAACATTTTAATGAAGATGTGCGCTAATATAGCGCGGTTACACATGTGCAGACCATGCATGATGTGATGGTCTTAGGAGTCTATTGTCCTAGGTTATTGTACATGCTTAATTGACTTGACTAGATGTAGGAACATACCTCGCCTTTTCTGAGGCGATTTGGAGTTTCTTTTAGCTGTTGGGTGCTTGTGCCCCATTTCCTTGTGCTTTTTATTTGTGAACCGACTGGACTGATGATCTAGGTGCCGCTGACGTCCTTGGAGGGTGCGGCCCATTCTTTCATTGCCTCGGTTTGAACTTCGATGTAGAGGCCTCGACTTGTGAGGACTTGGCGCATGTTGACATGTTTGATGATGTAGATTTCATTCGCTAGACCTTTTTTCATTAGGCTTCTGTTTTTGAGTGACGTACTCTCTTGAGAATTTCCCCTTCTTTTGTTGGGGCAAGCTTATGTCGCGAGTTCTCCTTTTTCTTTTGATGAGAAGTTTGATCCCACCTTAGACTCTTTCCATTCATTGGAATCAAAAAATGTCTCACTCCTTTCACATGTTGATGTCGGGGATTCATATGAGAAACTCTCTTTGTTGGCCAAGTCGCAAGTGAGCAATATCATGCACATCAAAAGAACAAAATGCACCAAAAGCTGGACGGCTCGGTCGTCAAGAATAATATAATCTTGTGAATGAGGCATTTGAAGTTTAAAGTTTATGAAATTGAATGAGCTATGAAATCGCAAGTAATTTTGAATTATACATGGTCATTGTTCATGGTTAGGATTAGATTCAAAAGACTTATCTCCCTTTATCAGAGATACTTCATCTTCGCTCTAGACGTTATTCTTCACAGAATTGACTTCATATGACACACGCACTATGAGTGACACCACTCTTAGCAGGGGTTTCATTTCAATGACTTTGCAAAATTTATTTTATCTTTCGCTTAATTTGTCTCGTTTTCTTAGGATATTCAGAGTTACCCATTTAATGAGTTTTGGACCAATGACTCCCAAACCAGACGACTTTAGGGCACTAGGTGTAAAGACACCCCTTTGAGTTTATTTGCTCGAGTAACAAAGGCCACACTTCGAGATAAGTCAGGCGGTCACTCTATTTACTTCTTTGCCTGAGAATGTGCAAGATTCATTTTCTTAGGCTCTAAATTACCTATGTAGCGAGTGTTGGGCCGGTGACTCCCAAACTAGATGACTTTAGGTGTAAGACCCCAACTTATTAATAAATGAAATTAAATTTCCTCTATTTATTATTTTGAAATAGAAAGGGTTGATTTGATTAATGTGGTTAGTTATGGGTAAAATGCGCAAATATTTCAAATAAGCAAGTGGTTATAAAATATTTATTTTTGGTCGGTGAATATTCATTTGATCGTAGAATACTCTTGCTGTCGGGGAATATTCGTACGACGGCGCAGCCTTGTGTGGGCCCCATAACGGAAAGCGATTGGATGAAGAAAACGACAAGTATAAGTTGTTTATAATTAACGGCGTAGTTGTTACCGTTAATACTGTTGGAATACCTGGTGGTTAAAATACAGTAGCACACGGTATTGCACCAATTATTGATTCTTACGTAAGAAGGCACTACTCAATAATTGTTACAGTAGTTACTGTTCAATATTTTATTTTATTGATTCAATAATTGCTGCGTTGATATTTTATATTATTGTTGTTTCAATAATTGTTGTTGCACAGTATTTTTCATTATCAGATCAATAATTCATATTATTTAAATAATATTATTAGATAACGTTATTGGCAATGTCTAGAAAGTTCTGTCTAAGGAGAGGTTTGGTCATCTAATTACGCGCTAGTAAGGAGAAATCCTTATTGGAAAGCCCCCTCTTTCCTGGGAACGGTCTGGTTGTCATAAATGTGATTCTGTAATATTATTTGTGAATAATTAATTATTGATTCATATGATAAGGAAATATTTATTTTATGTGGATATAAATGTTGGATATATTTATTGTGGTTAAAAATGAAGGAGTTAATGTTGAGGTGTTTTATCAGTATTTTTATCGGAATGGAGGTATTAAAAATCAAATCAAGGTTTTTTGAGAAATATTGCGGGGGTTATAATTTTTAATCTGACCGTTGGATCGTGGTAATTTTTGGATATGTTATTCATATATAAGTTGAGTATATGTCCACAAATTTTGAACCGTTAAAAATGAACGTATGATTTATTATGAATTTTACGAGGTGACTGGTTCAGAAATTATTGAATTTTTGGAGTTTATCATTTTGGTGAAAAATTCTAGAATTGGTGGGCCCCACTCTTTGTTGGTGAAGAAATGTGCTGAGATTTTTATTCAAATGTGGTAGGCTTAAATAGTAGCAGGTAAAACTATCAGGTTGTAGGTTAAGTCTGCTTCAGCGTGCTAACATTTTCCTATAAATAGAGGGCTAAGTTAGAATTGAAAATCACACCAGAAACAAGTTTTCTCTCTTTCTCTCTCTAGATTATTGAGTGTATTTTGTGAGTATTTAGATACTTTGAGAGTTTCTATTCATCAGAGCAAGTTTCTTTTAGCCTTATACCGATATTCTGACCAAAAGTACTGATATTTTGAGGTAAGGGATAGTAAGGGGTGTTATATTCTTCTTAAAATGATATATTCTTCAATATCATTATACCGAAATATTGGTATGAACTTTTTATCAAATTTGGAACTTTTTATGTCGGGGTTACTATTCACGTATACGGCACTATTCACGAATACGACACTATTCACCGAAAAATGAAATTTTCTTCTTTTTGTCCAAGTTGTCTATTATGGTTACTATCTTTGATTTTATCCATGTTTTGTTCTTTATTTTTGAATTCTGCTTCAAAATTGGTTATTATGGAGTATTATTGAACTTGGATAAATTGTAATACGAATCCCTAATATTTGTTCTTTTGTCTCACTGGATTCGTTTTCTTTAAGATATTTTTCATCATCCTCAGTCCTAAATGATGATATTACTGAATATCTTTGGCCTGTAGTGCAAAGATGTATGATTACCTGATGAATATCTTTGGCCTGTAGTGCAAAGATGAACAGGTGTTGAGATGAACATGACTGACTGGTGATACAAATGAATATATTTGGCCTGTAGTGCAAAGATGAATATTTGGTTAAAGATGATTATTAATTGATGTTACAGGGATAAAATATTGATGATGGACTTTTAAATCTTAGAAGATAGTAGAATTCATTCTCTACTTGACTCTTCTAATGGTTTGCTGTTTCCGCTGCAGTTGTTGATCTAAAACTTGTTGTCGATTATATTCTATCAGATTTTTCCCTGTTGAATACTAATGATAATTTGTTGTATATTATCTTAGTCATAATATTCTTTACTGGGCTAGTTGAGCTCACCCTTTTCCTTTTTGTTCCATTTTTCTTCTCAGGAAGTGAGAACATAGCAGGATCTAGTCGGGGTATGGAGTGATGGTTCTAGAAAGATGTTTTAGCAATCCTCACTATTTCTGTAAAATAGTGTTTGAATAATTGTAATGAGGACTTATTTGAGTGTGGATATTGTCTAGAAGAAAATATTTATATTTAAACTCACAATATGTGTTGTCGTATTTTGCACGACAATTGTATTATTAAAGTTGTAGTTTGCTTTTTGTACCATGTATTTGGCGACTCAGAATGGGTGTTGTATACCTATTTTGGGGGCGTCACAGTTGTTATCAAAGCTTAGGGATATGATCCCTGGCTGAGATGTGAGACAAGAACTAGGAGGGGAGAGACGGAGAATTCATTCGCTAGTATGACCTGACTAAGTTTATTAGGTGTTTATTTGGTCGGTCAGAGTATAGGGATAATATATGACATGACTATTAACCCTTGTTTTATGGTAGTATTTAAGAATGGCAGCTGAGAACGTTAATAATGGAGTAAATCAGACCGTGGAGACCCCTTTGATCACCACCCAGGGGAACGTGCAACAAGAAGACAATATTCCTCCTGTAAACAACGTTACCAAGCAAACGATGAATGATGGAATGTTTAGGAGCTTTTTACAGTTCATGCAAAATCAGACGAGGGAGACTCGTGCGCAGAATACGGGTGGAAATGATAACAACGCGCGGTTTGTCACAGCCAAGTAGTTCAAAAAATTGGGACCACCAGAATTTAAGGGAAAGCCGGATCCGATCATGGCGGAAATGTGGGTCAAGCAAATTACCAAGATATTCGATGTCTTGGGATGCACGGAGGAACAGAAGGTTCCATTCGCCACCTTTATGTTCCGCGGTGAGGCAGACTACTGGTGGGAGTCTGTGAAGCGTACCCAGCCTGACGCACTCAACATGTCCTGGGAAACATTTCAGAAACTGTTCAATGACAAGTACTTTCCTGAAAGTATTCGCCATATGAAGGAGGTGGAGTTTATCAGACTGGAACAAAACAACATGACGGTGTCCCAGTATGAGGAGAAGTTTGCAGAGTTATCCAGGTTTGCACCTCATTTGGTCAAAAATGAGGAACGAATGACAAGGATGCTTCTGAGAGGTCTAAAACCCGAGATTCGGCAATATCTTATCTCTCATAAATTTTCTTTATATTCAGATGTTGTAAACAGGGCTCAATTATTAGAGCGAGATAATGAGTATGTGCAACCGAGGGACCACAACCAGGGTCATACCAGTGGCGGCAGTCATCGAAGCAATGAAAACCAGCAGGGAGGAAAACATTCGGACAAAAGCGGTAACCGCTCTGGTGGTAATCGTGGCCGTGATAATAGAAGGAGCGAGTCGATAGGAGATTTCAAGAAGAGAAAGTACAACAATGATAACGTGAAGACGTCAGCACAAACATCAACTGTTTTTAGGGGAGGAGAACGAGCACCGGTCGTTTGTTACAAATGCGGGAAGGAGGGACACATCAGCCCAAACTTCCCACAACAGTTCAAGGTATGTTATAACTATGGAAAGGAAAGTCATATAGCTAAAGATTGTCTTGTTGCGAAATCAAGTTCAACGGGGATAGTGACTCCGAAGGCTGTTCCGGACAAGTCAAAATCGATGGTTCCTGGAAGGGCGTTTGTCGTGACTACCCAAAACGCGAGGAACCCAAACGAGGTGATCATGGGTAAGCTAATCATAAACTCTTGCGAAGATTATACCTTATTAGATACCGGTTCTACCCATTCTTTTATCTCTTCTGCTTGTGCTCAACGTTTAAACTTGACTCTGGAGAAATTAGACTTTGACCTATCTGTGGAGACTCTGTTAGGAGAAACTTTCATTACATCTACAATTTATAAATCTTGCTTAATCCAAGTTGGCACAATCACATTACCTGTTGACCTTATCTCTTTAAAGATACTTGCTTTTGATGTGATTTTAGGAATTGATTGGTTAACTACTCAACATGCCAAAATTGATTATTTTCGTAAGGTTGTTAGTTTTCATATTCCTAACCAACCTGTTATACGAATTAAAACAACTAAACCATTAAAGTCAATCACTGCCATTTCAAGCCATAAAGCTATTCGTTTATTGAAAAACGGATGTCAAGCTTTCATAGCCCATGTTATGGACTTGAACAAAAACACGTCAGATTTGAATAATATTTCTGTTGTTAGTGAATTTCCTGACGTATTTCCTGAAGAACTTCCCGGTCTACCCCTAGAACGTGAAGTTAAATTTTTTATTGACCTTGAACCTGGTACAAAGTCCATTTCTAAAACCTCATATCGAATGGCTCCTATTGAACTTCAGGAGTTAAAGGTTCAACTACAGGAGTTGTTGGACATCTGTTTTATTCATCCTAGTACATCTCCTTGGGGTGCTCCTGTGTTATTCGTAAAGAAGAAAGACGGGAGTATGCGACTTTATATCGACTACCGAGAATTGAATCATGTCACTATCAAGAATAGATATCCGCTACCTCGCATTGATGACCTGTTTGACCAGTTGCAAGGAGCACAATTCTTTTCAAAGATCGATCTTCTTTCTGGATATCATCAGCTGAATATTAAAACTGAGGATATTCCAAAGACTGCCTTCAGAACTCGGTACGGGCATTATGAATTCTTAGTCATGTCTTTTGGATTGACTAATGCTCCTGCTGCCTTCATGGATATGATGAACCGTGTATTCAAAGAATATTTAGATTAGTTCGTTGTTGTCTTTATTCATGACATCCTCATCTATTTTAAAAGCCGTGAAGATCATGAGCGCCATTTGAAGCTGATACTGCAAAGGCTTTGTGAAAATAAGCTATATGCCAATTTGAAGAAATGCGAGTTCTGGCTTGAGGAAGTAGCATTCCTTGGGCACGTGGTGTCAAAACATGGAGTATCTGTCGACCCGACGAAGATTGAAGCCATACAAAGTTGGGAGCAACCGAAGTACGTAGCTTTCTGGGCTTAGCTGGGTATTATAGGAGATTCGTGGAAGGATTTTCTAGAATTGCTACTCCGTTAACTCAGCTGACTCGGAAGGATACAAAATTCGGTTGGAGCGAGGATTGTGAGAAGAGTTTTCAAGAACTTAAGAAGAGACTCATTTCGGCACCTGTTCTGACAATACCATCTGGTTTGGATGGATTTGTTATCTACAGCGATGCTTCAGGCAAAGGGTTAGGATGTGTTCTCATGCAACATGGGAAAGTCATAGCCTATGCCACGCGACAACTCAAAGAATATGAGAGGAATTATCCTACTCATGATTTGGAGTTGGCAGCAATAGTTTTCACGTTGAAGATTTGGAGACACTACCTGTATGGGGAGAAAGTGGAGATCTATAAGGATCATAAAAGCCTCAAATATTTCTTCACCCAAAAGGAACTCAACAAGTCCGCTCATTTCTTGCCGATACGTGAGACTTATTCCCTTGAACGTCTTGCTAGTATGTACGTGAACGAGATTGTGAGATTGCATGGCATGCCAGTATCCATAGTTTCGGATCGTGACCCAAGATTCACTTCACGATTTTGGGTTAGCTTGCAGAAAGCTATGGGCACGGATTTACGATTCAGTTCGGCATACCATCCTCAAACGGACGGACAATCAGAGAGGACTATTCAAACTCTTGAAGATCTATTAAGACTCTGTGTCCTAGATCTCAAAGGGAGTTGGGATAAGTACCTACTATTTGTGGAATTCTCCTACAACAACAATTATCAGGCGAGCATAGGTGTGGCTCCATTCGAGGCGTTGTATGAAAGAAAATGTCGTTCTCCAGTATGCTGGGACGAGGTGGGTGAAGCAACGTTGTTGGGACCCGAATTGGTACGCATAACTACAGAGAAGTTCCAAACGATTCGACAACGTATACAAACGTCACAGGATCGACAAAAGAGTTATGCGGATCTTCATAGAAAGGATATAGAATTTAGTATTAGGGATCATGTATTATTACGTGTTGCACCATGGAAAGGAGTTACAAGATTTGAGAAGAGAGGAAAGCTCAATCCACGATTTGTTGGTTCATTTGAAATTCTTGACCGAATAGGAAATGTGGCATATCGACTCGCATTACCTCCAAGCATGTCTCGTGTTCATAATATTTTTCACATATCTGTGCTTCGTAAATATGTGAAAGACCCGAATCACATAATTGAGTTAGAACCAGACAAGATAGTCGAAGATTTAACGTACGAGGAGGTACATGTTAAGATCTTGGATAGGAAAGAGCATGTTCTACGCACGAAAGTTATACCACAAGTTAAGATTTTGTGGAGAAACCATGCTATTGAAGAAATGACCTGGGAGTTGGAATCAGAAATGAAAGCGAGGTATCCTCACCTTTTCGAAATACCAGGTACGTACGTCAATTTCGAGGACGAAATTTCATAAGGAGGGGAGGTTGTAAGACCCCAACTTATTAATAAATGAAATTAAATTTCCTCTATTTATTATTTTGAAATAGAAAGGGTTGATTTGATTAATGCGGTTAGTTATGGGTAAAATGCGCAAATATTTTAAATAAGCAAGTGGTTATAAAATATTCATTTTTGGTTGGAGAATATTCGTTTGGTCGTGGAATATTCTTGCTGTCGGGGAATATTCGTACGACGGCGCAGCCTTGTGTGGGCCCCATAACGGAAAGCGATTGGATGAAGAAAACGACAAGTATAAGTTGTTTATAATTAACGGCGTAGTTGTTACTGTTAATACTGTTAGAATACCTGGTGGTTAAAATACAGTAGCACACGGTATTGCACCAATTATTGATTCTTACGTAAGAAGACACTACTCAATAATTGTTACAGTGGTTACTGTTCAATATTTTATTTTATTGATTCAATAATTACTGTGTTGATATTTTATATTATTGTTGTTTCAATAATTGTTGCTGCATAGTATTTTCTATTATCAGATCAATAATTCATATTATTTAAATAATATTATTAGATAGCATTATTGGCATGTCTAGAAAGTTCTGTCTAAGGAGAGGTTTGGTCATCTAATTGCGCCCTAGTAAGGAGAAATCCTTATTGGAAAGCCCCCTCTTTCCTGGGAACGGCCTGGTTGTCATAAATGTGATTCTATAATATTATTTGTGAATAATTAATTATTGATTCATATGATAAGAAAATATTTATTTTATGTGGATATAAATGTTGGATATATTTATTGTGGTTAAAAATGAAGGAGTTAATGTTGAGGTGTTTTATCAGTATTTTTATCGAATGGAGGTATTAAAAATCAAATCAAGATTTTTTGAGAAATATTGCGGGGGTTATAATTTTTAATCCGACCGTTGGATCGTGGTAATTTTTGGATATGTTATTCAAATATAAGTTGAGTATATGTCCACAAATTTTGAACCGTTAAAAATGAACGTATGATTTATTATGAATTTTACGAGATGACTGGTTCAGAAATTGTTGAATTTTCAGAGTTTATTATTTTGGTGAAAAATTCTAGAATTGGTGGACCCCACTCTATGTTGGTGAAGAAATGTGCTGAGATTTTGTTCAAATGTGGTAGGCTTGAATAGTAGCAGGTAAAGCTATCAGGTTGCAGGTTAAGTCTGCTTCGGCGTGCTAATATTTTCCTATAAATAGAGGGCTAAGTTAGAATTAAAAATCACACCAAAAACAAGTTTTCTCTCTTTCTCTCTTTAGATTATTGAGTGTATTTTGTGAGTATTTAGATACTTTGAGAGTTTCTATTCATCAGAGCAAGTTTCCTTCAGCCTTATACCGATATTCTGACCAAAAGTACTGATATTTTGAGATAAGGGATAGTAAGGGGTGTTATATTCTTCTTAAAATGATATTTTTTTCAATATCATTATACCGAAATGTTGGTATGAACTTTTTATCAAATTTAGAACTTTTTGTGTCGGGGTTACTATTCACGTATACGACACTATTCACGAATACGGCACTATTCATCGAAAAATGAAATTTTCTTCTTTTTGTCTAAGTTGTCTATTATGGTTACTATCTTTGATTTTATCCATGTTTTGTTCTTTATTTTTGAATTCTGCTACAAAATTGGTTATTGTGGAGTATTATTGAACTTGGATAAACTGTAATACGAATCCCTAATGTTTGTTCTTTTGTCTCACTGGATTCGTTTTCTTTAAGATATTTTTCATCATCCTCAGTCCTAAATGATGATATTACTGAATATCTTTGGCCTGTAGTGCAAAGATGTATGATTACCTGATGAATATCTTTGGCCTGTAGTGCAAAGATGAACAGGTGTTGAGATGAACATGACTGACTGGTGATACAAATGAATATCTTTGGCCTGTAGTGCAAAGATGAATATTTGGTTAAAGATGATTATTAATTGATGTTACAGGGATAAAATATTGATGATGGACTTTTAAATCTTAGAAGATAGTAGAATTCATTCTCTACTTGACTCTTCTAATGGTTTGCTGTTTCCGCTGTAGTTGTTGATCTAAAACTTGTTGTCGATTATATTCTATCAGATTTTTCCCTGTTGAATACTAATGATAATTTGTTGTATATTATCTTAGTCATAATATTCTTTACTAGGCTAGTTGAGCTCACCCTTTTTCTTTTTGTTTCATTTTTCTTCTCAGAAGGTGAGAACATAGCAGGATCTAGTCGGGGTATGGAGTGATGGTTCTAGAAAGATATTTTAGCAGTCCTCACTATTTCTGTAAAATAGTGTTTGAATAATTATAATGAGGACTTATTTGAGTGTGGATATTGTCTAGAAGACAATATTTGTATTTAAACTCACAGTATGTGTTGTCGTATTTTGCACGATAATTGTAATATTGAAGTTGTAGTTTGCTTTTTTGTACCATGTATTTGACTACTCAGAATGGGTGTTGTATACCTATTTTGGGGGCGTCACATTAGGGCACTAGTTGTGAAGACACCCCTTGGGCTTAATTGCTCGAGTAACCTAGATCAGGATTAGGATATGCTCAAGTCTCGCCTTTTCTTTTTTCAATGCTCATTTTCTTAGGCGCTAAGTTACCCATGTAATGAGCGTTTGGCCGGTGACTCCCAAACCATACGGCTTTAGAGCACCAGATGTAAAGACATCCCTCAGGCTTAATAACTCGAACAACCTAGGCCACGATTCGAGACATTAGGCTGGTGACTTATCTTTTATATTTTCATTAATTGCCATTATTTTTGACATAGCTTCATATCCCACTACAAAGAATCAGGTCAATCGCAAAGTGCAGACATGCATATGAGGTCAAGTCTGTTCCAAAAAACGCTTTGAATTATGATGTTGTGTCCAATCAAAAGGTTGAATAGTCTTAATTCTCTAATCATTCCCATGATTCTTGCTCCACGGACGCTTATCATAATTAATCCCATTCATAACAAGTTAAGCAAAAGTTTTCTCTTTTAAAACCTTTTTCTAAGAATATTTAACATATATATTATTGCTAATGCATATAAATGGAGATTGAAAGTAAATAAAGAGATGAAAGAGTCATACCTTACATGTGAATTATTTATTCTGAGAAAAGTATGATTGGAAAAGACCACATGATCATACCGGATCGCCAGTGAAATGACATGAAGGTCCCTCTGATGATGATGGACCATGCTGATGGTGCTTACTGGTGCATTTTCCTTTCTAGGATGGTTGATGAATGCCCCAATGTTGAATTATCGCTATTTCCGAGATAAAGGTCCCAATATCGGGTTGTCGTTAATTCTGAAATTTCCCCAGTCTTGCTTGTTGTATGGGGTAGTTGCTTTGACAGATGGGCTGATAAGATGTCGAGATTGCAAGAGTATTTTACCTCTGGACCCATATGGTGAACAGGCAGTGAATTTGGGCTTTGATGCTTGGTTTGCCTCAATCCTTGTTTTTTACTTATAGGCGCAATTGGCTTTGCTGATTTTCTTCTTCTTATTTGATGAAGGCTTCAGATGGAGGGTGTCAACTCTTTGAAGTTCCTTGCTGATGATGCTTGATATATCGCTGTGTTATTTTTCAACTTTGATGATTGATGTCGAGAGGCTTTCAGACTCCACTGAATTGATGATTTATCCAGAGTTCAAGAATTTTCAAATTGCCAACATGATAACTAATTGTGGAATAAAATTCAAGAATGATATTCACGTATCAAAAATAATTTGGACAGAAAATAAACCAAATTTGTCGTGAATAGTACCCCGAATGAAAATATTAAAATTTAATAAGAAAGTTCAGATAAATATTTCAATGAAACGATACTAGATGAAGTGCGAAACTCAAGGATATTCTACTAATTTCAGGAATTTTCATCATTTAATAATAAGGTTATGGAAAATAATAATAATTTTGTACCATAAATGGAGAAAAATACGAAAGAAAACGATATCCCTTGACGAGTACAAAAGAAATGATATCCCATACAAGTATGAAAAAATATACGAAACTGCAAATAGATTTTCACCCGTCATGCGGTAATCCGCGTAGACATATCATTTTCACAATTTAATAAAGAATAAATACGAAGAGTTATTCACCAGGCATTTGGTAGTCCGCATAGACATGTTATTCTCACAGATTAATAAGGAATAGAATGACAACCCTTATGAGTGTTAAAAAAATAACATCCTTTACCTTAGTAGGAGACTAAACCTGATTGGTATAGCAGAGATATTCTTGAAGAAATCTTTACCTCGGGTTTGGTGCTCACGATAATAACATATCCATGTATCTAGTATGCTTCTAGCCTCTTACAATACCCGAACCTCACTCTCCCTTTTTTCTCTTTCTATATTTTTTTTCTTTCTTTTGTTCTTAGCTTTTGGAGAGTAAATAAAAATTTTAATTTGGGTAAATAGTTGGGGTATAAATATAGTTGATAAAAGATAGTATAAATATATATATATATATATATATATATATATATATATATATATATATATATATATATATATCACCTATAAATCTTCCATCGTCTCTTATTTGTCAAATGTTTTAGATTTCTTATTTAATGAGGCTACATATTAGGGTGCATAGTTGTTCAACAACTCTTGACAATTGGAGAAGTAAAATGATTAAACCATGTGCTTCTTTTCCTCCTTAGAGTAGCTGGATACATGCCCCCATTTTGGCTAATTTTGATTTAATTCTAATTTGCTTTATTTAACTTATAAAATGACTTAAAGGTCCCTCCATATTTGGGCCAAGTTTGGGCCATTGAATTTAATGTTTGGACTTTTAAATTAATCAGTTTGGGCCTTGCTAGCTAACATGGTCCAATACTTCAATTTTTATCTTACCCTAATCATTTAATTAGATTTTTCCATTCCACTCAATTTGGAATTTAAATCATTACTTAAGTACATTTAATTTTCATAACCCAATTAGACTTGCTTTAATTAAGTTATAAAATTAATTAATTGAGATATTTAAAATAAATCTCTTATGGTTAGTATATATCTTAAATACTAGTATTCTTCAATACCATAATCTTTAGGTTATTTAATTTCCATACCTAATGTATAATTAGGTTATGTGACTTTTTCTTTTAATTCTCTTTATATAATTCATACATATATATACATATTTAGAATATATATATATTTATTTAACTATAAACATTTTCCACATAAATAATAACATATTTATTCACTATATGTCTCAAAGTTTTCAATATCATTAATATTTAATTAATATATTTAATTACCGTGTGGCTTAAAATTCTTGGTTATTACAGGTATAATGTAAAGTAAAGAAGGAGATTGCATAATCAAATTAGTTATTGTGATGCTGACTATGTGGGGGATCAATCTACAAGAAGATCTACAACTGGTTATTTCTTTAATCTTGGATCCGGAGCAGTGTCATGGTGTAGCAAGAGACAACCAACTATATCTTTGTCAACCACATAAGCGGAGTATCTAGCAGCAGCAACGGTAGCACAAGAAAGTACTTGGTTATCAAGATTAATGGGAGAGCTTCATCATTTTGTGAACTATCCAGTTTCCTAATATTGTGACAAAGAAAGTGAAATTAAGCTTGCAAAAAATTCAGTTTACCATGCTAGTACAAAGCATGTCGAGGTGCAACATCTATATTAACAAGATAGAATTCATTTTTGAATTTGGTCGGGAAATCACAAGTACGGTTCAGATTTATTCTAACTGATTTGGGCGAGAAGCACAATGACGGTTCAGATTCATTCTAATTGATTTAGGCGGGAAAAGGTGGTGGGAGAGGAATGAGGAAAGAGAGAAAATGAAAGTGGGATTATTGAAACGGAGAGAGGGGGAGGATTTTGATATACACATTTTAATATTCCCATATATATTATTTTAATTTATATGCTTATTTTATTTAACTAATACATTTTATTTTGTTTTGTAGGAGATAATATTTATTTTTCTTGGAGAGCAAATAAAGGATTTATATCTAACCTTTAAAGATGAAAAAGGACTCTTAGAGGATTACTATATAGAGATGAAGTCAAGAAGGAAACAAGAGGAAAAAAGGGAACAAAACTGCCCAAGTTCAATGAACCTAAATTAGGGCACAAATGTATTATCCTTATAAATAGGCCTCTTATTTTAGAGAGGAGGGCATCACTTGTTATTTTATTTTCCTTAGTTTATCGCTGGTGTAGAAGGGAGTAAGATATTTTAGAGCTTTTGTCGTATCTCTTATTCCAATCATGTGTGGTACTACTGTCAGGGAGTATTTGTAACTTTCTTATATTGATATAATAGAAAATGTTTTTTTTTAAATTATTTTTCTTATTTCATGCAAATAGTAGTACTAATATTATTTGTTTTTGTTTCTAATTCCATGGCTAGCTAAATTTGTAATACCTAGGATGATGATGAAATTAGGTATTTCATAATAATATTCTCTTTCCGTTCCGAAATTAATGCCTAATTATTTTCTCCTTCATGTTTTTCTTCACATAAATTTCATATGATTCTTATATTGATTGCGATGTTTTGATAATTTATAGTTAATCTGTGAATTTTTCATAACTTATGCTTGCCCATATGAATTATTATTTTTAAAGGGAAGGGAAAATAATTAGGAATTAATTTAGAAAATAAGAAATTATTTATTATGTTAATATTTTGTGGATTCTAATTCTTGTGTATCTTTTCTCAATAATAGTTTTCGTCATTAATTAATAGTTTGCATAATTTAGTTAATAAATCTTTTCCACCATTTTTGTTTCTAATTTGCCTAAAATATTAATTAAGGATATATTAAAGAATTGATCTAGTCTCTGTGGTTCGACCTTTACTTGCCAAATTTATAATAGACGTTATACACTTGCAGTACATAATTTTATTACATCAAGTTTTTGGCGTCGTTTCCGGGGATTAGAATTAATTTTTATTTATTCCTTAATTTTTATTTATTTGAATTTGTTTTAACTCTAATTTTTTTTCAAGATTATTGAAGTGGATCGAAGGAGCGAAAAGATAAAGATTTTGTTACTGCGCTTTTTTCGGTACTTCGTATCTCCATATTTTATATATATATATATATATATATATATATATATATATATATATATATATAGTAGTTTAGTTTTTTTTTTATTTGCCGCATTCATGCATTCACTCACGTAGAGCACATCCTGTTAGGTTTTTATTTTTAATTTTTTTTTGTCAAATATAAACTGTGGTGATTGTTGGAGGATTGAGGTATGTCAAAATTTCTTCTTCTTTTGTAATTCACATTGTTTTAGAACATTTTATTTGTTTATAGTTTTTTTTATTTGTGCATTTTCATATTTAATTTAACATTAAGGGCACAACTTGTAATAAGATAAGGTGGGGATTTCATCACCCTTCCTTGACCCACAAACAACCCAATTTGCATTTTGCATAACCATGACCTATTAAAATCAAGTAGACGTTGACCCCTAGGACTCTCGAGCTCAATTAGGACAAGAAACTCCTGAAGGAGGCTGAATTTTAAATTAATCAAACTACTGGTATCTAGGCAAGTGGTTCAAAAGGTAAACACCTAATGATTGTGTGGTTATTCAATTAGTCATTGTATCTACGGAGAGACTTCCATCTTTCTTACACTTACCTGACTAGTTGTATGATTAATTTCGAATTTGGTGAACCTTGCGATGTAACTTGGAACATTTAGGAGCTGTCTAGATTTTATTTAGGTTGACCTTAGAAGTAATTTTTTTCTTTTCTGTTTTTTTGGTGATTATCTGCTTATTTGCTAAGTAGTGTATACAAAAAGTGTGGATTAGGGACGAAACATCTCGATTAGTGAGAAAACTTGATTTTCGGATTTCACTTTAAAAGATCCAACTTTAAGAAAAATGGAGGGCGCGCAAACTGTTTCTTTAAGGGATCGATGTTATCCTTCCCGCTCTGTCCAACCTTCATGTATCAGTCTAGCACCGGTAACTGGTAACAATTTTGAACTTAAGCCACATTTTATAAATATGTTACATAGGTTCACGGGGATAGAAGATACATATTTATTTATTCAGGAATTTGGGGAAGTTTGTGCCTTAATAAAAATTCAACAATTGTCTGATGACTCCATTAGGCTAAGATTTATAGCATTTGATTTAAAAGATAATGCTAAAAAGTGGTTATATAGCCTACCAAATAATTCCATATCAACCTGGGAGGGATTTGTTGTTACATTTTAAAAAAATATTTTCCAAATCATAAAACTGCTAAAATTATGACTGCAACTCATCAATTTTGCCAACTTGAAAAAGAGTCCTTTTGAAAATATTTTGATAGATGTAAAAATGTGTTATCCCAGTGCTCACACCACGGAATTGAGAAATGGAAATTGTGTTAAATTTCGTACGAAGGTTTAGACGATCCCACTAAAACAATGTTAAAGTCAATGTGTCAAGGGAATTTTTTGAATAATGACGAGGAAAAGGCTTGGGAGTTTTTAGAAGACTTAACAGAAAAAATCATGCAATGGGAAACCACCCGATAGACCGATAAACCTAGTTCATCTAGGGGTGTTCATACAATTGACGATTCAATTGCTATCGAAGCTAAGTTGGCAGATGTAGTTAAAATACTTGAAGATTTAGAAACTAGGGGACAATCACACATGAACCAAGTCTCAACACCAACACCTTTATGTCTAAGGTGTAATTCACCAAGCCATGTGATTGACGAATGTCCTAGAGTCATGCCCCAACTTGAAGAATATGAACAAGTCAATGCAATATTTCAAAAACCTAGGAATGACCCATTTGCACCCACTTATAATCCAGGTTGGAGAAATCATCCTAATTTTGCATAGAACCAATCACCTTACCCGAATAACTCTTCAAATCAGGTCAATCAG
The DNA here is from genome assembly GCA_016801055.1 of Panax notoginseng. Taxonomy (NCBI): domain Eukaryota; kingdom Viridiplantae; phylum Streptophyta; class Magnoliopsida; order Apiales; family Araliaceae; genus Panax; species Panax notoginseng. The sequence goes on along the minus strand of CM029019.1, from coordinate 20,768,731 downwards.
TCTCTAAATCAATCTTTTCAACCTTACCAAAAGCCAAATCCTGGTCCGTACCAAAATTTAAATTCAGCACCTCAATATCTACCGGGTTTTTCTAATGAAAGTGAGAGGAGACTTAACACCTTAGAGAAGAGTGTGGAAACTTTAATAAAATCTCAGCAAAACACTAACCAAGCCTTATCTCGCCTAGAGATCCAAATGAGTCAATTGGCCACTACAGTTAGTGAAAGAGAGAAGGGTAATCTTCCCAGTCAAATCGAGACCAATCAAAATTTTTCACTCCCTACTCAAAAACCTTATCATGTTAGTTCACTTAAAAACAACCAAGTCAATCATGTGAATTATGTTATCTCTTTAAGGTCTGGAAATTATTTTAACAATCATGCTGACATTGATTATGAAGAAGATAAAAAATTAAATGTTGAATCTAATGATCCATGTTCAAAGTCAAACCAGCCTGAAAATCCCACAAACTCTGAGTCAGTAGGCCCATCCACTAAGAATGTTTCAAAACATGATCAAACTACACCTTATGAGTTAACTGAAAAAGTCTTCAAACCAAACGCCCCATTCCCTCAAAGACTTATTTCAAACAAGAAGTCAGCCCAGTTGGACAAAATTCTAGAAGTGTTCAAACAAGTGAAAATTAACATTCCTCTTCTAGATGCCATTGAAAAAGTACCCTCAAATGCTAAATGTCTAAAAGATTTTTGCACACATAAAAGAACCACTCATGTTCCTAAGAAAGCTTTTCTAACAACCCATGTTAGTTCTATCTTATCATGTCAAGTCCCTGTGAAGTATAAGGACCCCGATTGTCCTACTATTTCATGCATCATAGGTGACACGTTAATTGAAAAAGCTTTGCTTGATTTAGGAGCTAGTATGAACCTGTTACCATTTTCTGTGTACCAAATCTTAGGCTTAGGGGAGTTGAAAAAGACAAGTGTCACACTCCAACTAGCTGACCGTTCCGTTAAAATGTCGAAAGGAATAGTTGAAGATGTACTCATTAAGGTTGGTGATTTTATCTTCCCTGTTGACTTTGTTGTCCTTGAAACCCGACATGTTGTCAATCCCAAGGGTCAAATTCCTGTCATTTTAGGTAGACCATTTCTAGCAACTTCTAATGCGTTAATCAATTGTAGAAATCGACTAATGAAATTAACATTTGGGAACATGACAATTGATTTAAATGTGTTTAATGTGGGAAAGCAACCTAGTGATTTTTCTAACCAACCCGTTGAAGTGAACATGATTCACGAAATGTTTGACAATAACTTAAGGGAGAAGACGAAAATTTTAATTTTTGTGTAAATCATTTTGGTTAAAATTGGGATGAAACAGAAGATGTAAATGAGGTTAATGAAAGGCTAGAGTCATCAACATCTGTGACGCCCCCAAAATAGGTATACAACACCTATTCTGAGTCGCCAAATACATGGTACAGAAAGAAAACTACAACTTCAATAATACAATTGTCGTGCAAAATACGACAACACATACTGTGAGTTTAATACAAATATTGTCTTTTGGACTATATCCACACTCAAATAAATCCTCATTACAATTATTCAAACACTATTTTACAGAAATAGTGAGGACTGCTAAAACATCTTTCTAGAACCATCACTCCATACCCCGACTAGATCCTGCTATGTTCTCACCTCCTGAGAAGAAAAATAGAACAAAAAGGAAAAGGGTGAGCTCAACTAGCCCAGTAAAGAATATTATGACTAAGATAATATACAACAAATTATCGTTAGTCTTCAACAGGGAAAAATCTGATAGAATATAATCGACAACAAGTTTTAGATCAACAACTGCAGCGGAAACAACAAACCATTAGAAGAGTCAAGTAGGAAAAGAATTCTACTATCTTCTTAGATTTAAAAGTCCATCATCAATATTTTATCCCTGTAACATTAATTAATAATCATCTTTATTCAAATATTCATCTTTGCACTACAGGCCAAAGATATTCATTTGTATCACCTGTCAGTTATGTTCATCTCAACACCTGTTCATCTTTGCACTACAGGCCAAAGATATTCATCAAGTAATCATACATCTTTGCATTACAGGCCAAAGATATTCAGTAATATCATCATTTAGGACTGAGGATGATGAAAAATATCTTAAAGAGAACGAATCCAGTGAGACAGAAGGACAAATATTAGGGATTCGTATAACAGCTTATCCAAGATCAATAATACTTCATAATAATCAATTGTGAAGCAGAATTCAAAAATAAAGATCAAAACATGGATACAATCAAAGATAGTAACCATAATAGACATCTTGGACAAAAAGGGAAAATTTTATTTTTCGGTGAATAGTGCCGTATTCGTGAATAGTACCGTATACATGAATAGTGCCGTATACGTGAATAGTAACTCCGACACAAAAAGTTCTAAATTTGATAAAAACTCATATCAATATTTCAGCATAATGATATTGAAGAAAATAATATCATTTAAGAAGAAAATAATATCCCTTACCTCAAGATATCAGTACTTCTGGTCGGAATACCGGTATAAGGCTGAAAGAAACTTGCTCTGATGAATAGAAACTCTCAAAGTATCTAAATACTCACAAAATACACTCAATAATCTAGAGAGAGAAAGAGAGAAAACTTGTTTCTGGTGTGATTTTCAATTCTAACTTAGCCCTCTATTTATAGGAAAATTTTAGTAGGTTTGACCTGCAACCTGATGGCTTTACCTGCTACTATTCCCACCCACCACATTTGAAATATAATTCAGCACATTTTCTTCACCAACCACAAGTGGGGCCCACCAATTCTAGAATTTTCCATCAAAATGATAAACTCCGAAAATTCAATAATTTCTGAACCAGTCATCTCGTAAAATTCATAATAAATCATACGTTCATTTTTAACGGTTCAAAATTTGTGGACATATACTCAACTTATATATGTATAACATATCCAAAAATTACCACGATCCAACGGTCGGATTAAAAATTATAACCCCCGCAAAATATCTCAAAAACCCTGATTTTTAATACCTCCATTCCGACAAAAATACTGATAAAAACCTCAACATTAACTCCTTCATTTTTAACCACAAAAATATATCCCTCATTTATATCCACATAAAATAAATATTTCCTTATCATATGAATCAATAATTAATTATTCACAAATAATATTACAGAATCACATTTATGACAACCAGGCCGTTCCCAGGAAAGAGGGGGCTTTCCAATAAGGATTTCTCCTTACTGGCGCGCAATTAGATGACCAAACCTCTCCTTAAACAGAACTTTCTAGACATTGTCAATAATGTTATCTAATAATATTATTTAAATAATATGAATTATTTATCTGATAATAGAAAATACTGTGCAGCAACAATTATTGAAACAACAATAATATAAAATATCAACGCAGCAATTATTGAATCAATAAAATAAAATATTGAATAATAACTACTGTAACAATTATTGAGTAGTGCCTTCTTACGTAAGAATCAATAATTGGTGCAATACCGTGTGCTATTGTATTTTAACCACCGGGTATTCCAACAGTATTAACGGTAACAACTACGCCGTTATTTATAAAGAACTTATACTTGTCATTTTCTTCATCCAATCGCTTTCCGTTATGGGGCCCACACAAGGCTGCGCCGTCGTACGAATATTCCCCGACAGCAAGAATATTCCACGACCAAACGAATATTCCCCGACAAAATGAATATTTTATAACCACTTGCTTATTTTGCAAAATTTGCACATTTCACCCATAATCAAAGTATTATATCAAATTAACCCCTTATTATTCACAATAATATTTAGAGAAAATTTGATTTTATTCATTAATAAGTTGGGGTCTTACAACATCAATGTCTTACTCTAAATGGGAACCCGTGACAGAGCCATTCTTGTAATCTTCAGAACCTCTTGAAAAGAGTCCACCAGAGGTAGAACTCAAACCTCTGTCTGATAATCTTAAATATGCCTATTTAGGTCCTCCAAAACTCTTCCTATGATCATTGCTTCCGATTTAAAAAAACACACAGGAGGAAGAGTTATTGACCATCTTGAGAGAGAACAAGGAAGCCATAGGATGGAGTATAACTGATATTAAGGGGATCAGTCCAACCATTTTCCAACATATGATCCACCTAATAGATGATGCTAAACCTGTGAGAGACCCACAAAGGCGGTTAAACCCGATTATAAAAGAGGTTGTTAAGAAAGAAATTCTTAAGTGTTTAAATAATGGGATCATCTATCCCATTTTTGATAGCTCGTGAGTAAGTCCTGTTCAGGTGGTACCTAAAAAGTGTGGCTTAACTGTGGTTCAAAATGAAGTTAATGAGTTAGTTCCCACTCATGTTCAATCAGGTTGGAAGGTTTGCATAGACTATAAAAAACTCAATGCTGCCACAAGAAAGGATCATTTTCCTTTACCCTTCATAGACCAAATTCTAGAAAGATTAGCTAGTCATGCTTACTATTGTTTCCTTGATGGATACTCGGGCTACTTTCAAATTCCCATAGCTCCAGAAGACAAAGAAAAGACCACATTCACTTGTCCTTATGGAACTTTTGTATATCGTCGTCTACCCTTTGGGCTATGTAGTGCCCCTGCCACCTTTCAAAGATGCAAAATGAGCATTTTTTCTGACATGGTGGAGAAATTCCTAGAAATTTTCATAGATGATTTTTCCATTTTTGGGTCTACATTTCATGAGTGCATTCACCACCTTGACTTAGTTCTAAGGAGATATAAGGAAATAAACTTAATCCAAAATTGGGAAAAATGTCATTTCATGGTAAAAAAAAGGAATTTTTCTTGGTCACATCATATCTGAAAAGGGAATTGAAGTAGGAAAAACCAAAATTGACCTCATTGCTAATCTTCGATCACCTAGGACAGTCAAAGAAATTCGTTCTTTCCTAGGACATGCAGGCTTTTATAGGCGATTCATTAAAGATTTCAGTAAGAAAGCAAGACCCTTGACCAATCTTCTACGTAAAGATGCAACATTTGAATTTAATGAAAAATGTCTTCAATCCTTTGAACAACTCAAAAAGGAGTTGACTTCAACGCCTATCATCAAATCACCCGATTGGAGACAACCATTTGAGTTAATGTGTGATGCATCTGACTATGCAGTTAGTGTTGTTCTAGGGCAAAGAATTAACAAGATTCCCCATGTCATATACTATGCTAGTAGGACTTTGAATAATGCACAATTGAACTATTCAACCACTGAAAAAGAACTTCTAGCTATAGTTTTTGCCTTAGAAAAGTTTCAATCTTATCTTATTTAGTTTAAAATAATTTTTTACACTGACCATACTGCTCTCAAACATCTTCTTTTCAAAAATTTTGGATATGTTATTCATATATAAGTTGAGTATATGTCCACAAATTTTGAACCGTTAAAAATGAACGTATGATTTAATATGAATTTTACGAGATGACTGGTTCAGAAATTGTTGAATTTTTAGAGTTTATCATTTTGGTAGAAAATTCTAGAATTGGTGGGCCCCACTCTTTGTTGGTGAAAAAATGTGCTGAGATTTTTATTCAAATGTGGTAGGCTTGAATAGTAGCAGGTAAAGCTATCAGGTTGCAGGTTAAGTCTGCTTCGGCGTGCTAACATTTTTCTATAAATAGAGGGCTAAGTTAGAATTAAAAATCACACCAGAAATAAGTTTTCTCTCTTTCTCTCTCTAGATTATTGAGTGTATTTTGTGAGTATTTAGATACTTTGAGAGTTTCTATTCATCAGAGCAAGTTTTCTTCAGCCTTATACCAATATTCTGACCAAAAGTACTGATATTTTGAGGTAAGGGATAGTAAGGGGTGTTATATTCTTCTTAAAATGATATTTTCTTCAATATCATTATACCGAAATGTTGGTATAAATTTTTTATCAAATTTGAAACTTTTTATGTCGGAGTTACTATTCACGTATACGTTACTATTCACGTATACGACACTATTCACGAATAAGGCACTATTCACCGAAAAATGAAATTTTCTTCTTTTTGTCAAAGTTGTCTATTATGGTTACTATCTTTGATTGTATCCATGTTTTGTTCTTTATTTTTGAATTCTGCTTCAAAATAGGTTATTATGAAGTATTATTGAACTTGGATAAACTGTAATACGAATCCCTAATATTTGTTCTTTTGTCTCACTGGATTCGTTTTCTTTAAGATATTTTTCATCATCCTCAGTCCTAAATGATGATATTACTGAATATCTTTGGCCTGTAGTGCAAAGATGTATGATTACCTGATGAATATCTTTGGCTGTAGTGCAAAGATGAACAGTTGTTGAGATGAGCATGACTGACTGGTGATACAAATGAATATCTTTGGCCTGTAGTGCAAAGATGAATATTTGATTAAAGATGATTATTAATTGATGTTACATGGATAAAATATTGATGATGGACTTTTAAATCTTAGAAGATAGTAGAATTCATTCTCTACTTGACTCTTCTAATGGTTTGCTGTTTCCGCTGCAGTTGTTGATCTAAAACTTGTTGTCGGTTATATTCTATCAGATTTTTTCCTGTTGAATACTAATGATAATTTGTTGAATATTATCTTAGTCATAATATTCTTTACTAGGCTAGTTGAGCTCACCCTTTTCCTTTTGTTCCATTTTTCTTCTCAGGAAGTGAGAACATAGCAAGATCTAGTCGGGGTATGGAGTGATGGTTCTAGAAAGATGTTTTAGCAGTCCTCACTATTTCTGTAAAATAGTGTTTGAATAATTGTAATGAGGACTTATTTGAGTATGGATATTGTCTAAAGACAATATTTGTATTAAACTCACAGTATGTGTTGTCGTATTTTGCACGATAATTGTATTATTGAAGTTGTAGTTTGCTTTTTGTACCATGTATTTGACTACTAAAAATGGGTGTTGTATACCTATTTTGGGGGCGTCACATTAGGGCACTAGTTGTGAAGACACCCCTTGGGCTTAATTGCTCGAGTAACCTAGATCATGATTAAGATATGCTCAAGTCTCGCCTTTTCTTTTTTCAATGCTCATTTTCTTAGGCGCTAAGTTACCCATGTAATGAGCGTTTGGCCGGTGACTCCCAAACCAAACGGTTTTAAAGCACCAGATGTAAAGACATCCCTCAGGCTTAATAACTCGAACAACTTAGGCCACGATTCGAGACATTAGGCTGGTGACTTATCTTTTATATTTTCATTAATTGCCATTATTTTTGACATAGCTTCATATCCCACTACAAAGAATCAGGTCAATCGCAAAATGCAGACATGCATATGAGGTCAAGTCTGTTCCAAAAAACCCTTTGTACTATCATGTTGTGTCCAATCAAAAGGTTGAATAGTCTTAATTCTCTAATCATTCCCGTGATTCTTGCTCCACGGACGCTTATCATAATTAATCCCATTCATAACAAGTTAAGCAAAAGTTTTCTCTTTTAAAACCATTTTCTAAGAATATTTAACATATATATTATTGCTAATGCATGTAAATGGAGATTGAAAGTAAATAAAGAGATGAAAGAGTCATACCTTACATGTGAATTATTTATTCTGAGAAAAGTATGATTGGAAAAGACCACATGATCATACCGGATCACCAGTGAAATGACATGAAGGTCCCTCTGATGATGATGGACCATGCTGATGGTGCTTACTGGTGCATTTTCCTTTCTAGGATGGTTGATGAATGCCCCAATGTTGAATTATCGCTATTTCCGAGATAAATGTCCCAATATCGGGTTGTCGTTGATTCTGAAATTTCCCCAGTCTTGCTTGTTGTATGGGGTAGTTGCTTTGACAGATGGGCTGATAAGATGTCGAGATTGCAAGAGTCTTTTACCTCTGGACCCATTTGGTGAACAGGCAGTGAATTTGGGCTTTGATGCTTGGTTTGCCTCAATCCTTGTTTTTTACTTGTAGGCGCAATTGGCTTTGCTGATTTTCTTCTTCTAATTTGATGAAGGCTTCAGATGGAGGGTGTCAACTCTTTGAAGTTCCTTGCTGATGATGCTTGATATATCGCTGTGTTATTTTTCAACTTTGATGATTGATGTCGAGAGGCTTTCAGACTCCACTGAATTGATGATTTATCCAGAGTTCAAGAATTTTCAAATTGCCAACATGGTAACTAATTATGGAATAAAATTCAAGAATGATATTCATGTATCAATAATAATTTGGACAGAAAATAAACCAAATTTGTCGTGAATAGTACCCCGAATGAAAATATTAAAATTTAATAAGAAAGTTCAGACAAATATTTCAGTGAAACGGTACTAGATGAAGTGCAAAACTCAAGGAAATTCTACTAATTTCAGGAATTTTTACCATTTAATAATAAGGTTATGGAAAATAATAATAATTTTGTACCATAAATGGAGAAAAATACGAAAGAAAACGATATCCCTTGACGAGTACAAAAGAAATGATATCCCATACAAGTATGAAAAAATATACGAAACTGCAAATAGATTTTCACCCGTCATGCGGTAATCCGCGTAGACATATCATTTTCACAATTTAATAAAGAATAAATACGAAGAGTTATTCACCAGGCATTCGGTAGTCTGCATAGACATGTTATTCTCACAGATTAATAAGGAATAGAATGACAACCCTTATGAGTGTTAAAAAAATAACATCCTTTACCTTAGTAGGAGACTAAACCTGATTGGTATAGCGGAGATATTCTTGAAGAAATCTTTCACTATTAGCTACACTCAAAGTATTCTTATACTAGAAAGAAATACGCACAATATTACAGAAGAAGAATTCTCTGATTTTGGTGTGATTTTAATTTCTTAACTGAGTATCCTTTTTATAGGAGAATGACATGGCACTATTTAATCACGGATGAACAATTGAATTTTAAACGAATTCACGGGCAAAAATCTGATTTTTACTATTCATCACTGTGCAACAAAATATTCTAATAAAACAAAAATTTTATACATATTATAAAAAGTTTTTGTTTTATATAAAAAGTTTTCTGTTTTATTACTATTATAATAATAATAAAACAAAACTGAGATAACTTTCAACCGACGGTTTGACTAGCACATGGGGGTTCATGAAATAATAAGTCAAACTTACAACAAACGCTTTATGACAAACCCCTATATTTATATCAAAAATTGAATAAATATCTCCACAAATCACTTATCTTTAATCAACTCATTTTTAATCTTTCAACACTTATTCATCATTAATATCATAACTCATAATATTGACAACCAGATCGTTCTCAGGAAAGAGGGGGCTTTTCAATAAGGATTTCTTCTTATTGGCGCGCAATTAAATAACCTAATCCCTTTTCTCGACAGAATTTTCTAGACATTGTCAATAATAATAATATGAATAATTGTGTCGTCTCAATTATTGATTTAATAATATAAATTATTGTGCAGATGATACTGTGACAATAATTGAAACAATAATATGAGATATTATGCAGCAACTACTGTGGCAATTATCAAATGAAACTGAGTGATTTCTTACGTAAGCATCAATAATCAGAGATACTGTGTAATACCGCGTACCACTGTGCAATACCGCGTACCACTATGCAATATCGCGTACCACTGTGGAACAACGCGTATTACTGTACTTTTATCACCGAGTATTTCAACAGTTTAATGGTAAAAGTCTTGCCGTTATTTTATGAAAATGTTATTTTTGTCGCTTTCTATATCCGACAGTTATTCCGTTGTGGGGTCCACCAATGATTGCGCCGTCGTACGAATATTTTCCAACAAAAAGAATATTTCCCGACCAAACGAATATTTTATGACAACTTGCTTACTTTACAAAATTTGCATATATCACCCATAACTATTACATTTATTAAATTATCACCTTACTATTTAGAATACTATTCAAAGAAAAAATAAATCTTTATTCATAAAAGTTGGGGTCTTACAACATATCTTAAAAGTCTTGTCATATACAACAATAATTTATGTTTATTGTAAATTGGTCAAACCAATTTATAAATCATTTATTACTATTCACCAGTTCGGGAATGACTTATTTTTCTACTTATAAGTTGAGTTTTAAGTAAAAAAATAAGTAAGTATTTGCAACTTATTTTAAAATAACTTATAAGTTATTTAAAAATAAGTTAGTTTGACTAAATGTAATGTCTATTTTGCCTATCTTTTTATTAATGTCTTTTTTAATAATATTTATATTTATTTTAATTTATACGTCATTATGAGCCGAGCACATTCATAACTTATTTTAACATAACGTTTAACTTGTAAATCAAATTGATGTTGAATGTTTTTATTTATAAGTCCCAATTTAAAATAATTTATAAATCAACTTATATTTTAATTTATAAGTCATTCAAAATAAGGATTTACTGAACATACCCTGCTACTTGACCAAACGCTTATTATTATACTACAGTAAAACCCCTATTTAGGAATATTCTATATAAGAATAACCTCTATAATATTATAAAAAAATTTGGTCCCAATTTGGGCCAGTTATAAATAAGAATAACCTCTAAATTGTAATATGTTATATACTTTTTAAGTCCCGTATTAATAAACTATACCTCTATATAGTAATAATTTCATATATATATATATATATATATATATATATATATATATATATATATATGAACTACATTTAAAGAACTATATTTTCTTATAAAAGACTACATTTCTTATAAAAGGCCACATTTTTCTATAAAAGACTACATTTTTTATAAAAGACTACATTTTTCTAGTTTAAAAATCTAAATAATTTATGTTTTCTTTAATTTTTTTTCGTTGCATAAATATTTTTTGAATAATAATTATTAGGGAGTTCTTATTGATATTTTTGTAAAAGTTGATATTTTTAGGTGTTCAAAAAATATTTTATACCAATACCTCTATTTAGTAATAATCTCTCAATTAAAATATAAATAATTTAGTCCCAAATCTATTCTTAAATAGAGGTTCTACTTAGGGCTGAGCAAGTAACCAAATTGGAACCGAAACCGCACCAAAAACCGCACGAACCGCACCAATTAAAATCGCACCAACGGTTCCGGCGTATGTGGCGGTTTTAGGTGGGTTGAATAACCAAATTTACGGTTCCGATTTGGTTACTAGCCAAAACCAAACCGCATAAAACCGAAACCGCACCATGTGTGTGTATGTATGTATTATCTCTAGTAAATTCTAAAGTTGCTCGAGCACTTGATGCATTGGTTAATGTCAATGTTATAATTGTAATAGTCTAATAGATTATTTTTAGTCCTCCTTGCAATATATTTTATTCTATCTTTAGTATATACTTTTAATTTTTGGGGAACTAGATAAACATTCTTGCTTATTATCGAATAGTCTCCGTTGTTTTATATAGCGCATATTTTAGTCTTAAAGCATGCTTGATATAATTCTCATTGTCTACTTTGTCACTAAGTTAATTGCTCGATGTAAGTTTTATGTTAAATTTTATTGAAGACTTAAACTTTTTTGTTGTTTCAATTGGTTTTGGAACCGAAACCGCACCAATTAAAACCGAACCGCACACTTTAAAACCGAACCGCACCAATCACAAGCGGTTTCGGGTGCGATTTTAAATTTTTCAAACCACACCTAAGCGGTTTCAGATGCAGTTTGAACTTCAAACCGCACCAAACCGCACCATGCTCACCCCTAGTTGTACTCTATCAGAAATTCTTTTATTAAACAAATACACACAAAATATACCCGTATTAGAAGTATTTTCAATATATTGTAGTTACTCCCACACTATTTCTCTCTCCTCCCTCTGTACACTACCATCTTTCCTTTTCGGCTCTCGATCCCCAAGTTTATCCGTGTACTCCATCTCTGTCTTTCTGACATTTCCACAAACACTTCGCAGGCAGAGAATCTAGAGAAATACAACATCACAATGTCTCTGCGCCCAAATTCTCGCACCGAGGTACGGAAGAAATCGTACAAGACCGGCGTCGATGCGGACGAGGCTAGGCGGAGGAGAGAGGATAATATGGTGGAGATCAGGAAGAATAAGCGCGAGGATAATCTCCTCAAGAAGCGAAGAGAGGGTATGCTTCTCCAGTCACAGCACCTCCCTGATGCTGCTCAAACCCCAGCCGCTATCGAGAAAAGGGTATCATTCTTTCCCAGTTTTGCCCTCAATTTGATCGATTTGTGGTTTTTCGGTTTGAATTGTGGTTGTGTTTATGGGAAATGTGGATTACTGATATTGGTTTTGGATATATGTTTGTTTGGCAGCTTAATACTTGAAATTTCCCCTGATTTGAGTGTAATTTTCCAATTTCAGTAATGAGTTTGTTTGGATTGATTTAATATCAGTCAGTTTTCTTTGTTTTCTGTTTCATGATGAGAAAATTTAGGAAATGAATATTGTGCTTACTTGAATCTCTGATATTTCGCCAGTAGCCAGAAGAAAGCAATTACTGCAAATCCAAATATCAATTTGTCTTAACTGAGATTTCATGTTTCTTCTATAATTGAATTAATATATTAATTTAAAGGTCTACATGCACTAGAATTTGGAATTGTTATTATTACTGTTTTATTTAATTCAAAGAAATCATGTTAGGTTTGTTTTAGTGTCGGGTAGAACCAATTGTCTGATCCTAAGTATTATTATTAATAGTATATTTTTAACGACACTGGTGTGCAATCACTGGGTGCACGCAATTATCCCACCAACCATGCACACGGGTTCATACCATGGTAATCTACGAGTGTCACCCCAAGAATAGCATTATATTTTTGGACTTTTCTAGGCAGATTGTGTACAATAGTACACTAAATACTGTATTACTGCTTATTTTCAACCATTCTTAACTGCTGCTGATTTTTCTTTATCTGTGTTTGGATTTTTTAAAAGCGGGCATCTCTACCTTGGCAGTTCTCATATTCATTTAACTTTTTTCAGATTTCTTGCTTAGGTTAGACTGTTTGTAGCTCTTAACAGATTCATCCTGAAATTAGGTCTTAAGCATATCATGTTGTCTCCCTGAGAATGGGTTGGATAGACACGTATCAAAAGCTCTTGGCACAGAAGTACATTTTTATTAATTTTGTGATGAAAGAGTAGTCTAACAAACCTTAGGTTGGGTAATGCATTTATTCTTATAAAATATGTGTAATATGATAAGCTTACTCAATAATGATACTGCTGGGCTTCAAATTCATAATCAGATGTCTGCTTTCGTATATTAAGGGACAATATCCATTGATCCAAATCAAAAGTTGTTCTTACTAGTTCAAGGTATCTACTTTTTAGCATGGGGTTTAGGGTTGAGGCAGATCATTGCATATTTGCAACAACTAGTTGGATCTAGATTACATGCAACGATATCATTTTACTAGAGAGGCTATACTTGTGCTGAGAATTCTAGTAGAAGTGAATAAAGTGAGAGTATGTTAGACGTAGGGATCGTCAAACTGAAGATTCTTGTGTTATATCTATGTAGCTATTTTTCTCTTGTTATTGCTCTTACTTGATTGACTTAGAATCAGAGTTGCAATCATTGGAAATTGAAGTGCCCGGGTATTCGATGTATGATAAATGGGGTTTATACCTATTTCCTACGCATTCCCACAAATGATGATGAATTATAGAAATTGAGTCTTCTGTTATTGGACGTATTCTGTTATTCACCAGTGGCAACTTGCATAGGTATGAGAAAATGTATTTGAATGTTGTTAAGTATGAGGTAGGTTTTAGGTTTTAAACTTTTGTAAAAAAGAATTAGGAAGTAGTTGTTACTGGGACAGAGCACCTAATATTTTAGAACTTTTAGTGGATGATAGATTGATAATCTTTCTCTTGTTCGTTATCAGTTTAGACTAGGCAATAATCTTCCTTGCCAATGACCCACCACTCTCACGAGCATAAGAGAGGGACACAAAAGAAATGCTTCAACTCGGTTGTTAACAAAGCAAAAACATTATAACCAAAGACAATATTGTTTGATTATTGAAAAATAACCTCCAACTGATGGTTGAAGTATTGATCTATTACTTAAAAAAGTGAAATTATATATTGATTTATACACAGTATTTTGACTATGTAAACCACACAAAATACCCTACTGGCTGATCTTGGCTCTACCATATCACTAAAACAATTTACAGTTTCAGCTTGATTGTGGTTGAATTAAAATATTGAGTCCCTGTATTGTCTATTTATAATCTATTAACTGCACTTGCAAACTGGAGGAAAAGAGTGCTTTCTAGATGCACTTGATCAATCCGTCTAAGTTCTAGGCGAGAAAAAGCTCTGCCTCATGTTTATCTACTTTTCCGACGTTCTATTGATGTCTTTGTAAAGTACTCAATCATCCACAATTCACTTTCCATATCTTTTGAGAACTTATCAAACCAAGAAATATCATGCAAAGCAAAGTTGGATTTCAGATTTTTTTAATAGTTATCTGTTTTGTGTCTGTGCTACCTGTTCTGATATTTTGTCTTCAATCTTCATTCTTTTAGATCTTTGTTTTGTTTAACAGTTGGAAAGTATTCCATTGATGGTGCAAGGAGTATGGTCAGATGATCCTGATAGACAAGTGGATGCAACTATGCAGTTCAGAAAGCTATTATCTATTGGTATTTGTCTATAGGTGTTATTCTGACGCTTGAAATATATACCCTGTGTCATATGCTTGTAGATGATATTGTTTTTATACGTGTAGAGCGTAGTCCTCCAATTGATGAGGTGATAAAAGCAGGAGTTGTACCGCGGTTCGTGGAGTTTCTTGGAAGGCATGATTTGCCTCAATTGCAAGTAGGAATAATTTGATAATTTCTTTAGCCATTGACCTTCTGTATAAACATGGCAATCTAGTGATTTTCCCTCTATATGCAGTTTGAAGCAGCATGGGCTTTGACCAATGTTGCATCTGGAACATCAGAACATACACGAGTTGTCATTGAACAAGGCGCAGTCCCTATGTTTGTGCAACTTCTTAGCTCTGCCAGTGATGATGTCCGCGAGCAGGTAGAGTCTCACTCCCATTCTTGCAAAATCCTTGATTAATTTATCTTTATCATCGTCAGAAAACATCGTCAAGCGTATACCTCAAATTACATAATTTTCTCTCCCCCCCCCCCAAAAAAAAAAATCCGTTTTGATACTGTAAGACTAGACTGATTTATTATTTTTCAACCTTAATGTCTAAAGTTCCCATTATTTCTTCTGATGATTACAATATCGCAATATGTGCTTCTCCCTTATCCTCCTTTTACTTAATTTTGATTGCCTTGTTTGTCCTTGAAGTTTCCAATTCTTGCCTTCCCTTTACTCAAAGCCTCAAACCCAAATCCCATTATTTCCAAAATCAGTTGCTTTCTCTTGTGAGTACTAATGAATTTGCATTCCTCCTCTCTAATCTGATAAATAAACAGGCGGTTTGGGCTTTGGGTAATGTTGCTGGTGACTCCCCAACTTGTAGGGACCTTGTTCTGAGTAATGGTGCACTCATGCCTTTGCTAGCTCAGTTAAATGAACACTCAAAACTATCCATGCTGAGAAATGCTACTTGGACTTTGTCTAACTTTTGCCGTGGCAAGCCACCAACACCATTTGAGCAGGTGAGGAGATGTAATGCTATTTCTAATGTGCTAAGAACCTTGCAGATGTTTTATTATAGTATTTAAATGGTAGTTAGTGTGTTTTCCAAACCCATCAGGTGTTATGGATCATTTTTTCTCTTGGCCTCTTGTAGGTGAAACCTGCATTGCCAGTTCTTCAGCAACTTATTTTCTTGAATGATGAAGAAGTCCTAACAGATGCTTGCTGGGCCCTGTCATATCTTTCGGATGGTCCAAATGACAAAATTCAAGCTGTGATTGATGCAGGTGTTTGTCCACGACTTGTAGAGCTTCTGCTGTATGTTCCCGATATCTCTGGAATAATATTCAACTTCTGGCTGTGGCATCAACTTGCATTCCCTCATTGTTTCTAGAACTATTTGTCTTTGTTATTATCCCTTTCTTTGTTCATGACTATTTACTCCTTTTTAACTAGATCTTTGTTTTATGCTCTTACCTTGTTGTTGTGGGATCTGACTACCTTCTTGTACGAACTGAAATTTGTTCCCGTAGTCATCCTTCACCTACGGTCCTCATACCTGCTCTTCGGACAGTGGGAAACATCGTCACTGGTGATGATGGTCAGACACAGGTAATATATAATATCCAGTTGTGTCCAATTGTTACCATAATGATTGTATTTCTGCTGCTTCCCAGTGCTTTTGCTGTCTGATCAGCCATTTTTCTGCCCAAAAAATAAAACAAATTAAGCAGCCAATTTGGTTGGCCTTACTCAAATACTCCCTCCGTTCCAAAATTAGAGATATATTTTGATTTTTTAGAGTCAATTCGCGAAATCTTAAAATTCAAAATTGATATGAAGTTATTTAGTTTTGGTACAAACGAATACAACAATTGTAAACTAACTATGAAGTATTACTAATGATCGCCTTTGTTGTTTTCAAAACTTGAACAAAATTACATCAATTGTGAGTTTTAAGATTTTGCGAATTGACTCTGAAAAGTCAAACTGTATCTTTAATGTTGGAACGGAGTAGTAATACATAAGTAGTCCGTCAAATGCTTTGAATGACCTTGTTGTACTAAGAAATCTTACCTAGTACTTTTTCCTTTCATATATCACTTGTTTTCTGTAGATCACTTGTTTGTGCCTATTACAGAGAAAATTTCTAAGTGGCATTCGTATGCTAGATATTGTTACTGTTGTTTGGTGCTAACACTCCTGTGTTGATATTAATACTGGCTTCTGAACAGTTATTGACTTGAAATATTAATAATATTATTTGATGTCCTACCTAGTGCTTTACCTACGGTCAGTTGAAAAGGAAAATACCTCTAAAAAAGGATTCTGATCCCCCCTGTTGGGTATATACAAAAATGCATGGAAGAGAAATAGAACTGTATTTAATAAATGCTTTACCTTTTCCCTTTGTAGTGGTGATTAAGTAACTTCTTTTATATGGTTTCAGTTTGTGATTGACAACCAAGTTCTCCCTTGTCTCTATCAACTTCTTACGCAAAATCACAAGAAGAGCATCAAGAAAGAAGCTTGTTGGACAATTTCAAATATTACAGCTGGGAATAAAGCTCAGATACAGGTATAGAGTTCTGCACATTTATATTTTCTGAAGACATTCAGATACGACTCTTTCTTAGACTGAGTCCTGAATTTTGGCAATATAACATTGTCCGCAAATATGGGTCTTTTCTGGGAGCAGACTCATTTTAAGGGTGCGTGTCTTTCGGGTAGTCATAATCTGGCGATAAACTTTCTTTACTGGGATGTGTTGACGAAAACGAGTAATCATGAATAATGCACTTGTGTATATCATTTTCTGTTTGTTTAATGTTGAGTTACATTTCTGTCAAACAGGCTGTTGTTGAGGCCAATATCATCCTTCCTCTGGTACACCTTCTTCAACATGCGGAATTTGATATTAAGAAAGAAGCTGCATGGGCAGTATCAAATGCCACCTCTGGAGGATCCCATGATCAAATCCGGTATGCTCGACTCTCCTATTCTGTATATAGTTTTTCCTATCTACATACATGTACTGTGTACGTATTCTTTTGCGGATTCAGTCTCTAGACCTTTTACTCATTTACTACTACCAACTAATTTTCACTTTCTGTCTAACAAGAAATTTTATCTAGGTTGATCTGGTAGCGTGTCAGCCTAAAATCTCGATCACTTTGGCTTCACTGCCAAAAACTTCTACTTTACCATCTTGGCTTATGGACCATATTTTTTTTCTTTACTGATACTGTTTTATTGATCATGAATATCATCATTTGTTATCAGTCGTTGAAAGCTTCAGGTAGGTCGGGTGATGTGATTCATGCAAAATTTAGTGTGCATAACTATGGATTGAAGATCTAAAACATATTAATGGGTAAACATGTGAAATCCTTTGAACATTTTTGTAATGGCTTGAATTCAGTAGTACCTGATTATGGATAGAAGATCTAAACATGTTAATGGGTCCACCTTAAGATTTTGCTAAACATATATTTATTCTTTCAGTATAGAATACTCTCGTGAATACACTTTCCCTGTATGTTTTCTTAAGCAGTGCACTCAATCGAAGGTTGTACTCACATTTGATGCCATTCATTGTAGATTCTTGGCGAGCCAAGGTTGCATTAAGCCACTCTGTGATCTCCTGATCTGTACGGATCCAAGGATTGTGACGGTGTGCCTTGAGGGGCTTGAAAACATTCTAAAGGTGGGAGAGGCTGACAAAGAAATGGGTATGAATGGTGGAATCAATATCTATGCACAACTAGTTGATGAATGCGAAGGATTGGATAAGATTGAAAATCTTCAAACTCACGACAACAATGAGATCTATGAGAAGGCTGTGAAGATCTTAGAGAGATACTGGGCTGAGGAAGATGAAGAACAGAATGTTCCAGAAGGTGCAGCAGGAAATCAGCAGGGCTTCAGTTTTGGGAATAGCCAACCCAACCTCCCCTCCGGTGGCTTCAAATTTGGGTAGGAGTGTTTGTGAGGTCTTTTTTGATGTCCTATATATAGACCTCTTGTCCGGATGAATTTATGGATTTTTCTCCCCATTTAGTCTCCTTGTTGCAAAGGGTCAAGTATTTTTCATTTTCTTTGTTCTTTTTAATCGGCACATAGGCTGATTGGATTGATTGTGTCTCTACGATTTGATTAAATGTGTATGGGTTTTATTTGAGATTTTTCAGATTCATTTCCATTTATATTTTCTGCATTACAGTGGAGAATGTCAGCCTGATTGACTCTGTGAATTTAAGGTCTCCCCAAGAATTACTTAAAATCCTAAAGATAGTGATATTATAAAGGATATGCAATATTGGATCTGAGCAATTGAAATTCAGGATTTGTGGTTTGAAAACCTAGTTCAAAAACCAAGGCTAGGCTCTGTTTTTTGGAAAAAAGGTTTTTCAGGAAACATTTTCAGATGGAAAATGGTCTATTTTCCTTTCTTTGTCTGATACACTGAAAAATAAATATGGATAATATGTTTTTTTCTTCTCTTCGTGATTGCTTTTACGATCTACTACTCAATTTCTGTTCGCATTTCTCTCACTTTGGTTCATACTAAGTAGACATGAAACTTACTTTGTTTGAAGACACAACAGGTTGGGCATGTTGAGTGGTTGTAACAACGATTAATACATTAAGCGACACTTAATATTGACAGCATATATCAGCCCCTTGCGAATTATATAATGTGCTACAAACTTAGTTATGTGAATATTAAGTTTACGCAATATTTTTCAAAATAAATATATTCACAAAAAATATGTGTACGAGCATTACTCTTACGTACTCTTGTAGAATTTAATGTGCAGAAAACATGGCCCAAAGGTGAAAGATCTTCGCCGTGGTCAAAACTGCATAAGGAAAAGAAAGTTGAAGGAAGAGGAGGAGATGGAGATTGTGATGGCTCTGATTGACCTAAAAGTTGTTTCTAGGGTTTTGAGAATGATTGACCTAAGTGGAGAGCAATTGCATTGGTGTGTGAGTTTTATGTTTGTGTGAGGGATAAGGCTTATTGTAACTTTTATATTATGTGCAAAAAAGTTGTATTGTGCGAGGAAGGGTTTTAATTTGCAGTTTTTATCCTGTGCAAAAAATTGTGTTGCCGTGGTATTGTGTAACCTCAAGTTTTAGGGCGTAAAACTTGAGATGATTATTGTAAGTTCATTATTATTATTGATATAGTGGAGATTCAGAATTTGACCTGTAGTGTTTAATATAAAGATTTTTCTTCTCTCTTTATTGTGTTGTTTAGTTTGCGTCGACTTAATTTCTTACATTTAGTAGTAATGTTGATCTGGCCTTAGGAGGTTT
Organism: Panax notoginseng; assembly: GCA_016801055.1. Lineage (NCBI taxonomy): Eukaryota > Viridiplantae > Streptophyta > Magnoliopsida > Apiales > Araliaceae > Panax > Panax notoginseng. Next base: position 20,748,838 of record CM029019.1, on the reverse strand, counting down.
GAACCTTTTGGGGGTAATATGTTCTGAGATCTAAGTGAATTGTCCACTAGCATGCATCCTTAGATATGGAGGACTTATCATGAGGAAAGAGCTACAAAGAAAGAGTTCTTCAATGGGAACATATATACTACTTTGACTCTACATTAGACACAGGCAATTTTCATTAATAAAATTCTAAGAAACTTGCATGAAGAAGAAAGTAGATATGTCTAGAAGTCAAACAATTAAGTGAAAGATGACTCAGTAGAGGTATATAGATACTGCCATTGTCATTGGCAAAGAACCTATAACATGTGATGCATGTCATGATAAAGGCATCAAACATAACACAATATTCCAGCTCTATATCTAATTAGCATATATACTAAAGAAGTATCAAAAAGAACGTACACATTTGATGTTACTAAAGCAAGTGACATATTTGATTACCTAATAAAGGTTAATTTAATTAAAATATTGGGAAGCAAGAAAATATTAACTAACAAAGAAAGTAAAAGAAATTAAAGATTTTGTAAATGATATCAAACTTTTAGACATTATATTCGTCTAACAATTTCTTGTATTTTCGAAATGTTACATAGGCCAATATAAACAAAGGGATGGTACAATTCACTTCAGAAGAAGAGAAGGAAAAATAGGTTGACAAACATCCCTTCCTAGATGTATAAGTGGGGGTTGGCCACTGTAGACTTGTCAACCCTCAAGGGGAAGAGGAAGGTAGCGAGAATGGCTCCAAGAAAGCCAAGAAAGAAAGGACAAAGAGATCTAGATGGGTGAAGAGCCAACATAGGAAAGGTAGAACCTTCAGAAAGGTGGTGAAACCACCTTCAATTAACCCAGGGAAGTGGCATTGTGACGATGGAGGATTTTGATTTACCTTAAAAATAAAATTTTATGAATATTATTTAATAAAAATAGATTTTTATGAATAATATTCTGTTTTAAGGTCATATTATGACCTAGATATGTGTTATGTGAGTGAATATGTTTGTTTAGGATTCGTAAGAAGAAAATAATTTTTTCCTAAGAAAAATGCTAAAACGCTATTCATAAAATGTAGAAAAAGTTAATAAATGTTCTTTTTCAAAAATTTCAAATTACCTCATATGTAGTGTTTATTTGAGAATGAGAGATAAAATCTCTAATAAAAGTTTTTTCAGGAAAAAAGATGTAAAAACACTATTCACGCGAAAAATACTTTTTTGTTGTTGTTTTTTTTTGACTTTTTGAATTACGACATAGCATTGGTTCGGGAAATGGGGTTGGAGTGCGAAATCAGATTTTCAAAAATCGAAAGTCGATTTTTCGACTAAATGAGCGAGTTACGAAAAAGTAACCGAAAAAGTTAGAAAACTTAACTAGAAAAGAAAATGACTAATTAAATTTAGTTAGACTAACTATGTCTATGATTTTAAAGACTTGGTTAGGTTTTGGATGACATGGCTAGGTTTGACTCAAGGGTATGGGATGACTTTGCTAGAGTTGGAGCCAAGGCTTGAGCTTTAGGCTTAAAACCTGAAGACAAAAAAATAAAAAAATAAAATGAGATTGTAATTATCCCATATGGAATAAAGGAGGATGAAAAGTGGATAGGAATTGAAAGAGGGAATGATCTGGCTATTTTGGGCAAGGGAGGGAGCATGCGATGACTCATGTACCATAGGTGGCAAACAATCTTTAATGTTTGACAAATAAAGTCTTGGAGCGAAAGCTAAGAAAGGCCATATGTCACAAGAGAGAGTACACACGTGGAAAGAGGAGGGGACCAAGGACCAAGGGGGACAAAGTGGGATAAGAACTTACCATTTATAGTAAATTTTAGTCTGGGCATGCAAAACAAAGCATTAATGCTTGTCTACCCTTTAACTTTCCTTAACTCGTCAATCTATATTAAGTCATTTGAGAGAGAAGAAAGCAAGAGGGAGAATAGAGAGAAAAAGAGAGAGATGGAGAGAGTAAACGGGTGAAAAAGGAACAATGAAGAGAAGAAGGATCAAACTTTGATCATCATCTAGCAAGCCTTAATCAAGTTCAAGAAAGAACATCAAGAGGAAATGTGACGACCCCAAATCTGAGTTACCTTTATCTCGAGTTTGGTGCTCACGATACTAACATATTTATGTATCTAGTATGCTTCTAGCCCTTTAAAGCTTGAACTCCATGTATCTAACATAAAAATACACAAAGCATACAAGATTAGAGTTTTTTTTCCTTAATTTTTTAACATAGTTTTCTTCTTTCCTTTTTGATCAACTTTTAAACACCCAAAAATGTAATATCCAAATATGACGCACTAGAAAACAAGTAAATCAAGAGTTTCGGAAGTTCAAGAGTATATGTTCTTTATTTTGTAAAACCAACAAATGACATGAAACTAAAGTTTGAGATTTAATGTTTTTACCTTAACCTAAAGGCATACCTTCTAGTCTTTCCAAAGTAAGAGATATAGTTTAAAGGCATAAGTAAAAATTCTCCTCCTTTTTCTCACTTACAATACCCGAACCTCACTCTCCCTTTTTCTCTTTCTATATATTTTTTTCTTTATTTTGTTCTTAGCTTTTTGAAGAGTAAATAAAAGTTTTAATTTGGATAAATAGTTGGGGTATATATATAGATGATAAAAGATGTATATATATCACCTATAAATTTTCCATCGTCTCTTATTTGTCAAATGTTATGGATTTCTTATATAATGAGGCTACATATTAGGGTGCATAGTTGTTCAACAACTCTTGACAATTGGAGAAGTAAAATGATTAAACCATGTGCTTCTTTTCCTCCTTAGAGTAGCCGGATACATGCCCCCATTTTTGGCCAATTTTGATTTAATTCTAATTTACTTTATTTAACTTATCAAATGACTTAAAGGTCCCTCCATATTTGGGTCAAGTTTAGGCCATTGAATTTAATGTTTGGACTTTTAAATTAATCAGTTTGGGCCTTGCTAACTAACATGGTCCAATACTTCAATTTTTATCTTACCCCTAATAATTTAATTAGATTTTCCCATTCTACTCAATTTGGAATTTAAATCATTACTTATGTATATTTAATTTTCATAACCCAATTAGACTTACTTTAATTAAGTTATAAAATTAATTAATTAAGATGTTTAAAATAAATCTCTTAGGGTTAGTATATATCTTAAATACTAGTATTCTTCAATACCACAACTTTTAGGTTATTTAATTTTTATACCTAATGTATAATTAGGTTATGTAACCTTTTCTTTTAATTCTCTTTATATAATTCATACATATTTAGAATATATATATTTATTTAAGCATAAACATTTTTCACATAAATAATAACAAAATAATTCACTATATGTCTCAAAGTTTTCAATATCATTAATATTTAATTAATATATTTAATTACTGTGTGACTTAAAATTCTTGGTTATTACATGTATAATGTAAAGTAAAGAAGGAGATTGCATAATCAAAGGTTATTGTGATGCTGACTATGTAGGGATCAATCTACAAGAAGATCTACAACTGGTTATTTCTTTAATCTTGGATCCGGAGCAGTGTCATGGTGTAGCAAGAGACAACCAATTGTGTCTTTGTCAACCACAGAAGCAGAGTATCTAGCAGCAGCAATGGTAGCACAAGAAAGTACTTGGTTATCAAGATTAATGGGAGAGATTCATCGTTTTGTGAACTATCTAGTTTGCTAATATTGTGACAATGAAAGTGAAATTAAGCTTGCAAAAAATCCAGTTTACCATGCTAGTACAAAGCATGTTGAGGTGCAACATCTATATTAATAAGATAGAATCCATTTTTGAATTTGGGCGGAAAAACACAAGTACGGTTCAGATTCATTCTAATTAATTTAGGCGGGAAAGCACAATGACGGTTCAAATTCATTTTAATTGATTTGGGCGGGAAATGGTGGTGGAAGATGAAGGAGGAGAGAGAGAAAATGAAAGTGGGATTATTGAAACGAAGGGAGAGGGAGATGGATGATTTTGATATACACAGTTTATTTATACATTTTAATATTTTCATATTTATTATTTTATATGCTTATTTTATTTAACTAATACATTTTATTTTATTTGTAGGAGATAATATTTGTTTTTTTGGGGAGCAAATAAATGATTTATATCTAACCTTTAAAGATGAAAAAAGACTTTTAGAGGATTATTATATAGAGTTGAGGTCAAGAAGGAAGCAAGAGAAAAAAAGGGAACAAAATTGCCCAAGTTCAATGAACCTAAATTAAGGTACAAATGTATTATCCTTATAAATAGGCCTTTTATTTTAGAGAGGAGGACATCACTTGTTATTTTATTTTTCTTAGTTTTTCGCTGGTGTAGAATGGAGTAAGATATTTAGAGCTTGTGTCTTATCTCTTATTCCAATCATGTGTGGTACTACTGTCAGGGAGTATTTGTAACTTTCTTATATTGATATAATAGAAAATATTTTTTTTAATTATTTTTCTTATTTCATGCAAATAGTAGTACTAATATTATTTGTTTTTATTTTTAATTCCATGGCTAGCTAAATTTTTAATACCTAGGATGATGATGAAATTAGGTATTTCATAATAATATTCTCTTTCCATCCCGAAATTAATGCCTAATTATTTTCGCCTTCATGTTTCCTTCACATAAATTTCATATGATTCTTATATTGATTGCGATGTTTTGATAATTTATAGTTAATCTGTGAATTTTTCATAACTTATGCTTGCCCATATTAATTATATGAATTATTATTTTTAAAGGGAAGGGAAAATAATTTAGGAATTAATTTAGAAAATAAGAAATTATTTATTATGCTAATATTTTGTGGATTATAATTCCTTTGTATCTTTTCTCATTAATAGTTTTCGTTATTAATTAATAGTTTCCATAATTTAGTTAATAAATCTTCTTCACCATTTTTGTTTCTAATTTGCCTAAAAATTAATTAAGGATATATTAAAGAATTGATCTAGTCTCTGTGGTTTGACCTTTACTTGCCAAATTTACAATAGACGTTGTGCACTTGCAGTACATAATTTGATTACGTCAAGTTTTTGGCGTCGTTTTTGGGGACTAGAATTAATTTTTATTTATTCCTTAATCTTTATTTATTTGAATATGTTTTAACTCTAAATTTTTTTTTCAAGATTATTGAAGCGGATTGAAGGAGCGAAAAGATAAAGAATTTGTTGCTGCGCTTTCTTCGGTACTTCGTATCTCTATATTTTTAATATATATATATATATATATATATATATATATATATATATATATATATATATAGTAGGTTAGTTTTTTTTTATTAATATTTTTTTATTTGCCGCATTCATGCATTCACTCACGTAGAGCACATTTTGTTAGGTTTTTATTTTTTATTTTTTTTGTCAAATATAAACTGTGGTGATTGCTGGAGGATTGAGGTATGTAAAAATTTCTCATTCTTTTGTAATTCACATAAGTTTAGGACATTTTATTTGTTTATAATTTTTTTTATTTGTGCATTTTTATATTAATTTTAATATTAAGGGCACAACTTATAACAAGATAAGGTGGGAATTTCATCACCCTTCCTTGGCCCACAAACAACCCAATTTACATTTTGCATAACCATGACCTAATAAAATCAACTAGGCGTTGGCCCCTAGGACTCTCGAGCTCAATTAGGACAAGAAACTCCTAGAGGAGACTGAATTTTAAATTAATCAAACTACTGGTGTCTAGGCAAGTGGTTCAAAAGGTACACGCCTAAAGATTGTGTGGTTATTCAATTAGTCACCGTATCTACGAAGAGACACCTACCTTTCTTACACCTACCTGGCTAGTTGTATGATTAATTTCGAATTTGGTGGACCTTGCGGTGTAACTTGAAATATTTAGGAGCTGTCTAGATTTTATTTAGGTTGACCTTAGAAGTAAGTTTTTTCCTTTTTTGTTTTTTTGATGATTATCTGCTTATTTGCTAAGTAGTGTATGCAAAAAGTGTGGATTAGGGACGAAACATCTCGATTAGTGAGAAAATTAACTTGATTTTCGGATTTTACTTTAAAAGATCCCACTTTAAGAAAAATGGAGGGCGCACAAACTGTTTCTTTAAGGGATCGATGTTATCCTTCCCGCTCTGCCCAACCTTCATGTATCAGTCTAGCATCGGTAACTGGTAACAATTTTGAACTTAAGCCACATTTTATAAATATGTTACATAGGTTCACGGGGATAGAAGATGCATATTTAGTTATTTAGGAATTTGAGGAAATTTGTGCCTTAATGAAAATTCAACAATTGTCTGATGACTCAATCAGGCTAAGATTTATAGCATTTGATTTAAAAGATAATGCTAAAAAGTTGTTATATAGCCTACCAAATAATTCCATATCAACCTGGGAGGGATTTGTTGTTACATTTTTAAAATATATTTTCCAAATCATAAAATTGCTAAAATTATGACTGCAATTTGTCAATTTTGCCAACTTGAAAAAGAGTCCTTTTGGAAATATTTTGATAGATTTAAAAAATTGTTATCCCAGTGCTCACACCACGGAATTGAGAAATGGAAATTGTGTCAAATTTCTTACGAAGGTTTAGACGATCCCACTAAAACAATGTTAGAGTCAATGTGTCAAGGGGATTTTTTGAATAATGATGAGGAAAAGGCTTGGGAGTTTTTAGAAGACTTAGCAGAAAAAACCATGCAATGGGAAACCACCCGAGAGACCCATAAACCTAGTTCATCTAGGGGTGTTCATATAATTGACGATTCAATTGCTACCGAAGCTAAGTTGGCTGATGTACTTAAAATACTTGAAGATTTAGAAACTAGGGGACAATCACATATGAACCAAGTCTCAACACCAACACCTTTGTGCCTAAGGTGTAATTCACCTAGCCATGTGATTGACGAATGTCCTAGAGTCATGCCCCAACTTGAAGAATATGAACAAGTCAATACAATGTTTCAAAGACCTATAGGAATGACCCATTTGCACCCACATATAATCCAGGTTGGAGAAATCCTCCTAATTTTGTATGGAACCAAGGACCCTACCCGAATAACTCTTCAAATTAGGTCAATCAGTCTCTAAATCAATCTTTTCAACTTTACCAAAAGCCAAATCCTGGTCCGTACCAAAATTTAAATTCAGCACCTCAATATACACTAGGTTTTTCTAATGAAACTGAGAGGAGACTTAGCACCTTAGAGAAGAGTGTGGAAGCTTTAATAAAATCTCAGCAAAACACTAACCAAGCCTTATCTCGCCTAGAGATCCAAATGAGTCAATTGGCCACTACAGTTAGTGAAAGAGAGAAGGGTAATCTTCCCAGTCAACCCGAGACCAATCTAAAATTTTCAGTCCCTACTTAAAAACCTTATCATGTTAATTCACTTGAAAACAACCAAGTCAATCATGTGAATTATGTTATCTCTTTAAGGTCTGGAAATTATTTTAACAATCATGCTGGCATTGATTATTAAGCAGAGAAAAAAAATTAAATGTTGAATCTAACGATCCATCTTCAAAGTCAAACCAGCCTGAAAATCCCACAAACTTTGAGTCAGTAGGCCCATCCATTAAGAATTTTCAAAACATGATCAAACCACACCTTATGAGTCAACTGAAAAAGTCTTCAAACCAAAAGCCCTATTCCCTCAAATACTTATTTCAAACTAGCAGTCTGCCCAGTTTGACAAAATTTTAGAAGTGTTGAAACAAGTGAAAATTAACATTCCTCTTCTAGATGACATTCAAAAAGTTCCCTCATATGCTAAATGTCTAAAAGATTTTTGCACACATAAAAGAACCGCTCATGTTCGTAAGAAAGCTTTTCTAACAGCCCATGTTAGTTCTATCTTGTCATGTTAAGTCCCTGTGAAGTATAAGGACCCCGGTTGTCCTACTATTTCATGCATTATAGGTGACACGTTAATTGAAAAAGCTTTGCTTGATTTAGGAGCTAGTGTGAACTTGTTACCATTTTCTGTGTACCAAACCTTAGGCTTAGGGGAGTTAAAAAAGACAAGTGTCACACTCTAACTAGCTGTCCGTTCCGTTAAAGTGCTAAAAGGAATAGTTGAAGATGTACTCATTAAGGTCGGTGATTTTGTCTTCCCTGTTGACTTTGTTGTCCTTGAAACCCGATATGTTGTCAATCCCAAGGGTCAAATTCCTGTCATTTTAGGTAGACCATTTCTAGCAACTTCTAATGCGTTAATCAATTGTAGAAATGGACTAATGAAATTGACATTTGGGAACATGACAATTGATTTAAATGTGTTTAATGTGGGAAAGTAACTTGGTGATTTTTCTGACCAACCCATTGAAGTGAACATGATTCATGAAATGTTTGATAATGAACTTACGGGAGTAGACAAAAATTCTAAATCATTTTGGTCAAAATTGGGATGAAATAGAATATGTAAATGAGGTTAATAAAATGCTAGAGTCATCAACATCAATGTCTTACTCTAAATGGGAACCCGTGACTGAGCCATTCTCGCAATCTTCAGAACCTCTTGAAAAGAGTCCACTAGAGGTAGAACTCAAACCTCTGCCTGATAATCTTAAATATCCCTATTTAGGTCCCTCCAAAACTCTTTTTATGATCATTGCTTCCGATTTAACAAACACACATGACGAAGAGTTATTGACCATCCCGAGAGAGAACAAGGAAGCCATAGGATGGAGTATAACTGATATTAAAGGGATCAGTCTAACCATTTTCCAACATAGGATCCACCTAATAGATGATGCTAAACCTGTGAGAGACCCACAAAGGCAGTTAAACCCGGTTTTAAAAGAGGTTGTAAAGAAAGAAATTCTTAAGTGTTTAGATAATGGGATCATCTATCCCATTTCTGATAGCTCGTGGGTAAGTCCTGTTCAGGTGGTACCTAAAAAATCTGGCTTAATTGTGGTTCAAAATGAAGCTAATGAGTTAGTTCCCACTCATGTTCAATCAGGTTGGTGGGTTTGCATAAACTATAAAAAACTCAATGCTGCCACAAGAAAGAATCATTTTCCTTTACCCTTCATAGACCAAATTCTAAAAAGATTAACTGGTCATGCTTAATATTGTTTCCTTGATGGTTACTCGGGCTACTTTCAAATTCCCATAGGCCCAGAAGACCAAGAAAAGACCACATTCACTTGTCCTTATGGAACTTTTGTATATCGTCGTCTACCCTTTGGGATATGTAGTGCCCCTGCCACCTTTCAAAGATGCATGATGAACATTTTTTCTGACATGGTGGAGAAATTCCTAGAAATTTTCATAGATGATTTTTCCATATTTGGGTCTACATTTCATGTGTGCCTTCACCACCTTGACTTAGTTCTAAGGAGATGTAAGGAAACAAATTTAATCCAAAATTGGGAAAAATGTCATTTCATGGTAAAAAAAAAGGAATTTTTCTTGGTCACATCATATCTGAAAAGGGAATTGAAGTAGATAAAACCAAAATCGACCTCATTGCCAATCTTCCACCACCTAGGACAGTCAAAGAAATTTATTCTTTCCTAGGACATGCAGGCTTTTATAGGCGATTCATTAAAGATTTCAGTAAGAAAGCAAGACCCTTGACCAATCTTCTAGGTAAAGATGCAAAATTTGAATTTAATGAAAAATGTCTTCAATCCTTTGAACAACTCAAAAAGGAGTTGACTTCAGCTCCTATCATCAAATCACCCGATTGGAGACAACTATTTGAGTTAATGTGTGATGCATCTGACTATGCAGTTGGTGCTGTTCTAGGGCAAAGAATCAACAAGATTCCCTATGTCATATACTATGCTAGTAGGACTTTGAATGATGCACAATTGAACTATTCAACTACTGAAAAAGAACTTCTAGCTGTAGTTTTTGCCATAGAAAAGTTTCAATCTTTTATTATTTAGTCTAAAATAATTTTTTACACTGACCATGCTGCTCTCAAACATCTTCTTTCTAAAAAAGATTCAAAATCCTGGTTAATTCGTTGGGTTTTATTGCTCCAAGAATTTGACCTAGAGATACGAGATAAAAAGGGTCAGAAAACGTGGTAGCTGATCATTTGTCACGTTTAGTAGTGGAGTGACCTGCCCTTAAATGAATCTTTCCTAGATGAGCAATTTTTCTCCATAACTGCTACTCCTTGTGTGACGCCCCCAAAATAGGTCCATTCCACCCAACCCATTCTGGGTCGCCAAATACATGGTACAGAAAATAACTACAACTTCATTATTACAATTGTCGTGCAAAATACGACAACACATATACTGTGAGTTTAAATACAAATATTGTCTTCTAGACAATATCCACACTCAACTAAGTCCTCATTACAATTATTGATACACTATTTTATAAAATAGTGAGGACTGCTAAAATAACCGACTTGAAACACCACTCCACACCCCGACTAGTTCCCGCTATGTTCTCGCCTCCTGAGAAGAAAAATGGAACAAAAAGAAAAAGGGTGAGCTCAACTAGCCTAGTAAAGAATATTATGACTAAGATAATATAGAACAAATTATCGTTAGTCCTCAACAGGGAAAAATCTGATAGAATACAATAGATAACAAGTTTTAGATCAACAACTGCAGCGGAAACAACAATTCATTAGAAGAGTTAAGTAGAGAATGAATTTTACTATCTATTAAGATTTAAAAGTCCATCATTAATATTTTATCCCTGTAACATCAATCATCAAATATTCATATTTGCACTACGGGCCAAAGATATTCATTTGTATCATAGTTGGTCATGTTCATCTCAACACCTGTTCATCTTTGCACTACGGGCCAAAGATATTCATCAGGTAATCATTCATCTTTGCACTACAGGCCAAAGATATTCATCAAGTATCACCATTAAAGACTGAGGATGATAAAAATATTTTCAAAAAAATGAATCTAGAAAGATAAAAAGACAAAGATTAGGGATTCGTACTTCGATTTATCTAAGTTCAAAAATACTCCATAATAATCAATTGTGGAGCAGAATTCAAAAACGAAGATCAAAATATAGATCCAATCAAAGATAGGAACCATAACAGACAATCTTGGACACAGAAAAGAAGATTTTTTTTTCTGTGAATAGTGCCGTATTCGTGAATAGTGCCGTATACGTGAATAGTAACCCTGACACTAAAAGGTAGAAATTGCACAAGAAAAATCATCATACTTCGTGAATTGTACTCGTGAATAGTAACTCATGAATAGTAACTCATGAATAGTAATTTATAAATAGTAACTCATGAATAGTAACCCCGACATGAAAAGGTAAAAATTTTATAATAAAATTCATACAAATATTTCGGTATAATGATATTGAAAGAAATAATATCATTTACGAAAAAAATAACATCCCTTACCTCAAAAGAATAGTACTTCTGACTGGAATATTAGATATAAAGCAGAAGGAAACTTGCACCGTATAGCAACACTCAAAATATCAAAATATTCACAAAAATACGCTCGATAATATAGAGAGAGAAAACTTCAGATTCTGGTATGATTTTTAATTCTAACCTAAGCATCCTATTTATAGAAAAATGCTTAGAACACCAAAGCAGAAAATTTAATAAAATAATAATATTTATTAAAAATTTTCCTATGCTTACCTTAGAAATCTGAATTCAACATTTTGCAACAACAAGTGGGGTCCACCAACATACAAAACATGTTTTAAACATTTTTCGTAACAAAATCAATTTAGACCTAATATTCCGGAACTTCAATAATTCATAATAAATAGTCCTTTTATCAGAAAAATTCAAATCTTATGTCCATTCCATAGGAAATTCAATTTTATATAACTTTGTAGCTTTAAATTTTTCCAAATTCTAAACAAAAATTGACCGAAATTCACATACAAACGATTTTATAGGCTATAATCAAATTTCAGTCAAAAATGGAGCTCATCAACATGTTTAACATGTTTTTAGCTTTTATTGTAACAAAAATACTCTTCCTCCTTATTTATTCATATATCACACATTCATTATAAAAATATCACCATTATTATATTATTATATTATCGCATTATACATTTATAATGTGATATAATAATATATTTGAATGAATTATTTTATTAAAAAAAATAAAATATCAATTTTCAACAATTGTCACTTTTCTAAAAATTCCTCCATTTATATCCACATAAATAAATATTTTTCTTTTCATATAAATCAATAATTAATTATTCACAAATAATATTACAGAATCAGAATAATGACAACCAGGTCGTTCCCAGGAAAGAGGGGGCCTTTCGGTAAAGATTTCTCCTTACTAGCGTGCAATTAAATAACCTCTCCTAGACAGAACTTCCTTAGATATTGCCAATAATGCTATCTAATAATATTATTCAAATAATATAAATTATTGATCTCATAATGGAAAATACTGTGCAATGACAATTATTGAATCAACAATATAAAATATCAACGCAGCAATTATTGAGTCAATAAAATAAATTATTGAACAGTAATTATTGTAACAATTATTGAGTAGTGACTTCTTACGTAAGAATCAATAATTGGTGCAATACCGTGTGCTACTGGGCAACACCGCGTATTACTGTGTTTTAACCACCGAGTATTCTAACAGTGTTAACGGTAACAACTAAGCCGTTATTCATAAAAACTCGTACTTGTCGTTTTCTTCATCCAATCGCTTTTCGTAATGGGGCCCATAAAAGGCTGCGCCGTCGTACGAATATTCCCCGACAGCAAGAATATTTCACGACCAAACGAATATTCTCCGAAAATAATGAATATTTTATAACCACGTGCTTATTTAAAATATTTGTGCATTTTACCCATAACTAACCATATTAATCAAATCAACCCCTTACTATTTTAAAATAATAATTAGAGAAAATTTAATTTTATTTATAAAAAGTTGGGGTCTTACAACCTCCCCTCCTTATGAAATTTCGTCCTCGAAATTGACGTACCTACCTAGTGTTTCGAAAAGGTGAGGATACCTCGTTTTCATTTCCGTTTCCAACTCCCAGGTCATTTCCTCAATAGCACGGTTCCTCCACAAAACCTTGACTTGTGGTATAACCTTTGTGCGTAGGACATGCTCCTTCCTATCCAAGATCTTGACAGGTACCTCCTCGTACGTTAAATCTTTGGCTATCTCGTCTGGTTCCAACTCAATAACGTGGTTTGAGTCTTTTACATATTTACGTACGTAGCATGGATATGCGAAAAATGTTATAAATACGAGACATACTTGGCAGTCAAGCGAGTCTATAGGCCACATTTTCTACTCGATCGAAAATTTTAAATGGACCAATAAATCGAAGGTTTGAGCTTTCCACACATCGTCGATTCTCGCTTTTAGAATAACGACTTCTTGCACCTTCTTTTTCATATTCATCAGCTCTGGGTCTGTAGATTGAGCAGTTTTAACTTTATCGATTAAAGTAGATTCTACTCATATATCATCACGTGGGTCTCTAGAGTATTTAACTTTATCTCTATCATTTGTAAGTCATACAAAATGGGTCTTTGTGTTTGACAATATCACACTTGTACCCGCATACGATTTTATACTCAACACGTTAGCTACCACGTCGCTTTTCCAGGATGGTATGGTCAGAACAGGTGCCGAAATGAGTCTCCTCTTGAGTTCTTGGAAGCCTTTCTCACATTTCTCGCTCCATTCGAATTTTGTATCTTTACGAGTCAACTGAGTTAATGGAGTAGCGATTTGAGAAAATCCTTTCACGAATCTCCGATAATAACCAACTAAGCCTAAAAAGCTACGTATTTCGATTACTGACTTAGGTTGCTCTCAACTGTGACTTATATCCCAATCTTGGATAGCATGTCATAATGACACCTATCAATTTACCACCGCATGAATATGACGTCCCCTACGGAGAGTCTGGTTTCGGTGCATTCCACAAAGGAAGTCACCAGATAGAGGCTAAGGTACCAACTCCTGTAGTTGGGTTTTTAACTCCTGAAGTTCAATGGGAGCCATTCGATATGAGATTTTAGAAATGGGTTTTGTACCGGGTTCAAAGTCAATACAAAATTCAATATCACGTTTTGGGAGTAGGCCAGGAAGTTCTTCAGGAAATACGTCAGAAAATTCACTAACAACAGAAATATCATTCAAATCTGACGTATTTTTTGTTTAAATCCATGAAATGGGTTAAGAAAGCTTGACATCTATTTTTCAATAAACGAATGGCTTTATGGCTTGATATGACAGTGATTGACTTTAATGGTTTGGTTGCTTGAATTCGTACTGAAAGTAGTATGCACACAAGCTAATCATGATTGATGATAAAACATATACTTTGTAACAATCTTATTTATTTATTAATAAAACGTATTGATTTATTAAAGGCTTATAATTATCTACATAATATTGTTTTATAATATGTGATAAACCTATAGTTTTAAGCAATGATTTTAGAATAATGATGATGATCATTCTAATGAGATCTAAATTCTTAAAAAGCTTAAAACTAAAATAGTTCCCAATCGTTGGATTACTAAATTGGGGATTAGTGAATCCGGATAGATTGGTACATACGTTGCTTGCTAATTGGATGAGGATGATTGATCTCAAGATCATTTGTGTGGAGACACTAAAGCAAGTATGTAGGTGCTTATTAGAGAATAAGTTCACTGAACGTGGCTCGCTAAGGAATACCTAATGGAGTTTTACTTGCCTGTCAATAGGAATTTCTGTAGTGATAGTAATACAAGTGATTCTTGGACTTGAAATTATCATAGTATCTTGTGTATGATAAACTATACTTTGACTTATTCTTTGAGACCCTTAGGGTATATTAAAGGGTACGCTTGAGTATAATAAGTCGTACATAGAGATAATGTATGATCAATAAAAAATCTACCGCTTCTAGAAAAAGAAGAAAAATATCCTATGTGATTCGATAAATGACAACCCAGTAGTCCTTGGCCAAGGTAGAATGAAATTAGAAAGGATGTTCTAATTTGCATTATTTGGAGTTGTGCATTTAAGAGTCGAAATACATATAATTAAATAAAATAAACTTGACAGTAATTCCATGTCTTATATTTAATTGGGACATTGTATGGTGGAAGGATTGAATTGTACGATAACTATTTACTCAAAGGTTCTTTTATGATTAATGTTGAAATCTATATTATTTGGAAAGTCGTTAATCGCTAGGGAGGCTTATCCCTATTATAGAATAAATATTATTTATTTAAATAAATTAATATCTTAATTTATTTATTTAAATAAGATTAGAATTGTTCTAATTGATTTTTTCACAACCGGTTTAATATGGAGAACCTAAAGGGTCACATCATAAAAGGGAGAAAAATTATTTAAGAAGCAAATGACATAATCGTAATAATAAGTTAAGTATATTTAATTTAATCTATGGTGATAGAATAAATTAAATAACTTAATATTTATTATTTAATATTTTAGAAATATTAAATATAAATTAATAAGAGGAGTCTTATTATTATTATTATTATTACTATTATTATTATTTAATTCCAAATGGACTTTGAGAATTAATTAATAAAAGTACTCTCATATATTCCTAATAATATTAGGAGACTAATTAATTAAAAGAGTTTAATTAATTATTCCTAATAAATTAGGAGTCTAATTAATTAAAGCAGTTTAATTAATTAATTAAAATAAAATCCAATTCCTTAAATGATAAGGAGGGTTGTGTGAGACCCCAGATTTTATGAATAAATATTTAATTTTTCTCGAAATAATTTTTTTATATTATGGTGTGGATTTGATATAATAGTTATGGGTAGTATTTATAAATTTTGTAAAGTATGCAAGTTGTCATATTATATTCGATTGGTCGGGGAATATTCTTTTTATCAGGGAATATCCGTACGACGGTACAATCATTGGTGGACCCCACAACGGAATTATTGTCGGATTGAGAAAACGACAAAAATACTTTATGAAAATAACGGCGGAAGTTTTACCGTTGATACTGTTGAACTACTCGGTAGTAAAAGTACAGTAATACGCGTTGTTGCATAGTAGCACACGGTATTGATTATTGATATTTATGTGAGAAGTCGCTCACTTGATTCAATTATTGTTGATTAATAATATGAGTTATTATAACTATAATGACGTTTTGTTTTATTCGTATTATTAACGTAATAAAACAGAAACATCTTTTTATATAAAACAGAATACTTTATTAAAGTTATTCTATAAATAGAATATATTATATTTTATTTAAAAGATTTTTCTTTAAATATGGATCGTCAGATTAAAGTAATCAATCTGGACCGTTCATGGATTAGTTACTATGCATTCCATTTTCCTATAAATAGCAGCTCATTCCTTCATTATTTCTTACGAATTCACTGAACTCTAGAGAGAGAAACTATAGAGAGAGACTATATAGAGATAGAAGAAAAGTTTTCTGCTACTTCACTGCTCTTATATCCAGTTCTTTTACGGTAAGGGGTGTTATTCTTTCTTATTCATGAAGAGAACTGTTGTTATTCTATTTCTTATTATTCTGTTCGAATAACCTGTATACGCGGATCTACCCTATACTTGGTGACATTCTTCTATTATTCTGTTGGAACATCCTGTCTGTGTGTTTTACACCGGACCTGGTTCCGTTTTTATTATTATTCTGTTGGAACATCCTGTCTGTGTGTTTTACACCGGACCTGGTTCCATTTTTATTATTATTCTGTTGGAACATCCTGTCTGTGTGTTTTACACCGGACTTAGTTCCATTATTTATTATTCTGTCGGAATATCCTGTCTGTGTGTTTTACACCGGACTTAGTTCCATTATTTATTATTCTGTCGGAATATCCTGTCTGTGTGTTTTACACCGGACCTGGTTCCATTATTTATTATTCTGTCGGAATATCCTGTCTGTGCGTTTACGCCGGACCTGGTTCCATTATTATTATTCTGTTAAGAATAACCTGTTTGTGCGGTCTATCGCATGCATGGTGATTTCTTTTGTTATTCCATTCTTTATTATACTCAGTTGATTAAAACTTTGACTTCTATACTCCATGAAATTAGTGGAATATCTTTGATATTTGCGCTTCATCTAGTATCTATTCATGAAAATATTCTCCTGATCAGTCTTGAATTTTACTCCAAAAAGCAGTATCATGTTGACAATTTGGACGTTGTTAATTATTGGATAAATTAATTCTTGAACTTGTTTTATTGAATTCTTATATCATTGTCATCATCCTCATGTTTATAAAATGTTGAAAGTCATCTGTGGCCTGTGGTGCATAGATGGACTTGGTATGATTATGACCAGGGATTATTCGGTATAATCATGACCGTAATGTTACAAATGATGTGGTAAAAGTCATCATTGGCCCGTAGTGCATTGATGGACAGTTGTTGGCATGATCATGACCATTAATGAATACACGAATATCCTTGGCCGTAGTGCAGGGGTGATTCAATGATGTGGATTATTTTATTAAGCTGAGTCCCAGTGATAACAGTGTTGAAAAACCTTTTAAATCATAAAAGATAGTAGAATTTATTTTCTACTTGACTCTTTTAATGGATTGCTTGTTCCGCTGCAGTTAAACTTGATGTCTATTATATTTTATCAGTTTAACATTGTTGAAGGCTAATGATAATTTATTCTGCATTATCTTAGTCATAATATTTCTTACTGGGCTAGTTGAGCTCACCCTTTCTTTCACTGTTCTCTTCAGGAAATGAGAACGTAGTTGGGGCAAGTCGGGGAACGGAGTGATGGTTCGAATGATAGTATTAGTTAGTAGGCCTCACTATTCTATGTAATAGTGTGTTAATAAATGTAATGAGGACTCCTTTTGAGTATGAATACTCTCTAGAAAATAATATTTGTATTCAAACTCGCAGTTTATGTTTTGTCGTATTGTACACGACAGTTGTATTAGTAAGTTGTATTTGTATTCTGTACTTTGTATCTGAAGACCCAAGATGGGTGATGTATACCTAATTTTGGGGGCGTCACAGGTTGCCTACATCTATAAATAAGAGGAGTCTTATTATGGATGTTGTGGTTGACACTTTCACAAAACACATAAATACGTGATTCCAATTGTTGGAGAGTACACCTTTTTTTATGAGAGATAAAAAAAACTAGGATTTTGTCAAACACACATCTTCTTGAATCTTTATTCTTTCTTGGTGGATCACCTCTATAGGCCAAACACTTGGGTGGCTAACATTGATCAAAGGAAGGAACCAAACCCGGTGTATTCAATTTGAACGCGAAAAAGATTGGAGGTGAACTTATACCTGAGGAAACTCGAATCTTCAAGGGTATGATTCTTGTTCTTCATATTTTTGTTTAATTAATAATTGTGTATAAAGGGTGATCCGGGTATATGGTTTGTAAAATTTTAAATCTCTATTTTATCACGTTTTCACTTACTTTGTGCAATTTGATTGCGTTTATGAATATTACAAACCTAACATGTACAACAGGTTGGTTAGGAATATGAAAACTAACAACCTTACGAAAATAATCAATTTTAGCATGATGAGTGATTAACCAATCAATCCCTAAAATCACATCAAATGCAAGTATTTTCAAAGAAATAAGATCGGCAGGTAATGTGATGGTTCCAACTTGAATCAGGCAAAATTTATAAACAGTGGATGTAATGAAAGTTTCTCCTAACGGAGTTTCAACAGATAAGTCAAAGTCTAATTTCTTAAGAGTCAAGTTCAAACGTTAAGCACAAGTAGGAGAGATAAAAGAATGGGTAGAACCGGTATCTAATAAGGTATAGACTTCGCAAGAATTTATGATTAACTAACCCATGATAACTTCGTTCGGGTTCCTCATATTTTGAGAAGTCACGAAAAACATTTTTTCTGAAACCATTGACTTTGTTTTGTCCGTATCTGCCTTTGGTGCCACCGTCCCAGCTGGACTTGACTTCACTACAGGACAAAATCGAGCTATATGACCGTCTTTTCAACAAAAACATACCTTGGAAGGCTGTGAACAGTTTGGACTTATGTGTCCCTCTTCTCCGCATCTAACTGGAGGTCGTTCTCCTCCCCTAGAATTTGTTGATGGTGCTGGTGCCGACGTCTTCTCGTCATCGTTGAATCTTCTCTTTCTGAATTTTCCACTTGACTCACCTTTCCTATTATCTTGGCCATGATTACCACCGAAGTGGTTACCATTTTTGGCATGGTAATTTCCTCCACGATGATTATCATTATCCCGATGGCCGTTGCCACCGGCACGATTATTATCGTGTTGTTGGTCGCCCGGTTGAACATACTCATTATCTCACTCTAATAATTGAGTCCTGTTCACAACATCTGAATATAGAGAAAATTTGTGAGAAATGAGGTATTAACGAATGTCGGGTTTCAAACCTCTCAGAAACATCCGCGTCATACATTCCTCATTCTCTACCAAATGAGGTGCAAACCTGGATAACTCTGCAAACTTAGCCTCATACTGGGACACAGTCATGTTGTTCTGTTCTAGTCTGATAAACTCTACCTCCTTCATATGACGAATACTTTTAAGAAAGTACTTGGCATTGAATAGTTTCTGAAACGCTTTCCAAGATATATTGAGTACGGCAGGCTGGGTACGTTTTACAGATTCCTACCAGTAATCTGCCTCACCATAGAACATAAAGGTGGCGAATGAAACCTTCTGTTCCTCCGTGCACCCCAAGACATCAAATATCTTGGTAATTTACTTAACCCACGTTTTCGCCGTGATCGAATCCGGCTTTCCCAAAAACTCTAGTGGTCCCAACTCTTTGAACTGCTTGGTTGTGACAAGCCGAGCGTTGCTAGCATTTTTACCCGTATTTTGTACATGAGTCTCCCTCGTCTGATTTTGCATGAACTGTAAAAAGCTTCTAAACATCTCATCGTTCATCGTTTGATTAGTGGTGTTGTTTACAAGAGGAATATTGCCTTCCTGATGCATATTATCCTGGTTGGTGATTAGAGGTGTCTCAACGGTCTCATTCACTCCCTTGTTAACATTTTCAGCTGCCATTCTCAAATACTGCCACAAAATAAGGTAATTAAACAAATTAGCATATCACATATTAACCCTATGCTCCGATTGACCCATTAAATACCAAATAAGCTTAGGTAGGACACACTAGTGAAGGTTTTACTCGTCTCTCCCCTCCTAGTTCTATTCCCCGATCTCCATCAAAAATCATATCCCTAAGCTTTAATACCAACTGTGACTCCCCCAAAATAGGTCCATTCCACCCAACCCATTCTGGGTCGCCAAATACATGGTACAGAAAATAACTACAACTTTATTATTGCAATTTTCGTGCAAAATACGACAACACATATACTGTGAGTTTAAATACAAATATTGTCTTCTAGACAATATCCACACTCAACTAAGTCCTCATTACAATTAGTGATACACTATTTTAAAAAATAGTGAGGACTGCTAAAACAACCGACTTGAAACATCACTCCACACCCCGACTAGTTCCCGTTATGTTCTCATGTCCTAAGAAGAAAAATAGAACCAAAAGGAAAAGAGTGAGCTCAACTAGCCTAGTAAAGAATATTATGACTAAGATAATATAGAACAAATTATCGTTAGTCCTCAATAGGAAAAAATCTGATAGAATACAATAGACAACAAGTTTTAGATCATCAACTGCAGCGGAAACAACAATTTATTAGAAGAGTTAAGTAGAGAATGAAATCTACTATTATCTATGAATTTAAAAGTCCATCATCAATATTTTATCCCTGTAACATCAATCATCAAATATTCATCTTTGCACTACGGGACAAAGATATTCATTTGTATCACCAGTTGGTCATGTTCATCTCAACATCTGTTCATCTTTGCACTACGGGCCAAAGATATTCATCAGGTAATCATTCATCTTTGCACTACAGGCCAAAGATATTCATCAAGTATCACCATTAAAGACTGAGGATGATAAAAATATTTTCAAAAAAACGAATCCAGAGTGATAAAAAGACAAAGATTAGGAATTCGTACTTCAGTTTATCTAAGTTAAAAAATACTTCATAATAATTAATTGTAGAGCAGAATTCAAAAATGAAGATCAAAACATAGATCCAATCAAAGATAGGAGCCATAATAGACTATCTTGGACACAGAAAAGAAAATTTAATTTTTTCTGTGAATAGTATCGTATTCGTGAATAGTACCGTATACGTGAATAGTGTCGTATACGTGAATAGTAATCCCGACACTAAAAGGTTGAAATTTCACAAGAAAAATCATCAAACTTCGTGAATAGTACTCGTGAATAGTAACTCATGAATAGTAACCCTGACATAAAAAGGTAAAAATTTCATAATAAAATTCATACCAATATTTCGGTATAATGATATTAAAAGAAATAATATCATTCACTACAAGAAAATGCTCTAACAGCGACCAATCTTATCAGCGACCGCTTTTTTTGGTCGCAGATAGGATTTTTAGCGACCACCTTTAGCGACCGCACTTGAATTTAGTCGCTAGTTTATGTTAGCGACCGATATCGGTCGCTATTCGGTCGCAGACTCATTTTTGCCTCCAAAAAATTGGCTGGAAATGTTGGCGCGCTGCTTATTTGCCACCAATAAGTAACAGCGACCGCATTCGGTCGCGAATACTTCCACATCATTAAAAATCAGCGACCGCATGCGGTCGCTGATAGCGGTCGCAAATGTATTTCAATAAACCAGTATCAGTTCGTCACTGTCGACCAGAACAGAAGAAAAAAAGAGGGAGAAGAGGGAGAAGGGGGAGAAAAGAAGAGGGAGAAGAGGGGAAAACCGCTGCCAAGGTGCACCACTACCTCAGCCGCCGCCGACGCCACCGAGAAGGGGGAGAAAAGAAGAGGGAGAAGAGGGGAAAACCGCAGCCGCCACCCACCACTACCTCAGTCGCCGCCGGCGCCACCGTTACCTGCAAATCTTTTGAAAGGTATGTTCAATTGTATTAACCTAGTTCGTTAGCTTGTAAATACTAGTGTTTGATTTAATGATATGTTAGAAGTACTTGGACAGTGATGACTGACATTGAGGAGGGGGGCTGGATTTGATAGATTGTCGTGGATATACTAGTAAAATCTCGTGTATTGTGAAAGATGCAATCAACTGTGACCATGTCTGTGTTGGTCTTGCTTCTTCTTTACATATGCATGTATATATTTATATGCATTGTTCATTGTGATGTAGGGACCCCTTCATTTTCTTTTGTAATTCAGACTACTGTAGGTAGGGTGCGTAATCAATCTGATTTTTGTTGAATCTTTTTATTGAATAGTGGTAATAATTTAAGAAAAATAGTATATATTGCAACTAAATTGATGTAGTGGGTTAATTTTATGTATTGATATAGTAGGATTCATAATTTCTGAGATATATCTAAAACTGTGACTACAAAGAGTGAGCAGCAGTAAAGAATGACAAACTATTTTATTTCTTCCCCTTCTGACTTCAAAGAATAATAATCTAAGAATTTCAACTTAATGAGCAATAAGTCACTTGACAATACTAATGAGCAATAAGTAACTTGACAACTAAATACAGAAGCAAAAATTAGATGGGATATAATGATGAAAAAAGAAACTGAAGCAATTATAAAGGTGTGATGTTACATGTAATAGCAAGAGCAGTGTTTGACTGACTGCTATGAAAAATAATCAATTATTAGTTCAACTTGTAATCTGCATTAAATTTCAATTCCTAACAAAAACAAAGTTTCAAGTCTTGCCAAGTAGGGATAATGTTATGATTATTTATATATTTCTCTTGGTTTGTGTCTTGGGTGCCTAGAAATGACAATATATGCATGCCGTCGTGCATGTGGCTAGTCCATATTATAGGGGAGACTCTGGCGAAATTTTTTTGTTGGTCGGGTAGTTGCGAACATTTATAAAGTACAACGAGCTAATCAAATGCTTAGTAACTAATCAAATGTACACGCAGCGCTTGAAAACTGAAACTGAAACATACGTTAGAACCGTACTTAAAGCAAGATATATCCTATATAAGGGACTAATAGGACTAATAGTCCCACATTAAGGGACTAATAGTATGCCTTCTTCTGCAATCTTGATATACGCAGCATATGCAGACCATATATGATGTAATGATTCGTATTCTACCCCTATGAATCTATTGGCTTTAGGTTGGTGTTAGTTAAAATATGTAGGATGACATAAGACCATACTCTAATTTAAGATCCATAACAATATACCATGCCTTTGGGTAGTCGATCTCAAGCGGTGTAAATTTGTTTTGGCATGTATCCTTGTTCAATTCCCGAATAATCATATATGATGCAAACTCATGTTATATATGTATATATACATCTATATGTATTTATAAGCATCATAAATGGGATTGAGCTGAATTGTAAATCTCTAACAAGGGAATACAATAAATTCATGTCAACATAGGTACCGTGCAATCATGGACCTCTATTTAGACCGTAGTTGGATGGCACGACAAAAGTCAAGTGCCCAGATAGGTGCTACAGCTGAATTTAGAGCTGGTTGCCAAGTGTTTTTGGAGTATGCGTATAGTCACCCGGAATGTATGAATGGTAAGTCGCAGATACGATGTCCATGTTTGAAGTGTAAGAATGTAAATTATATGGATAGAGACATGATAAACTATCATTTACTTGTTTCTGGGTTCATGAGAAATTACGAAGAATGCTGGTGGGCACATGGGAAGAGAAGAGATGGTGGCATCACACAAGTACATAATTCTGGCAGTAGTACTCATCGTATGAATGAAATGGTTCATGATATTGCAGGGCCAGATTTTGATTGGGAGCAAGGCAGAGAACAACCTATGAATTTTGATGCCAAAGAATTCTTTAAGTTGTTAAACGAGGGTAGCGAGCCATTGTGGCATGGTTGCACCAAACACACTACATTGTCTGCAGTGGCGACATTACTTAACATCAAGGCTGATCACAACATGAGCCATAAGTGTTTTGAGTCGCTCTTGAAGGCCATTAAGAGTATGTTGCCTGACGGTGAGAAATTACCTGGTAACTATTACTTTTGTAAGAAAATGGTGAAGAAGTTGGGTCTTGGATACCAAAAGATCGATGCATGTCCCAACGATTGCATGTTATTTTATAAGGAAAATGAACAGATGACAAGGTGCACGTTTTGCAGTCATGATCGGTTTAGGCCTAATAAAGAGGGTGTGACTACAAAAAAATCAAGTATACCGTTTAAGATTCTAAGGTATTTTCCAATAACACATCGGCTAAAAAGATTGTACATGTCTTCAAGAACAGCTGAACATATGAGTTGGCATGCGAAATCTCCAGCTAAAGATGGAGAACTAAATCATCCCGCAGATGGGAAGGCTTGGAAAGATTTCAACTTAGCACATCCTGGATTTGCATTGGAACCTAGAAATGTGAGGCTTGGATTGTCCACCGATGGTTTCAATCCGTTTGGCCACTCAGCTGTTCCGTACTCATGTTGGCCTGTGATTGTTACTCCGTACAACTTGCCACCTTGGATGTGTATGAAACAGCCATACTTGTTTCTTTCACTCGTGGTTCCTGGTCCTAAGAGTCCTGGAAAGAACTTAGATGTTTACTTGAGACCTCTTATAGACGAGTTGAAGGTATTGTGGGAGGATGGAGTACAGACTTGGGATGTTGCAACGAAAACAAATTTCAACCTTAGGGCAGCGGTTATGTGGACTATAAGTGACTTCCCAGCTTATGGTATGTTAGTTGGATGGAGTACACACGGGAAGTTGGCTTGTCCGTATTGTATGGAGCATACAAAGTCGTTTAATCTATCAAAAGGTCGAAAGCCTTGTTGGTTTGACTGTCATCGTCGGTTCTTACCGGTAGATCACCCATTTCGAAGAAATAGAGAACACTTCAGGAAAGGGAATGTAGACAATGATATGCCTGCACCGCGATTTTCGGGAACGGAGATGCGAGATCGTGTGATGAGATTGCCGGTTATCCCATTTGGTAAGGTTGATGCCACAAATATAATCAATGGGTTTGGCGAATCTCATAACTGGGTTCGGAGAAGCATCTTTTGGGAACTGCCTTATTGGTCTACAAATTTGATTCGTCATAATCTAGATGTGATGCATATTGAGAAGAATGTGTTTGACAATGTGTTTAACACTGTGATGAATGTTACGGGGAAGACAAAAGATAACGATAAGGCACGTTTGGACATGAAAGATATTTGTAAGCGTCCCGGATTAGAACTTTACGAATCTCCTAATGGTAAGATTGTCAAACCGCATGCAAGGTACACATTGTCCAATTGGATCCCGAGACAGTTATTGTGCAGGATGACAGTGATATTGAGAAAGAGTTATTGACTGACACTGACACAGAATCTGAAGATGGTTATGAATCTCCGATACTTGTACAAAATGATTCTGACTCATCAGACAACGATTTTCATTAAAATGTATGTTTAGTTTTAATTGTATAAAATGTATGTTTATGTTCATGTTCATGTTTAGTTCATAATTATGTACCTTTCATTTATGTTCACTATATAGGAATGTTCTCTATATCCTTAACTATATCATTTGTAGTTGTTGTAGTTAACTATTTTGCAGTCATGTTTATATACCTTTCACTTATGGTAATCGTAGTTAACTATTTCATACAATTAATTGTCATTCATAATTTCATACTAACATCCTAATTTTTTTTATTTATAGATGTCTTCTGAACCTGTTGCACGAAAGCGCGGGTTGGGTCGGGGCCCTAATCATGTGCCGAAGGCCCCGGCTAATCCGGATGATCGCATTCTTATACAGATCCGTCCTCCTCCAGAAAGCACGTAAGTTAAACATCGTGTATATATAAGGGTTTAATATTTCCATTGTTATAAATATATTTTAATATAAATTATTGTATATTGTAGTGATTTTCAAGATAGTAAAATTGTGAAGTGCATTTCACAATTATGCTTACAGAACTGGCCTACGCCAGTGATTACATGGGCGAGCACACCTCTCGCCCATAAGGATGCAGTTTGGGCTGAATTTCAGGTATATTTTTTTAATCACTCTGATAGATAATACATAGTTAATCAACTAATAGTTTAGTAATGTTGGATTATGGTATTATAGTAGTTTAAACTAATGTTATTATTGCTATTCTATTTGCAGAAGCGGTATAGATAGGACGATGCACATACATCAGTTATTCAAGCACTGTTCTGGCAGAAGTGCGCCGTCCGGACTAAAGATAATCTAAACAAAGAACGACAGAAAGCCCTGCACAATGCTGAGATTGACCATCCAGGACAGGGTGAGCAGTATATGCATGAGCATTGCCCCTGGTGGTGCGCACATCCCATATGGGTGCAGATGTGTGAGCAGTGGAGAGCTGAGAGCTGGGTCAAGAGACGTAAGACTGCCGCCTCGAACAGATCCTCAGGTGTATCTGAAGGCGAAAAGGCAAAAGGCACGTACAAGGGCGGCAGTATATCTCAGCTGCAACATATTGCTGCTAGGGTACGTATGTATAACAAGCTTATTGGCTTAGTTATTTGTCTTTATGTTTACAGTCATGTTTTGTAGCTAAAATATCATATGTTTACATATTAATATGAGAACATGAACTGTAGGAGTCTGAGTCTCAAGGTCAACCTATCAATTGGTTGGATGTGTATGTGGCCACCCGTGATGGTCTGCCTGATGCTGTTCAGACAGCGGTAATAAGTTAACTTTAAACATATTATAGTCATATTTTTTAGCATTTCGTATTTATTTTTAACTATTTATTTGTTGACCTTCTGACAGGACACTTATAAGGGCTTAATGAACGAGCGCTATCCCGAAGGCACCCCGCGTCCGGCGATTGATCAAGAATTGTGGGAGAGGGCGTCCGTCGTGAAGAAAAATTATGTTAAAGGCCAAGGACAAAGACGACGCCCGACCATCAGTGGCACAGGCAGCTCTGCTACCCAGTCTACACAGTCTACACAGTCATCAGGTCATCCAACCTATCATACTCCTGCTGACTGTGTGAGAGCGATCTGTCAAAATCGTGATCTTCTTCTTATAATGGGCGGGCATCTGCATTCTCTGAATCCTGATGACTTGGCAAAGGCAGTGGCGGAAGCAGCAGCATCACAGCATCAGGGTGGCGACCAGGTACTTTTAATGTTTCATTACGTACATTGTCTATTATTTAGCTTTCCCCAAGTCATAGCAGTATCAACACATGTAACATATATGTTTTATTCTTTTGTTAATTACAGGGTACTAATTTGAATGATCCATGAAGAGCTAGACCAGTCATGCATGTTAGATTTGTAAAGCCTTGTTAGACTTGTTTTTTAGATTTTTAAAGCCTTGTAATCTTTTAAACTACTTATCTTTGGACTGTATTGGTTTACGATTCTATTATATGGATGTTTACGATTGTATTGTGTTGTGTTGATTTAGATTCATTCTTTGGACTGTATGTATGGATGGATGTTTATCATATAGTAGTTATCATGGATGGATGGATGCTTATATATACTGCTGTGTGTTGGGATAAAAAGCAGGTACAAAGCAGGTTATTTTTGGGAAATCAATAAAACAGGAAAAATATTTTAAAAAAAAAAAACAAAGTCAGCGACCGCGTGCGGTCGCTGATACAGTATTAGCGACCGCATGCGGTCGCTATTACCAGTCGCTGACACGTGCGCCACATCACGTCTGACGCATGACTCAGCATGAGTCAGAATAGCGACAGCTGAGGCCGCTGATTGCGGTTGCTAATAATCCGGTCGCTATTGTTGGTCGCTGATGTCATTTTAGCGACAAGATTTTCTGCGAACTACTATTAGCGACTGCATCCGGTCGCTGATACCCATCTGCGACTATATGCGGCCGCAGATGTGCGGTCGCTGATAAGCCTTTTTGTTGTAGTGATTTAGGAAAAAAATAACATCCCTTACCTCAAAAGAATAGTACTTCTGACTGGAATATCAGATATAAAGCAGAAGAAAACTTGCACCGTATAGCAACACTCAAAATATCAAAATATTCACAAAAATACACTCGATAATATAGAGAGAGAAAACTTCAAATTCTGGTGTAATTTTTAATTCTAACCTAAGCATCCTATTTATAGGAAAATGCTTAGAACACCAAAGTAGAAAATTTAATAAAATAATAATATTTATTAAAAATTTTCCTACGCCTACCTTAGAAATTTGAATTCAACATTTTGCAACAACAAGTGGGGCCACCAACACACAAAATATGTTTTAAACATTTTTCGTAACAAAATCAATTCAGACCTAATATTCCAGAACTTCAATAATTAATAATAAATAAATCTTTTATCAGAAAAATTCGAATCTTATGTCCATTCCACAGGAATTTCAATTCTGTATAACTTTGTAGCTTTAAGTTTTTTCAAATTCCAAACAGAAATTGACCGAAATCCACATACGGACGATTTTGTAGGCTATAATCAAATTTCAGTCAAAAATGGAGCTCATCAACATGTTTAACATGTTTTTAGCATTTATTGTAACAAAATTACTCTTCCTCCTCATTTATTCATAAATCACACATTCATTATAAAAATATCACCATTATTATATTATTATATTATCGCATTATACATTTATAATGTGATATAATAATATATTTGAATGAATTATTTTATTAAAAAAAATAAAATATCAATTTTCAATAATTGTCACTTTTCTAAAAATTTCTCCATTTATATCCACTTAAATAAATATTTTTCTTTTCATATAAATCAATAATTAATTATTTATAAATAATATTACAGAATCACAATAATGATAACCAGGTCGTTCCCAAGAAAGAGGGGGCCTTCCGGTAAATATTTCTCCTTACTGGCACGCAATTAAATAACCTCTCATAGACAGAGCTCCCTTTGATGTGTGGGGAATTGATTTCATGGTCCTATTTCCAAATTCTTTTGGAAATCTGTATATTTTACTTACGGTGGATTACGTGTATAAGTGGGTAAAAGCTATACCAACCAAGACCAATGACAACAAGGTTGTTGTCAAATTTTTGAAAGAGAGCATTTTCTCTCGCTTTGGTACCCTTAGGGCCATAATCAGTGATCAAGGAAAACATTTCCGCAATCAGCCTTTTTCATCCTTACTAAAAAAGTATTCCATCACCCACAAGTTTGCAACATCATATCACCCTCAAACAAGTGGTCAGGTAGAAGTCTCAAATAGGCAAACAAAATAATTCTTAGAAAAAACAGTGAGTTCCAATAGAAAAGATTGGTCTCTAAAATTGTTAGATATATTATGGGCTTACCGTGCTGCCTTTAAGACTAATTTAGGAATGCCACCGTATAGGCTTGTGTTTGGAAAAGCTTGTCACTTACCTGTTAAACTTGAACATCGTGCTTTGTGGGCCATAAAATAGTTGAATTTTGATATGTCCACTAGTGGGAGTCATAGACAATTACAATTAGTTGAGTTAGATGAGATTAGGAACGATGCTTATAAAAATGCTAAAAATTACAAGGAAAGTACAAAAGTGTTTCATGATAAATCAATTTTGAGAAAATCATTTTCACCTGGTCAAAAAGTTCTCTTGTATAATTCTAGGCTACATTTATTTCCTGGCAAATTGCATTCTAGGTGGGATGGACCTTTTGTAGTGAAGGTAGTTTACTCTCATGGGGCAGTCGATATTGAAAATCCAAAGAGTGGAGAAATTTTCAAAGTGAATGGTCAACGACTCAAACCCTTTTTAGAAATGCTGACTGAACCAGAGGAGGTGGTATGCCTTGTTGACTCACCTGATTCAGCATGACTGGCACTACACTTGTATTTGTAAGTTTGTACGTATATTTTTCTTTTGTACAATATTGTCATTCGATTTCTGCCCCATCGTACAAGGTATAATTCTTTCATATCTTTGTTATCTATTTTTCATTTACACATTTAAGATAATGAATGATTTAGGCATGGGGGGGGGTGGGGGTTTGTTTGTATTATTGTATTTGATTTTTTTTCTCTTTTTAGTAAAATATAGTAAAAAACACAAAAAAATAAAAAAATTTGTTTGACTTTCTATGGATTGAATTAATTCTAACAAGTGTTTGTGGAGCAAAACTCATGAGTGATTGAAAGATTTAGAACTCTTCAATCTTTGATAAGGTACAAAACTTTAGTTCGAAACACCATCTGGAATAAAATTGATTTCATAAGCATTTTTACACTACACATTTGCACTAACTCTTAGTTGTAGATATAAACTATGATTCGAGCAATTTTAAAAAAAAAATTAAGAATAAAGAAGAAAAAAGTTGAAAAAATGACTGTGAGACCCCAGATTTTATGAATAAATATTTAATTTTTCTCGAAATAATTTTTTTATATTATGGTGTGGATTTGATATAATAGTTATGGGTAGTATTTATAAATTTTGCAAAGTATGCAAGTTGTCATATTATATTCGATTGGTCGGGGAATATTCTTTTTATCGGGGAATATCCGTACGACGGTACAATCATTGGTGGACCCCACAACGGAATTATTGTCGGATTGAGAAAACGACAAAAATACTTTATGAAAATAACGGCGGAAGTTTTACCGTTGATACTGTTGAACTACTCGGTAGTAAAAGTACAATAATACGTGTTGTTGCATAGTAGCACACGGTATTGATTATTGATATTTATGTGAGAAGTCGCTCAGTTGATTCAATTATTGTTGATTAATAATATGAGTTATTATAATGATAATGACGTTTTGTTTTATTCGTATTATTAACGTAATAAAACAGAAACATCTTTTTATATAAAACAGAATACTTTATTAAAGTTATTCTATAAATAAAATATATTATATTTTATTTAAAAGATTTTTCTTTAAATATGGATCGTCAGATTAAAGTAATCAATCTGGACCGTTCATGGATTAGTTACTATGCATTCTATTTTCCTATAAATAGCAGCTCATTCCTTCATTATTTCTTACGAATTCACTGAACTCTAGAGAGAGAAACTATAGAGAGAGACTATATAGAGATAGAAGAAAAGTTTTCTGCTACTTCACTACTCTTATATCCAGTTCTTTTACGGTAAGGGGTGTTATTCTTTCTTATTCATGAAGAGAACTATTGTTATTCCATTTCTTATTATTCTGTTGGAATAACCTGTATACGCGGTCTACCCTATACTTGGTGACATTCTTCTATTATTCTGTTGGAACATCCTGTCTGTGTGTTTTACACCGGACCTGGTTCCGTCTTGTTATTATTCTGTTGGAACATCCTGTCTGTGTGTTTTACACCGGACCTGGTTCTATTATTTATTATTCTGTCGGAATATCCTGTCTGTGCGTTTACGCCGGACCTGGTTCCATTATTTATTATTCTGTCGGAATATCCTGTCTGTGCGTTTACGCCGGACCTGGTTCCATTATTTATTATTCTATCGGAATATCCTGTCTGTGCGTTTACGCCGGACCTGGTTCCATTATTTATTATTCTGTTGGAATAACCTGTTTGTGCGGTCTATCGCCTGCATGGTGATTTCTTTTGTTATTCTATTCTTTATTGTACTCAGTTGGTTAAGTTTTGACTTCTATACTCCATGAAATTTGTGGAATATCCTTGATAATTGCGTTTCATCCAGTATCTTTTCATGAAAATATTCTTCTAAGCATTCTTGAATTTTACTCCACAAAGCAGTATCATGTTGACAATTTGGACGTTGTTAATTCTTAGATAAATTAATTCTTGAACTTGTTTTATTGAATTCTTATATCATTGTCATCATCCTCATGTTTATAAAATGTTGAAAGTCATCTGTGGCCTGTAGTGCATAGATGGACTTGGTATGATTATGACCAGGGATTATTCGGTGTAATCATGACCGTAATGTTACAAATGATGTGGTAAAAGTCATCATTGGCCGTAGTGCATTGATGGACAGTTGTTGGCATGATCATGACCATTAATGAATACACGAATATCCTTGGCCGTAGTGCAGGGGTGATTCAATGATGTGGATTATTTTATTAAGCTGAGTCCCAGCGATAACAGTGTTGAAAAACCTTTTAAATCATAAAAGATAGTAGAATTTATTTTCTACTTGACTCTTTTAATGGATTGCTTGTTCCGCTGCAGTTAAACTTGATGTCTATTATATTTTATCAGTTTAACATTGTTGAAGGCTAATGATAATTTATTCTGCATTATCTTAGTCATAATATTTCTTACTGGGCTAGTTGAGCTCACCCTTTCTTTCACTGTTCTCTTCAGGAAATGAGAACGTAGTTGGGGCAAGTCGGGGAACGGAGTGATGGTTCGAATGATAGTATTAGTTAGTAGTCCTCACTATTCTATGTAATAGTGTGTTAATAAATGTAATGAGGACTCCTTTTGAGTATGAATACTCTCTAGAAGATAATATTTGTATTCAAACTCGCAATTTATGTTTTGTCGTATTGTACACGACAGTTGTATTAGTAAGTTGTATTTGTATTCTGTACTTTGTATCTGACGACCCAAGATGGGTGATGTATACCTAATTTTGGGGGCGTCACAGTTGGTATCAGAGCTCAGGGATATGATCCCTGGCTAGGATGTAAGAATAGAACTAGGAGGGGAGAGACGGGGAATTTCTTCGCTAGTATGACCTACCTAAGTTTATTTGGTATTTAATTGGTCGGTCAAAGTATATGGATAATATGTTATATGTTAATTAACCCTTGTTTTGTTGCAGTATTTGCAAATGGCATCCGAAAATGTTGAGATAAACAATGAAGCACATGAGACCATTGAATCACCAACGATCAATGCTCAGGGTAATGTGCAACCAGAGGACAATAATCCTCATGAAAATAATAACACCGATGAAATGGTGAATGATGGGATGGTCAGAGACTTTATGCAATTCATGCAACAACAAAATAACTCTCGGACGGTCACCGCTAAGCAGTTCAAGGAGCAATTCATGCAACAACGGGAGAGAGCGGCTCCTATCCAAAATGAAGGAGGAAACAATGACAACCCATGGTTGGTCACCGCTAAGCAATTCAAGGAGCTAGGACCACCGGAGTTTTTGGGAAAGTCAGAACCACTTAAGGCGGAGACGTGGTTAAAGCAGATCACCAAGATATTTGATGTCTTGGGATACTCCGAGGAGCAAAAGGTTCCCTTTGCCACCTTTATGTTGCGTGAAGTGGCAGATTACTGGTGGGAATCTGTAAAACGTACCCAGCCTGACGTACTCAAGATGTCTTGGGAGAAGTTCCAAGAACTGTTCAATGACAAGTACTTTCCCGAAAGTATTCGTCACATGAAGGAGGTGGGATTTATCAAGTTGGAGCAAAACAACATGACCGTGTCGCAGTACGAAGCCAAGTTTGCCGAGTTGTCCCGATTTGCATCCCACTTGGTGGATAATGAAGAGAGAATGACGCGGATGTTTTTAAGAGGTTTGAAACCGGAGATACGTCAATATCTTATTTCTCATAAACTGTGTCTGTATTCAGATGTTATAAATAGGGCTCAATTAGTAGAACGCGATAACGAGTCAACGCAACCAAAAGAGAGCAGCCGGAAAAATGATAATACTGGTGATAACTATCATTAAAGCGGTGACAATAAGCATGGAGGGAATCAACATGCCAGAAATGGTAACCACTTCAATGGTAATCATGGTCAAAACAATAAGAATGGACATTTCAAGAAGAGAAAATTCAACAATGATGGAAAGACGTCAGCACCAGCACCCGTTGTTAAGGAAGGAGAACGACCACCTATCATATGCTTCAAATGCGGAGGGGAGGGACACATCAGTCCAAACTGCGCGATGCCATCCAAAACATGCTATAATTATGGAAGAGAAGGTCACTTTGCTCGATTTTGTCGTTCACCGAAGACAAGTTCAGATAGGATGGAAGCACCAAAGACCGTCCCACCAAGTATTCAAGAAGAAGGTGAAGAAGAAGGTTCAAGAGCTGATAAATGTGAAGAAGAAGGTTCAAGAGGGCGTTATTCTAGAAGCAAGAATCGACGAAGAGAGGAAATCTCAACTCTCGATTTAATTGGCCCATTTGAAATCCTCGATGAAGTAGGAACTGTGGCCTATAAACTCGTTTTACCACCAAGTATGTTGCGTGTTCAGAACATTTTTTTTTACGTATCGATGTTACGTAAATATGTGCACGACCCGAACTACATTATTAATTTAGAACCGGACGAGATAGCGAAAGATTTAACGTATGAGGAGATACGTGTTAACATCTTGGATAAGAAGGATCATATTCGATGCTTAAAGGTTATACCTCAAGAGTTAGAATTTGAAGTGAAGTCAAGGTATCCTCACATGTTCGGCATACCAAGTACGTACGTAAATTTCGAGGGCGAAATTCCATAAGGAGGGGAGATTGTGAGATCCCAGATTTTATGAATAAATATTTAATTTTTCTCGAAATAATTTTTTTATATTATGGTATGGATTTGATATAATAGTTATGGGTAGTATTTATAAATTTTGCAAAGTATGCAAGTTGTCATATTATATTCGATTGGTCGGAGAATATTCTTTTTATCGGGGAATATCCGTATGACGGTACAATCATTGGGGGACCCCACAACGGAATTATTGTCGGATTGAGAAAACGACAAAAATACTTTATGAAAATAACGGCGGAAGTTTTACCGTTGATACTGTTGAACTACTCGGTAATAAAAGTACAGTAATACGCGTTGTTGCATAGTAGCACACGGTATTGATTATTGATATTTATGTGAGAAGTCGCTCAGTTGATTCAATTATTGCTGATTAATAATATGAGTTATTATAACGATAATGACGTTTTGTTTTATTCGTATTATTAACGTAATAAAACAGAAACATCTTTTTATATAAAACAGAATACTTTATTAAAGTTATTCTATAAATAGAATATATTATATTTTATTTAAAAGATTTTTCTTTAAATATGGATCGTCAGATTAAAGTAATCAATCTGGACCGTTCATGGATTAGTTACTATGCATTCCATTTTCCTATAAATAGCAGCTCATTCCTTCATTATTTCTTACGAATTCACTGAACTCTAGAGAGAGACTATATAGAGATAGAAGAAAAGTTTTCTGCTACTTCACTACTCTTATATCCAGTTCTTTTACGGTAAGGGGTGTTATTCTTTCTTATTCATGAAGAGAACTGTTGTTATTCCATTTCTTATTATTCTGTTGGAATAACCTGTATACGCGGATCTACCCTATACTTGGTGACATTCTTCTATTATTCTGTTGAAACATCCTGTCTGTGTGTTTTACACCGGACCTGGTTCCGTTTTTATTATTATTCTGTTGGAACATCCTGTCTGTGTGTTTTACACCGGACCTGGTTCCATTTTTATTATTATTCTGTTGGAACATCCTGTCTGTGTGTTTTACACCGGACTTAGTTCCATTATTTATTATTCCGATGTTTTACACCGGACTTAGTTCCATTATTTATTATTCTGTCGGAATATCCTGTCTGTGTGTTTTACACCGGACCTGGTTCCATTATTTATTATTCTGTCGGAATATCCTGTCTGTGCGTTTACGCCGGACCTGGTTCCATTATTATTATTCTGTTAAGAATAACCTGTTTGTGCGGTCTATCGCATGCATGGTGATTTCTTTTGTTATTCCATTCTTTATTATACTCAGTTGATTAAAACTTTGACTTCTATACTCCATGAAATTAGTGGAATATCTTTGATATTTGCGCTTCATCTAGTATCTATTCATGAAAATATTCTCCTGATCAGTCTTGAATTTTACTCTAAAAAGCAGTATCATGTTGACAATTTGGACGTTGTTAATTATTGGATAAATTAATTCTTGAACTTGTTTTATTGAATTCTTATATCATTGTCATCATCCTCATGTTTATATTTTGTTGAAAGTCATCTGTGGCATGTAGTGCATAGATGGACGTGGTATGATTATAACTAGGGATTATTCGGTGTAATCATGACCGTAATGTTACAAATGATGTGGTAAAAGTTCTCATTGGCCGTAGTGCATTGATGGATAGTTGTTGGCATGATCATGACCATTGATGAATACACAAATATCCTTGGCCCGTAGTGCATGAATAATTTGTGGTCGTGATACTAATGAATATCTTTGGCCGTAGTGCATGGATGATGTGGATTATCTATTAAGCTGAGTCTCAGCGATAAAAGTAATGAAAAACTTTTTAAATCATAAAAGATAGTAGATGTTATTCTCTACTTGACTCTTTTAATGGATAGCTTGTTCCGCTGCAGTTAAACTTGATGTTTGTTATATTTTATCAGTTTAACACTGTTGAAGGCTAACGATAATTTATTCTGCATTATCTTAGTCATAATATTTCTTATTGGGCTAGTTGAGCTCACCCTTTTGCTTTCATTGTTCTCTTCAGGAAATGAGAACGTAGCAGGGACTAGTCGGGGAACGGAGTGACGGTTCAGATGATAACATTAGTAGTCCTCACTATTCTACGAAATAGTGTGAAAATAAATGTATTAAGGACTTATTTTGAGTTTGAATACTGTTTAGAAGAAAGTGTTGTATTAAAACTCACAACTTATGTTTTGTCATATTTTACACACAGTTGTATAATTAAGTTTTATTTGTATTTTGTACCATGTATTTGACGACTCAGAATAGGTGATGTATAGCTATTTTGGGGGCGTCACACGTAGTATTAAGGTTGACAAAATATGTGTTACTCTCGATGGAATAGTTCGTCGAAATTAGCTTAGAGTCGACGGATTTAAGGCCGACGGAATTTCATCGAAAATATGCTTTAAAACCTATCGTTTTCTCCAGCCGCCTCGGTCTCTCAGTCTCTCATTTCTTATCACTCTGACCACCACTCTCTCATCTCTCATCCCTCCGATCGACCACCACCTCCGACCACCACTTGCGCCACTTCCGACCACCACCTGTGCCACCTACGAGCACCACCTGCGAGCACCACCTGCGAGCACTACCTCTGACCACCACCTGCTAGCACCACCTCTGACTACCACCTTCGACCACCGTCCTTTTACATTTTAGAACGATTTCTCATTAAGGTTAGATTTAATTTATGTTTTAATTTTAGAATTTTGATTGTGTTGTATATGTGTAATTTTAGCTACTGAGTTGGGAAATTAATAGAAATTAGTATAAATGCTTCGTAAATTAGCTACTGATTGTGATGTATTGTGGCTACTGATTTATGTTTTCATGTATTCATGTATTCATGAAATTGGCTACTGATCATTTGGGTAATGGAAATATTGTGTACTAATTTTAGGTTTGGAAATTTTGGGTATTGATATGCTTAATTGACTCAGTAGGATGGATTTTGGGTATTCATGGAATTGGCTACTCACCCATATGCTTAGTTGACTCAATTAGGATTGATTTTGGGACTGCCTTAATTATTTGGGAATACCTTACTTATGTTGTGTATATATGAATTATGTTTGCAATATTATGTCTTTATCTTGCCTGATGGTTCTTACTGATTTGGTATATTTTCTATTTCCGACAGAATTCTCGACGGAATTCTTATCAGAATTCTTCAATTACAATATATGTGGGCCTTGCTTTATTTTATTTATGAATTTTAATTAGTTTCCAATATTAAAATATACTAAGTAACATTTACTTATTTTCCTACTAACAAAATCAATTGAAATAAAATAATAAAATAAAATAAAATAAATGGAAACAAAATTAATAAAATAAATAAAATTTGGGGTATACTCACTGCAAACCCTCACGAGACACAACTCGTCCACTTGGGGTAACCTTGGGGTTTGAAGGCTTGTTGCACATGCTAAGTACAATCGTGTTTCCTATGATAATAGGGTCATTTTTTTTCTTTTTATTTTACTCGAGGACAAGTAAAAAATAGGTATGGGGGTATTTGATATACACATTTTTTATACATTTTAATATTCCCATATTTATTATTTTATATAATTATTTTATTTAACTAATACATTTTATTTTGTTTTGTAGGATCAAATAAAGGATTTATATCTAACATTTAAAGATGAAAAAGGACTCTTAGATGATTACTATATAGAGATGGAAGTCAAGAAGAAAACAAGAGGAAAAAAAGGGAACAAAACTGTCCAAGTTCAATGAACCTAAATTAGGGCACAAATGTATTCTCCCTATAAACAAGCCTCTTGTTTTAGAGAGGATGACACAACTTGTTATTTTCTTTTCCTTAGTTTTTCGCTGGTGTAGAAGAGAGTAATATATTTAGAGCTTGTGTCTTATCTCTTATTCCAATCATGTGTGGTACTACTGTCAGGGAGTATTTGTAACTTTCTTTTATTGATATAATAGAAATTCTCTTTTTAATTATTTTTCTTATTTCATGCAAATAGTAGTACTAATATTATTTATTTTTGTTTTTAATTCCATGACTAGCTAAATTTCTAATACTTAGGATGATGATGAAATTAAGTATTTCATAATAATATTCTCTTTCCGTTCCGAAATTAATGCCTAATTATTTTCGCCTTCATGTTTTTCTTCGCATAAATTGCATATGATTCTTATATTGATTGTGAGGTTTTGATAAGTTATAGTTAATCTGTGAATTTTTCATAACTTATGCTTGCCCATATTAATTATATGAATCATTATTTTTAAAGGGAAGGGAAAATAATTTGGGAATTAATTTAGAAAATAAGAAATTATTTATTATGTTAATATTTGGTGGATTCTAATTCCTAAGTATCTTTTTCCATTAATAGTTTTCGTTATTAATTTAGTTAATAAATCTTCTCTACCATTTTTGTTTTTAATTTACCTAAAATATTAATTAAGGATATATTAAAGAATTGATCTAGTCTCTGTGGTTCGACCTGCACTTGCCAAATCTACAATAGATTACATCAGTACATAATTTTATCACATCAGATTTCGTTACGCTGTGCCTTCAGGCACGGGCAATTACTAGTCATTTTATAAGAGAGAAATTGAGTTCTAACGGGAGAGATCAGTTTGTTACCAGTTTCGTACAGATGATCAAGTACTAGCAGATATACTAATCAAGGAACTTTGTTATTCCAAGTTATCATACATAATATTTAAAATTATTAGAGCATAATAGAACTTTATTATTCATAATATATTGGAGACAAACTTACATAGCTTATCGAAAGGATCTCGGACTCACAAAACCGAAATGTATCGGAAAATGATTCCTTTTCTGTTCATAAAAGGAGACAGACTTGTACGAATTAAGGTGAACTTAAGTGGATCTCTAGCTAGATTTAACATTATGTTTGCTTTTGAACCAATAGACACCTTTAGTTTTGTCACCTTCCTGATCTGCCTCAACATAGACACATTCCTTGGTTTCTCTCCACAATGCCTTGTAGAATGGTGTGCCATCATAACTATAATAATCCCCTAACAATGGCTTGATTGCTTTGGTGGCCTCCTCTGCATGATAATGAGGGATGGTTGAGATCAAATGGTGGAGCACATGGGTGTCAGTTAAGTGATGGAACACTTTGTTTAGGATTCCATAATCCCTGTCAATGGTGGCTAGAGCTCCCTTCAACCAGTTCCACTCAGAAGAATCATAGTGAGGCAACGACAAATGATTGTGATGCAGGAAACCTACTAGCACGAGAAACGCGCACAAAACAAGTAATGGAGCTCCATATACTAGCATAACCCATGCAAATCCTTTTACTAGGGCAAAACGATATACCAAATAAGCAACAAGAAGTAAACCAATATCAGACAAGAAGACTTGAACACGCTCGCTTTCAGTATACATAGGACTGTATGGGTAAAAGTGGCTTGTAAATCGATCATATTTATGTCCAGAGATATTTAGGGTCATGTATAAAGGATATCCTACGATAAGGTTGACTGCAATGACAAAAACTCGGCCAAGTGGGTTGTTGACGTAACGGTAATGTGGTCGAATTGTGTCCTTGAATGGAGGGACATGATTTTCATCACGGTCGATGAAACAAGTGTTAGCATGGTGATGACGGTGGCTAATTTTAAAAGAAAAGTAAGGGACGAGGATAAGAGAATGAAGAATAAAGCCAACAGTGTCATTTACCCAGTGGTAGTCGCTAAAGGCATTGTGGCCGCATTCATGGCCTACAACCCATATGGCAAACATGAAACAACCTTGAACATACACATAAGCAGTCCATGCCAAGTAAGAGAGGGGTTTATAATTAGGAAGGAGAGGGATGTAGTTTGTGGCGACGTAGTAAAGAAGAAAGCAAACAATGAGGTCGTAAAAGGGGTAAGAGAGAGAGCGAATGAGCGAACGGTTGAAACAATGTGGTGGAATCGCTTTCTTTATGTCGGATAGGGTGAATGGAGGTTTTTCATGAGGAACTCGGTTGAAAATATTTTCGTTTCCACCTCTCTTGTCCTCACCAGTACCGGCAACCGGCATAAAGCAACCACCTTTACCCATTGTTCAAAGACAAAGGGACAATATGAACACTAATTTGCCTTCTGTTACTGCAAAGACAAGAGCAGAAACAAGAAGCAATATCTAAACTGATTTGCTAGCCTTTAGGTCTCTCATAAGTTCACTATATATACTTGCCCATCACGTGCATGCCCGCTACTGTATACGTATTCACAAACTTCCAATTATGACATAACGGCTGCGTCTCTCGGAATAAAGAAGGAAAGCAATAACCACCAAGAGAGTTTTATGTGAAATTTTCTATCATATGTTTCTAGATAAAGTACTTTTACGCTTTATTATATAATTTTTGTAACTATACTCTTTTTTTGGGTAATAAACGATACTCTTTTTTTTTACGCTAATAAACGAAACCTTGATATCTGTATATTTTTGTTCCTATAACAGTCAGTTTATTAAATTTGTTCAGGGCCTAAATTTTAAACGTATAACCTATATATACTTTAAAAGATAATACTCCCTCCATTTTAAAATATATATACAAAAAATTAAATAGTCAATTTGAGATCTTTTTAAATTTTTAATTAATATAATTTATTAAGAATTATCAGACAATAAATTTATAACTTTAATTGACTTTCAAAGTCTATAAAAGTCATATAATTGAAAACGGTGGGAGTATAATTTAGTAACGCGCAAAATGAGTTAGTGAGATGCCACCTATCTAAGACGTCATATATAATACTTCTTACGCTATATAATTAGAAATATACGCATTATCTTAAATAAGTTTTTCTGGTAATAGTTTTCTAATTAATAGAAAATAATTATATATCTTTATAAATCATTTTGCAGTAATTTTAGATTTTTATAAAATAAATTTTAAAATTTGAAATATGGATGTTCAATTTTGAAACTAACATACGATAAGAGTTGTCGAGTACAGTATAGTAGAGACGCCGGTGGGAAGGTTCTTCGTCAACAATGACGGCATAAGACAACA
The DNA here is from genome assembly GCA_016801055.1 of Panax notoginseng. NCBI lineage: Eukaryota > Viridiplantae > Streptophyta > Magnoliopsida > Apiales > Araliaceae > Panax > Panax notoginseng. Next base: position 20,707,469 of record CM029019.1, on the reverse strand, counting down.
ATTAAGACTACTGAAATTGACTGGCTTCATCCATTAGTGACTTATTTTTACCTACCTTTGTAAATATGAAAGGAACTTTGAGCAAAAACGATCAATATAATTAGAAATAATTAATCTTGCATATTATATATGCACTTTAAAGATTTCGAGAATTAATAAATAAATGTACTAAAAAAGAAAAAGAAAAAGAAAACTCACGTTGGAAGAAATACTATAAGTTTTTAATATGATGAGTATTATTTAATTTTTAGATAAATTCATTTTCAAACTTAAAATTGACATGATTTTTAACTTTTTATTAATTTTAATTATCTAAAAAAGTACTACTTATTGTAATATTTATAATCGTTAATGAATTGTTTTGAGTTTAAAAATATTTTAAATTAATTTTTAAAATTTAATAATAATTTTATACTTTCGAACAAAGTATAATACATATATAAATTGTTTGAGAATAGTACTACAAAAAGACGCGTGAGTATACAAATTTTATCGGTCTGGCGCCTGGCGGCTATGTATTATTGGGTCATGCTTTTATTTTCTTCTTAACTGAGAATGTTCCAATTTTATGGGTCTCAACCAATATGGACATTCACTTTCTCCCTTGACCATTTTCTTTTCTACCCACTAAAAGAAGAGGAGTACCAGCAATTTTCTACTCCCAAGTCCCAACACACAGATAGCAAATGCTTACCATATTTTTGTTCAAACGTTAGAGAAAGAAAGTAACTTGATGTAAAATAAATAAATAAAATCTCTTGAAGTCTTAAGGACGGAAAATACCAGGCCAAAAGGCAATTGAAGACACAAAATAGACCCTTCAAATTCACTACGTATAATGTACAAATTGACAATATATTCCAAAGCACGGATATTAGGGGTATCAAATTAATTATATTAATAGAGATTTGTTACAAAGATATATATATATATATATATATATATATATATATATATATATATATATATATATATATTTTTATATAATGTGTGTCATAATCATATATATATATATCATTATAAATGTTATTATAAATTGTTAATTAATTTTAAATATAATGCATGATAACTTTTTATTAAAATAAATAATCAAATAAGAAAAAATAAACACCCTCGCCTTGCTAGTGCATGCATACTAGTCAATGTTAATGAAATAATTTAGAAAGAGCGACATGCTGCATCACATTATTGAGCATCAATCTCTTGAATATTTTGTACTACAATCCTCCAACAGACGTAGCGAAGTTGATTGAAGGTTGCATTATTGCCAGACCGCGATATGATCCTCAAATCTTTGACAAAATAATTCCACTGAAAAACTTTTCACACAGATATTATATGAAGAATAGAAAAATGAGAATACACGGTATACTGAGATTCACTAATTTGTCTATTCATGTTTGTCTGGTGTATTTATAAAATGTTTCACACAATGATCCATATACCAAGCAATGTTTTATAATAACTAGAAAACCCAAACAACTATATATAACATGAGTTCAAACCCATAAGACTCAATACATGATTAGTAAAACTCAACACCGAAGTGCTAATAAATCTTGAAGCCCAATTACACATTGTTCTTGGCTACCCTATCGTAATAACCATTAGTCGAAACCACAGAAATATAAGTGAATCTTAATATTCTCCCACTTAGTGAATATTTCATGATACCCACCTCTTTGAAAATTATAAAAGACTCACAAACAAGTTAAAGAGCACCGTTTTGATATCAATTGAAAGTGCAAGGTTTCCAAGAGTAAATAATAATAATAATTATTATAATAATATTATAAGTTAATTAACGGTTTAAATGTACTTACAAATGTACTTACATTTATTATTATTTTGTGTAATTAGCTTGAACGGAAGAAGTTTAACGAGTTATAATTTGAATATAATTTGGGTATTACATTGCTTACTCCAGGTACGGATTTCGTACTCTTTCAGCGAAAGTCTTTTGATTTTAATTTGTTCGTTTGCTACTCGTTTCAAAATTTAGTATTGTCCCTCATGACTATTTAATTATTGCAAAATTTATTATGATAGTTCATTTGGCGTCGATATTTGGAACTCCTATTTGTACTCTTTAGACTAGTGTACCATGTCTATAAGTTTATTTTGATATTTTAGTAATGTACATGTTAGTATATTTTTGGAGACTTGTGTTGATGATTTGTTTCAGTTTAACATGTGTAGCGTCCCCAAATTCGGATACCTTTTGCCTCGGACCTGGTACGTTACGATACATCATTTCTATAACTAATGCGGAAGATATAAACATAAATTATTTATACAATAAATTTTACACATAATCCCCAAGGTCTGTAACCTTAACTTAATACATGCATTCAATATCCTACACGACTTACAATGTCATTCGCATTAGAAAATTTAATAATTTTAATTGCATAATAATCCAATTCTGGAATTTGCCTTTGCCTCTGTCTTTTATTCAAGCCTTCGTCTTAATCTGAAAATTTTATCATGATATAACAAGGGTGAGCAACTATTTTGCCGAGCAAGTTTAAGTACAAGGAAGATATATCATGATTGAAAAAGAATAAGCTTTCAAGTTTTTAATAATGTAATATAATTGTGAAAGAGCATGAATCAAAACTTCAATAACTGAATAACTAAATAATTATGCTGAGTGGTCAACAATGACCATGAACAAATTTAATTGAACCTTATGGTAATGAAGGTGATCAACCTTTCATACCTGATGACTTTCATACCTGATGAACATATGCAACATGCCACTACAAAAAAATGGAGATTCACCAACAACCAATTTTCGTTGCTAAAGATGCCAAATTTCGTTGCAAAAAGGTTTTGGCAACGACTTTACTATCGTTGCGTCTTTCGTTGCGCAATGAGCGTTGCTAATTGTTCTACAACAAAATGTATTGTTGCAGAATAATTAAAATTTCGTTGCTAAAGACCCCATTTCATTGGAAAAGCCTGCTAATTGGCAACGAAAGGAACTCTTTTTTTTTTACAATGACCATGCATTTTCGTTGCAATTGATACTATTTTGCAACGACATTTTTCGTTGCAGTAAATTAAGAAAATTGTTGCCTAAACTTGGTTTCGTTGCGGAATGTAAACTTTTTAGCAACGATTTTCGTTGCTGATTATATTATTTGGCAACGACATTATGCTGAATTAGCAACGAAAATATTTGTTGCCGGTTATTTTTTAATAGCAACGAAAGTCGTCGATTAGCAACGACATTATATGTTGTCGTTTCTTTATATGTGCAACAAAAGTTGATATGATTTGTAACAATAAAAAATGTTGCCTTTCATTTTAGTATTAGCAACAATATCATCTCCGTTGTTATTAGGTTAATTTTTCGTTGCCAAATATTATATTTTTAATGTCATTAGTAACGAAAATTTGTTGCTAAATGTATAAAAAATTGTTGCTATATTAAAATTTGTTCAATGCTTTGGTAACGACTTATATTGTTGCCAAATCAAAATTCGACATTCTGGCTGGCTCAATGTCCCCATAGCAAATAATAGTAAAAATACAAAAAACTAAAATATTATTAACTTAATAAAATCATTCACTACATAATCATTTCTTATCTTTACAATTAACCATCTAAAGCTACCACAATTCTTCAATCAAAGTATATATCTACATATATAGAGTACACTTCATAATTTCGTACTTCATAATTTCGTCCCTTATCTTCCGTAAACGTAGCACGAAAATTTGATACCCAATATTGTAAGGCAGGTCGTAGAAGCTGTCTTCCTGCACATATTTAAAAATAATAGCAAGTTAAGAAAATGAAGCAAATAGGTCACCAGAGACACTTAATGCCAAAATCAATACACAAAGACAATAAACTTGCTACGTGGTACTAATGTACATCGTATTGCTCATAAACAGAAAAGACAAATATCATTTATTTTGATACGTAAATTAATACATATAGAAAGAACTAGGCCAGTAAAATAGTCAACGTATACATTAAAAAGCAAGATATTCTTGCCAATTAATTTGATAGACAAGGTACATAAAACTTTCCTAATTCAAAATTATGCTTGAATTTTTGAACCAGAGTTTGCATTATTGTTCTTTGTGAAGTTTTCAAGCATAGATAATACGAAATCAATATTAACAGCATTCACATATTGTACATATATCAAACTTCAGTTGTTATTATATGTTAAGCATGGCAAGAAGTGGAATGTAATGATTTTCGGTTGATGTGAAACTAAATCGAGCCAATATTTACATTGAGTTTGAGATCTAATTCTCTGTCTATGCCATATAGAATCATTGCTAAAATTCTTGCTGAACATTACTAACATGCATGCACAAGCCCACGCGTGCAAACATTACATATATATGCATTCTGATTCAAGACACTTCAAAGTGACAAGTCTATTTGGACCATCTAATGTATATTAGTTGCATTTTATATAATTTATAATTCCACTAAAAAACTATTCACACAGATATTATATGAAGAATAGAAAAATGAGAATACACGATATACTGAGATTCACTAATTTGTCTATTCATGTTTGTCTGATGTATTTATAAAATGTTTCACACAATGATCCATATACCAAGCAATGTTTTATAATAACTAGAAAACCCGAACAACTATATATAACATGAATTCAAACCCATAAGACCCAATACATGATTAGTAAAACTCAAGACCGAATTGCTAATAAATCTTGAAGCCCAATTACATATTGTTCTTGGCTACCCTATCGTAATGACCATTAGTCGAAACAACAGAAATATAAGTGAATCTTAATATTCTCCCACTTGGTGAATATTTCATGATACCCACCTCTTTGAAAATTATAAAAGACTCACAAACAAGTTAAAGAGCACCGCTTTGATATCAATTGAAAGTGCAAGGTTTCCAAGAGTAAATAATAATAATTATTATTATAACAATATTATAAATTAATTAACGGTTTAAATGTACTTACAAATGTACTTACATTTATTATTATTTTGTGTAATTAGCTTGAACGGAAGAAGTTTAACGAGTTATAATTTGAATATGATTTGGGAATTACATTGCTTACTCCAGGTACGGATTTCGTACTCTTTCAGCAAAAGTCTTTTGATTTTAATTTGTTCGTTTGCTACTCGTTTCAAAATTTAGTATTGTCCCTCATGATTATTTAATTATTACAAAATTTATTATGATAGTTCATTTGGCGTCGATATTTGGAACTCCTATTTATACTCTTTAGACTAGTGTACCATGTCTATAAGTTTATTTTGATATTTTAGTAATGTATATGTTAGTATATTTTTGGAGACTTGTGTTGATGATTTGTTTCAGTTTAACATGTGTAGCGTCCCCAAATTCGGGTACCTTTTGCCTCGGACCTGGTACGTTACGATACATCATTTCTATAACTAATACGGAAGATATAAACATAAATTGTTTATATAATAAATTTTACACATAATCCCCAAGTTCTGTAACCTTAACTTAATACATGCATTCAATATCCTACACGACTTACAATGTCATTCGCATCAGAAAATTTAATAATTTTAACTGCATAATAATCCAATTCTGGAATTTGCCTTTGCCTCTGTCTTTTATTCAAGCCTTCGTCTTAATTTGAAAATTTTATTATGATATAACAAGGGTGAACAACTATTTTGCCCAACAAGTTTAAGTACAAGGAAGATATATCATGATTGAAAAGGAATAAGCTCAGTGTAATATAATTGTGAAAGAGCATGAATCAAAACTTCAATAACTGAATAATTATGCTGAGTGGTCAACAATGACCATGAACAAATTTAAATGAACCTTATGGTAATGTAGGTGATCAGCTTTTCATACCTGATGAACATATGCAACATGCACTAAGTGCGAATCAATAATCAAAGATGTGGAATAATTGTCAATAATTAATCCACTAGCATGCTTGAAATATAATAACTCGAGTTTGAGTTAGGAGACTTACCTTTACCGTTGAATACCTCTAAGCAATCTAATTTAATCTCTTATGAAAGGCCTATCATTAATAAGATCAATCCTCCAATTAGCATAAATTTTTTTATCTCACAACATTATTATTCAAATAATAAATTAGCTAACATTTAGCCACATAATCAAATATTGATTAATTCTTTAACTCATGAGTACTAATATCATTATCCCTTAATAATATTTTAGTCACTTAATATTATTAACCACTTAATAATATTTCAATGATACTCCTTTAATATAATCTTAATAATTTAATAGAATATTAATCATTCACAAATATTATTAATCATTTAATAATATTTTAATCATTTACCAATATTATTAGCCATTTAATAATATTTTAATTCTTATCTAATATTATTAAATATTTAATATTTTAATCGCTTATAAAGGTCTCGCACTTTTTAAGATATAAATATTTTACATCTTGAAGCTTAAACTATTTAAATTTTATTTCAGAAATATCTTTTACATTTACTCGCAAATTCGGAGTTTAAACAGCTAATGCATAGCTTATATAGTAAAACTCAATTTACTATAGTATTTCTTTAATTTAAATAATTTTTACATCAGTTTGTCCGTTCGTGAGTCAGCACTGGCTGTTGCCTCATATATAACTATTTTATCTCACTAGCACATTCACTTTATTTTTCGTTATATATATATATATATATATATATATATATATATATACGGTCCGTCTCTAAAGCGAACCTTAAAGAGCAAACCAAAGACGAACCGTTGTCTTTGGTGTCTATGGCGACGGTTCAATCCGTCGCCATAGTCATGTAGTCTTTGGCGACGGGTCGAACCGTCGCCATAGACACCAAAGACGACGGGTCGTCTTTGATTCGTTTTTTAAGGTTCGCTTTAGAGACTCTCCGTATATATATATATATATATATCTCAGCTTAAAAACCTCACTTTGAACTCCGAAAATCTCAAATTATCATTTTTATGATTAATACAATTTTTTAAAGGTTTTACGTTCTTCGTTGCACCACAAAATAATTTTATAGGCAACTATAACTTTTATTTCGTTTAAATATGTAATTTATATTTATTACATATTTTTATTGCTTTATTTATACATGAAATGAAGTTTCTCGGTATAAAATATCATTTATAATCAAATTTAGTCCCGTAGGACTTTATTATATTTATTATGACTTATTATTTCGCCGGAACGCGATTTGGAAAGTCGAACGTCAAAATTGCTCGACGCTCGGCGTCGCTTGTTTTTATGTTCTGACATGCTCCTTTGCTCATTTTTAACTTTCAAACCACAAGTCCTATAACAGTAAATTTTTGGGCATGTTATAGACCTCATGTCATAGTATTTTAGAAAAAATTCTAACCGCGAAAACCAATCACGGAACCCATCAAAAACAGCGTGTCAAAACCCCAGCAAGCAGCCTGCACATCAGGCACAGGCGGCGCCAGCAGGCGTTGGGTGCGCCTGGCCTTGCTGCTGCATGGCTGGTGCTGCCTAGCTGCGGTTGCGCATAGCAAAATAGCTACTTTACGATTTTCGTACGCATTGGTCGTAACTCCGATTAATCTAATTTTTGGATATGTTATACATGTCGTACCAAAGTATTTTTATAAAATATCACCCAGCAATTTCGGACCTTTTAGGCAGCCTAAAACAGGCCCCAAATATGTCCACTCGCAACAGTTTTCATCTTTTTCCCAGATTTACCCTCTTTTGCTAAAACAGTCATAACTTTTTCGTTTTAAAACATTTTTAGGTGATTCTTGAGCCCACGCGAAGCTAAATTCCGGGACTACAACTCTTCCCTACTGACGTTTTCTCAGATTCTGATCATATTAGTCCAGAAATTCCGTTCAAGTGGACTGCACCACACTTGTTGGACAGTTTTGACGCTACTACTTTTAAATGTCATAACTCTCTCCTCCGAAGTCGGATTTGGTCCATTTTTGAGTCTATGGAAAGTTTATTCAGTGTACTATAACATACCAAGAGCCCAGAATTTTTTGAACATCCTAGATAATCCCGAATTTTCTATTTAAGGGCAGCAGTCTACTAGTTTTTCTATGTTGTAAAAACTGTTTTGCTTCTTTCTTCATTGATCATGTTTTCTCAACACCAAAAATGGTTAGATCCATACATAATACACTATATAACATGTAGATCTAAGGTTTTTAGAGTTTAAGATCACAACCCATGGTTTGATTTAAAACTACAAAAATAATTAAATCAAGCTAAAGTTTAGGTTTTATACCTTTAGAGCTTTCCTTCTTCTATAATATGAGATGAACTTGGGATATGCAACGATCAAACCCCTCTCTTCTCCCTCTCCTTAGGCTGCCCAAACTCTTCCTTTCTCTTTCTCTTTCTATTTTATTTTTCTTCTTTCTGTCTCTTTCTCTAGCTTAGCAAATAGGAAGAGAAAATGTAAGTAACTAAAGTGTTGGTATGATTTGCAAGTATATTTGCTATAATGTGTAAGTATACTTCTCCCCTTGCTTCTCTCACTTATCATATCAATTACCAACTCATATTGTTTGCAAGTATCTACGTAAGTGTTGGCTATACTAAAGAGTTGACACATAAGCTTAGTTGGTTGAAGTTAGTAGTATTTTTGGACAAAATATAATTTCCCATGTGCCTTATTTCTCCACACATGGCCGGATACTACCCCCTCATATTTTCCTCATATTTGCTTTATTTTTAAATGCAATATTTGCTAAATTAAATGACCATAATGCCCCTCTTTAATTATGCTAGGATTGGGCCATTCCTTTAATTCTTTTGAGCTTGAAATTAATTAGTTTGGATACTAATTAAAATGAACTCGGGCCTCCATAACTAGCTAATTGTGCTACTAGCATACTTGCCCATTAAATCTAATATTGAGTTAGTTTAACAATTTAGTTGCTCTTAAATCAGATTATCTACAAGTCCAATACTTAAATAAATTATTGGGACTGTTTAAATTACTTACCCTCCTTAGTCCATTAAATCTATTATCACCTGAACTATTACTCATTATTATTGACATTTACACATTCTCATCAATCAATAATATTAATTAATTTACATAACCCAATTAGACTTACCATATTCAAGTAAATTGAATATTTAATTAGGATTCAATACCTTAATCAATTTCCTGGATTATTAGAATACTTAGGTTAGTCCACTAATTTAATTATCTCATTAGTGGGACTACTTCTAAATTATAAGTAGCATACTAGTCACATAATCACTATACACAAAATCAGATACACTCATACACTTAACCCTATAAGTTCTTCACAAAATTTTTTTAATCCATATAAATTCTTCACAGAATTCTTATTCAATATTATATTTCCTAGTATAGGTCTTATTATTGAATATTTATTCAATCATTTAAGATTTTATTAATTGTCTAAATTATCGGGTTGTCACAACATGTACATGTTAGAACTCATTTGTGTTGATATTTCGTCGCATGTGTTGTGACATAAATATTTGTTAGAATATATATACCGTAGGGTATACTTGAGCTATAACCATTTGTGGGGGTACCACATGCATGTCCTATTGGCACCGAGACATGACACCTTCCGTGGCGGTGCGATCAGTCCACGACATCTTCGTTTTGTGCTCCGGTGGGAGTTGTCCTTTTGGTGTTTTGTTGTGGAAGGTGTATCGGTCGTCCCTAGTTTTTGTTATGTTCTATTCTGCGGAGTGGTGATGTTTGTGCCAAACACGCCTTCCGATTTTACATACATTTAGATTCGCGGTCCAATGTGTGTGACTTGCTTGTGTGGAATTATTTGACTTGCATGTGTGGCAGTATTTGACTTGCCTGTGTGGCAAGGTATATTTTTATTTTGTTCTGAGCTCGGTATGAAATAACACCCAACCATTTGATTCAACCTATTATTTCGTTGTGTTAGTTTTGCTCGTTTCGTTTTAATTCAGTTCAGTTCATTTAATTGAGTTAATTATTTTGTTTCATTATTCTTTTATCCTATATTCGTACTAGGCGTTTGGCTCATGCTGAGTTTTTCTTCTGACAGGTAATCAGGGAGACTAAGGGCAAGTGTGATGAGAGCTCCCTTCTATCTAATAGTTTTGATATATTTTGTTAGGCATTGATACATTGATTTATTTAGAGTTGTAATAGTTATTTTAGATTGTGGTTTGAGCTAGTTTGATATTTATTATGGTTGATTTGTGGTATTTATCAGATATTAAGACTATTCTTTTGTGGCTTTGAACCTTGCTATTAAATTCATCAGTTTTGTTGTGTTTTGAGTAACCTCTCTTTCTATTTCAGAAAAAGGGTGTTACAAATAGGGTGAAAGGAGGTTTTTCATGAGGAACTCGGTTGAAAATATTTTCGTTTCCACCTCTCTTGTGATCTTGTCCTCACCAGTACAGGCAACAGGCATGGGGCAACCACCTTTACCCATTGTTCAAAGACAAAGGGACAATATTAACACTAATTTGCCTTCTGTTACTACAAAGTCAGTGATAAAGGTGTTATGTTTGACCAACAATAATTCCCTGTTTAAAGTGTTTATGGGCTAACTAAGGCTTTGATCTTGTAGTGTTGATGTAATACTACATGATCCAACAATCATCAAGGTCATACAACCTCACACAAAGAAGATCTAAGCTTGCAAAGTAACTGTCAGAGTTGTTCTTCATTTTCTGGGTTACCCAGAAAATAAGAACAGTGTGAGGGGTCACTTTTGGGCTTCAACAACTTGATTTCAAGGCAATGTTTTGGTGTTTAAATGGTTTCATATTGTAGTCCACATGTCAAAGAACAGATCTAATATACTAGGTCAGTCTAACTACATCAACATCACAAGATCCAATTTGGTCAAACACTGTCAGAACTCGTGTTCTTGAGTTTTCTGGGTTACCCAGAAAACACATTTCATGTTCATACTGCCTACTTTGACCGTCAACTATTTTGATCCTGTTTATCATTTAGGTGATCTAAAGGCATGAATCTGTAGTTCATATACCATAATATAACACTGATACAACAACATAATCAAATCAACAAACACCTGCAAGATCAAGGCTTAGCAAAAAACTATCAGACCTTTCTAGGTTACCCAAAAATAGAAAGTCATGGCCGGTCAACGTACTTTGACCTTCAATAACTTTTAATCTATACATGGTATGACCATGATTCCAGTTCCAGAACACTCCCCACATAACATACTACAAGTCCAATACATTAAACAAGCAAAATCATAAACAGATCTAGATCTATGGCCTCTGACACTCGGTTGTCAGGCCATAAATCTAGGGTTCTTGACAGTTGTAAAACTTGATTTTCGAGCACTTTGATGTTATGGATCTATGATGTAACATCATAGATCACTAAATAACATCTTTTAACACATGATTAAACATAAAAACAAAAAATCTAACATAGCATACAAGATCAAATTTTTGGTTTAGGGTTATACCTCACTTTGATCTAACTTGAATCTTGGCTTCCTAATCTGTTATAGAGGTGTTAGGGACTGAATCACTAATGTATTTCGTAGGTTTGAGGTTGAGAGAGTTTGGTTGAGTGTATGTTGAACAAATGAGGCTTTCTTTGGACTTTTCTCTCTCTTTAATATCTCTATATTGGATGCAGTGAATATATGATATGCAAGGTGGCATAATAGATCAGATATGGCTGAGATTTAGAGCACATGGAATATCAATAGTTGGTGAACAACCCATATCTTGGCAATATCTACACTCCAACACATTAAAGAAATGCAATTTGTCCATTTACTCACAAATTTAATGGCAATCTTATATTTGACCAACCCTTAGGTTTTAACCCTTAGGTTTTGACCCTTAGCTTTCAACCCTTAGGTTTTACAAATAAAATTTTTAGGATTTCTAATTAGGGTTTTAAAATGGAAATTAAGCTTTCTAATTTGGAGATTAGGATTTCCTAACTAGATTAAGGTTTCCTAATTACGTTAGGGCTTGCCAATTAGGATTAAGGTTTTCTAATTAACATTAAACTTTCTAAATTAATAATTAGGGTTTCTAACTTAACAATTAAGATTTTTAATAATTAGAGTTTCTAATTAATTATTAGGGTTTCCCTAATTAGGTTTATAATTAATAATACATATGTTATTAATCATATAAACACAATTACTTATCAGTCTTGAATTTCGATTTGAATTACAAATTAGGGTTTATTCCTTTGTCATTAGGGTTTTCTAATGCTACGCTATAACTGCTCAACAATTAGCATTGCACACATACAGTACATACTTATAACACTGAAATACAATTAATATTTTATTAATATTCAAATTCCTTATTCAAAATTCCAAATTAGGGTTTTGAACCATATCTGACTTCACGTTCATTCTTAGTCAACTTATAAAAATTAAATTGACTAACATGCTAAATTCATATCACACATATTTCAGAATATTATTATTGATACCAATATTCATAATAATTATTAAATTAAAATAAAAAAAAATTATTCGTAAAAATATAGATATAAATTGTTTGAAAATTCCCGGTTTTTACAAACAATCTTTAATGTTTGACAAATAAAGTCTTGGAGCGAAAGGAAAGAAAGGCCATATGTCACATGTTGGGAATTTAGCATGTGGGAGAAATGAAAAGAAAAGAGATGAATAAGAGAGAGTACACGTGGAAAGAGGAAGGGACCAAGGGGACAAAGTGGGATAAGAACTTACCATTTATAGTAAGTTTTAGTCTTGGCATGCAAAACAAAGCATTAAATGCTTGTCTACCCTTTAACTTTCCTTAACTCGTCAATCTATATTAAGTCATTTGAGAGAAAAGAAAGCAAGAGGGAGAATAGAGAGAAAAGAAAGCAAGAGGGAGTAAACGGGTGGAAAAGGAACAAAGAAGAGAAGATGGATCAAACTTTGATCATCATCTAGCAAGCCTTAATCAAGTTCAAGAAAGAACATCAAGAGGTAATGTGACGCCCCCAAATCTGGGTTACCTTTACCTCGGGTTTTGTGCTCACGATACTAACATATCCATGTATCTAGTATGCTTCTAGCCTTTTAAAGCTTGAACTCCATGTATCTAACATAAAAATACACAAAGCATACAAGATTAGAGTTTTTTTCCTTAAATTTTTTAACATAGTTTTCTTTTCTTTCCTTTATGATCAACTTTTAAACACCCAAAAATATAAGATTCAAACATGATGCACTGGAAAACAAGTAAATCAAGAGTTTTGGAAGTTCAAGAGCATAGGTTCTTTATTTTGTATAACCAACAAAAGACGTGAAACTAAAGTTTGGGATTTAATGTTTTTACCTAAAGGCACACCTTCTAGTCTTTCCAAAGTAAGAGATATAGTTTGAAGGCATAAACAAAAATTCTCCTCCTTTTTCTCTCTTACAATACCCGAACCTCACTCTCCCTTTTTCTCTTTCTATATTTTTTTTCTTTCTTTTGTTCTTAGCTTTTGGAGAGTAAATAAAAGTCTTAATTTGGGTAAATAGTTGGGGTATATATATAGATGATAAAAGATGTATATATATCACCTATAAATCTTCCATCGTGTCTTATTTGTCAAATGTTATGGATTTCTTATTTAATGAGGCTATATATTAGGGTGCATTGTTGTTCAACAACTCTCGACAATTGGAGAAGTATAATGATTAAACCATGTGCTTCTTTTCCTCCTTAGAGTAGCCGGATACATGCCCCCATTTTTGTCCAATTTTGAATTAATTCTTATTTGCTTTATTTAGCTTATCAAATGACTTAAAGGTCCCTCCATATTTGGGCCAAGTTTGGGCCATTGAATTTAATGTTTGGACTTTTAAATTAATTAGTTTGGGCCTTGCTAACTAACATGGTCCAATACTTCAATTTTTATCTTACCCTAATTATTTAATTAGATTTTCCTATTCCACTCAATTTGGAATTTAAATCATTACTTATGTACATTTAATTTTCATAACCCAATTAGATTTGCTTTAATTAAATTAAATAATTAATTAATTGAGATGTTTAAAATAAATCTCTTAGGTTTAGTATATATCTTAAATACTAGTATTCTTCAATACCATAACCTTTAGGTTATTTATTTTCATACCTAATGTATAATTAGGTTATGTAACTTTTTCTTTTCAGTCTCTTTATATATATATATATATATATATATATATATATATATATATATATATATATATATATATATATATATTTAACCATAAACATTTCCACATAAATAATAACATATTTATTCACTATATGTCTCAAAGTTTTCAATATCATTAATATTTAATTAATATATTTAATTACCGTGTGACTTAAAATTTTTGGTTATTACAGGTATAATGTAAAGTAAAGAAGGAGATTGCATAATCAAAGGTTATTGTAATGCTGACTATGTAGGAGATCAATCTACAAGAAGATCTACAACTGGTTATTTATTTAATCTTGGATCCAGAGCAGTGTCATTGTGTAGCAAGAGACAACCAACTGTTTCTTTGTCAACCACAGAAGCGGAGTATCTAACAGCAGCAATGGTAGCACAAGAAAGTACTTGGTTATCAAGATTAATGGGAGAGCTTCATCGTTTTGTAAACTATCCAGTTAGCTAATATTGTGACAATGAATGTGAAATTAAGCTAGCAAAAAATCCAGTTTACCATGCTAGTACAAAGCATGTCGAGGTGCAACAACTATATTAATAAGATAGAATCCATTTTTGAATTTGGGCGGAAAAACACAAGTACGGTTCAGATTCATTCTAACTGATTTGGGTGGAAAAGCACAATGACGGTTCAGATTCATTCTAATTGATTTGGGCGGGAAAGGGTGGTGGGAGAGGAATGAGGAGAGAGAGAAAATGAAATTGGGATTATTGAAACAGAGAGAGAGAGAGGGAAGATTGTGATATACACATTTTATTTATACATTTTAATATTCTCTTATTTATTATTTTATATGCTTATTTTATTTAACTAATACATTTTATTTTGTTTTGTAGGAGATAATATTTGTTGCAAATAAAGGATTTATATCTAACCTTTAAAGATTAAAAAGGACTCATAGAGGATTACTATATAGAGATGAAGTTAAGAAGGAAACAAGAGGAAAAAAGGGAACAAAACTGCCCAAGTTCAACGAACATAAATTAGGGCACAAATGTATTACCCTTATAAATAGGCATATTGTTTTAGAGAGGAGGACATCACTTGTTATTTTATTTTCCTTAGATTTTTGCTGGTGTAGAAGGGAGTAAGATATTTCGAGTTTGTGTCTTATATCTTATTCCAATCATGTGTGGTACTACTATCAGGGAGTATTTGTAACTTTCTTATATTGATATAATTGAAAATGTTTTTTTTTTAAAATTATTTTTCTTATTTCATGCAAATAGTAGTACTAATATTATTTGTTTTTGTTTTTAATTTCATGGCTAGCTAAATTTTTAATACCTAGGATGATGATAAAATTAAGTATTTCATAATAATATTCTCTTTCCGTTCCGAAATTAATGCCTAATTATTTTCGCTTTCATATTTTTCTTCACATAAATTTCATATGATTCTTTATTGATTGTGAGGTTTTGATAAGTTATAGTTAATCTGTGAATTATTCATAACTTATGCTTGCCCATATTAATTATATGAATTATTATTTTTAAAGGGAAGGGAAAATAATTTAGGAATTGATTTAGAAAATAGGAAATTATTTATTATGTTAATATTTTGTGGATTCTAATTCCTATGTATCTTTTCTCATTAATAGTTATCGTTATTAATTAATAGTTTTTATAATTTAGTTAATAAATCTTCTCCACCATTTTTGTTTCTAATTTGCCTAATATATTAATTAAGGATATATTAAAGAATTGATCTAGTATATGTGGTTCGACCTT
The DNA here is from genome assembly GCA_016801055.1 of Panax notoginseng. Classification (NCBI taxonomy): domain Eukaryota; kingdom Viridiplantae; phylum Streptophyta; class Magnoliopsida; order Apiales; family Araliaceae; genus Panax; species Panax notoginseng. Next base: position 20,691,587 of record CM029019.1, on the reverse strand, counting down.
TACTTGCCAAATTTACAATAGACGTTGTGTACTTACAGTACATAATTTTATTACATCAAGTTTTTGGCGTCGTTTTCTGGGGACTAAAATTAATTTTTATTTATTCCTTAATTTTTATTTATTTGAATTTGTTTAACTCTATTTTTTTAAAAAAAAATTTCAAGATTATTGAAGCGGATTGAAGGAGCGAAAATATAAAGATTTTGTTGCTGCGCTTTCTTCGGTACTTCGTATCTCCATATATTTTTTAATATATATATATATATATATATATATATATATATATATATAGTAGTTTAGTTTTTTTATTATTATTAATATTTTTTTATTTGCCGCATTCATGCATTCACTCACGTAGAGCACATCCTGTTAGGTTTTTATTTTTTTATTTCTTTTGTCAAATATAAACTGTGGTGATTGTTGGAGAATTGAAGTATGTCAAAATTTATCCTTCTTTTGTAATTCACATAGTTTTAGGACATTTTATTTGTTTATAGTTTTTTTTATTTGTGCATTTTCATATTTAATCAAACATTAAGGGCACAACTTGTAACAAGATAAGGTGGGGATTTCATCACCCTTCCTTGGCCCACAAACAACCCAATTTGCATTTTTCATAACCATTACCAAATAAAATCAAGTAGACGTTTGCCCCTCGATTCTCGAGCTCAATATTTAGGACAAGAAACTCCTGGAGGAGGCTGAATTTTAAATTAATCAAACTACTGGTGTCTAGGTAAGTGGTTCAAAAGGTAAACGCCTAAAGATTGTGTGGTTATTCAATTAGTCACCGTATCTACAGAGAGACTCCCACCTTTCTTACACTTACCTGGCTAGTTGTATGATTAATTTCAAATTTGGTAGACCTTGCGGTATAATTTGGAACATTTAGGAGTTATCTAGATTTTATTTAGTTTGACCTTAGAAGTAATTTTTTTCAGTTTTTGTTTTTTTGGTGATTATCTTCTTATTTGCTAAGTAGTGTATGCAAAAAGTGTGGATTAAGGACGAAACATCTCGATTAGTGAGAAAACTTGATTTTCGGATTTCACTTTAAAAGATCCCACTTTAAGAAAAATGGAGGGTGCACAAACTATTTCTTTAAGGGATTAATGTTATTCTTCCCGCTCTGTCCAACCTTCATGTATTAGTCTACCACCGGTAACTGGTAATAATTTTGAACTTAAGCCACATTTTATAAATATGTTACATAGGTTCACGGGGATAGAAGATGCATATTTATTTATTCAGGAATTTGAGGAAGTTTGTGCCTTAATAAAAATTCAACAATTGTCTAATGACTCAATTAGGCTAAGATTTATAGCATTTGATTTAAAAGATAATGCTAAAAAATGGTTATATAGCCTACCAAATAATTCCATATCAACCTGGGAGGGATTTGTTATATTTTTAAAAAAATATTTCCAAATCATAAAACTGCTAAAATTATGACTGCAATTCATCAATTTTTCCAACTTGAAAAAGAGTCCTTTTGGAAATATTTTGATAGATTTAAAAATTTGTTATCCCAATGCTTACACCACAGAATTGAGAAATGGAAATTGTGTCAAATTTCTTACGAAGGTTTAGACGATCCCACTAAAAAAATGTTAGAGTCAATGTGTCAAGGGGATTTTTTGAATAATGATGAGGAAAAGGTTTGGGAGTTTTTAGAAGACTTAGCAGAAAAAATCATGCAATAGGAAACCACCCGAGAGATCGATAAACCTAGTTCATCTAAGGGTGTTCATACAAATGGCGATTCAATTGCTACCGAAACTAAGTTGGCTAGTGTACTTAAAATACTTGAAGATTTAGAAACTAGGGGACAATCACACATGAACCAAGTCTCAACACCAACACCTTTGTGTCTAAGGTGTAATTCACCAAGCCATATGAGTGACGAATGTCCTAGAGTCATGCCCCAACTTGAAGAATATGAACAAGTCAATGCAATGTTTCAAAGACCTAGGATTGACCCATTTGCACCTACTTATAATCCAGGATGGAGAAATCATCCAAATTTTGCATGTATCCAAGGACCCTACCCGAATAACTATTCAAATCAAGTGAATCGGTCTCTAAATCAATCTTTTCAACCTTACCAAAAGCCAAATCTTGGTCCGTACCAAAATTTAAATTCAGCACGTCAATATCCACTGGGTTTTCCTAATGAAAGTGAGAGGAGACTTAGCACCTTAGAGAAGAGTGTGGAAACTTTAATAAAATCTCAGCAAAACACTAACCAATCCTTACCTCGCCTAGAGATCCAAATTAGTCGATTGGCCACTACAGTTAGTGAAAAAGAGAAGGGTAATCTTCCCAGTCAACTCGAGACCAATCCAAAATTTTCAGTCCCTACTCAAAAACCTTATCATGTTAATTCACTTGAAAACAACCAAGTCAATCATGTGAATTATGTAATCTCTTTAAGGTCTGGAAATTATTTTAACAAACATGTTGGCATTGATTATGAAGAAGAGAAAAAATTAAATGTTGAATCTAACGATCCATCTTCAAAGTCAAACCAGCTTGAAAATCCCACAAACTCTGAGTCAGTAGGCCCATCCACTAAGAATGTTTCAAAACATGATCAAACCACACCTTATGAGTCAACTGAAAAAGTCTTCAAACCAAAAGCTCCATTCCCTCAAATACTTATTTCAAACAAGCAGTCAGCCCAGTTGTACAGAATTCTAGAAGTGTTCAAACAAGTGAAAATTAACATTCCTCTTCTAGATGCCATTCAAAAAGTTCCCTCATATGCTAAATGTCTAAATGATTTTTGCACACATAAAAGAAACACTCATGTTCCTAAGAAAGCTTTTCTAACAGCCCATGTTAGTTCTATCTTGTCATGTCAAGTCTCGGTGAAGTATAAGGACCCCGGTTGCCCTACTATTTCATGTATCATAGGTGACACGTTAATTGAAAAAGCTTTGCTTGATTTAGGAGCTAGTGTGAACCTGTTACCATTTTCTGTGTACCAAACCTTAGGCTTAGGGGAGTTGAAAAAGACAAGTGTCACACTCCAACTAGCTAACTGTTCGGTTAAAGTGCCAAAAGGAATAGTTGAAGATGTACTCATTAAGGTCGGTGATTTTGTCTTCCCTGTTGACTTTGTTGTCCTTGAAACCTGACATGTTATCAATCCCAAGGGTCAAATTCCTGTCATTTTAGGTAGACCATTTATAGCAACTTCTAATGCGTAAATCAATTATAGAAATGGACTAATGAAATTGACATTTGGGAAATGTCAATTGATTTAAATGTGTTTAATGTGGGAAAGCAACCTAGTGATTTTTCTGACCAACTCGTTGCAGTGAACATGATTCACGAAATGTTTGACAATGAACTTATGGGAGAAGACCGAATTTTTAATTTTTGTCTAAATCACTTTGGTCAAAATTGGGATGAAATAGAATATGTAAATGAGGTTAATGAAATGCTAGAGTCATCAACATCAATGTCTTACTCTAAATGGGAACCCGCGACTGAGCCATTCTTGCAATCTTCAGAACCTCTTAAAAAGAGCCCACCAGATGTAGAACTCAAACCTCTGCTTGATAATCTTAAATATGCCTATTTAGGTCCCTCCAAAACTCTTCCTATGATCATTGCTTCCGATTTAACAAACATACAAGAGGAAGAGTTATTGACCATCCTGAGAGAGAATAAGGAAGCTATAGGATGGAGTATAATTGATATTAAGGGGATCAGTCCAACCATTTTCCAACATAGGATCCACCTAATAGATGATGCTAAACCTGTGAGAGACCCACAAAGGCGGTGAAACCCGATTCTAAAAGAGGTTGTTAAGAAAGAAATTCATAAGTGTTTAGATAATGGGATCATCTATCCCATTTCTGATAGCTCGTGGGTAAGTCATGTTCAGGTTGTACCTAAAAAGTCTGGCTTAACTGTGGTTCAAAATGAAGCTAATGAGTTAGTTCCGACTCATGTTCAATTAGGTTGGAGGGGTTACGTAGACTATAAAAAAACTCAATGCTACCACAAGAAATGATCATTTTCCTTTACCCTTCATAGACCAAATTCTAAAAAGATTAGCTAGTCATGCCTATTATTGTTTCCTTGATGGTTACTCGGGCTACTTTCAAATTCCCATAGCTCCAGAAGACAAAGAAAAGACCACATTCACTTGTCCTTATGGAACTTTTGTATATCGTCGTCTACCCTTAGGGCTATGTAGTGCCCCTGCCACCTATCAAAGATGCAAAATGAGCATTTTTTCTGACATGGTGGAGAAATTCCTAGAAATTTTCATAGATGATTTTTCCTTTTTTGGGTCTACATTTCATGAGTGCCTTCACCACCTTGACTTAGTTCTAAGGAGATATAAGGAAATAAACTTAATCCAAAATTGGGAAAAATGTCATTTCATGGTAAAAAAGGAAGTTTTCTTGGTCACATCATATCTGAAAAGGGAATTGAAGTAGAAAAAACCAAAATCGACCTCATTGCCAATCTTCCACCACCTGGGACAGTTAAAGAAATTCGTTCTTCAATCCTTTGAACAACTCAAAAAGGAGTTGACTTCAGATTCTGTCATCAAATCACCCGATTGGAGACAACCATTTGAGTTAATGTGTGATGCATCTGACTATGCAGTTGGTTTTGTTCTAGGGCAAAGAATCAATAAGATTCCCCATGTCATATACTATGCTAGTAGGACTTTGAATGATGCACAATTGAACTATTTAACTACTGAAAAGGGACTTCTAGCTCTAGTTTTTGCCCTAGAAAAGTTTCAATCTTATCTTAATAATTTTTTACACTGACCATGCTGCTCTCAAACATCTTCTTTCCAAAAAATATTCAAAAGCCCGTTTAATTCGTTGGGTCTTATTGCTCCAAAAATTTGACCTAGAGATATGAGACTAAAAAGGGTCAAAAAATGTGGTAGCTGATCATTTGTCACGTTTAGTAGTGGAGTCCAACTCTGACCTTCCCTTAAATGAATCTTTCCCAGATGAGCAATTTTTCTCCATATCTGCTGCACCTTGGTTTGTTGATATTGCGAATTACCTAGTGACTAGTGAGATTCCTTCCCCTTGGTCCAAACAAGACCGATCCAAGTTTCTTTCACAAGTCAAACACTTTTGTTGGGATGACCCTTATTTGTTCAAATATTATCCTGATCAAATCATTAGGAGGTCTGTACCCGACCACGAGTTTAGAAGTGTTCTGTCATTTTTTCATGACCAAGCTTGTGGAGGACATTTTGGAGGCAAAAAGACGGCTGCTAAAGTCCTCCAGTGTGGTTTTTATTGGCCTAGTCTATTCAAGGATGCCACATCATTTTGTGCAAATTGTAATAGGTGTCAAAAATTAGGGAGGATCACTAGGAGGAATATGATGCCAATGCAACCCATTCTGGTCATTGAATTGTTTGATGTGTGGGGAATCGATTTTATGGGCCCATTTCCAAATTCTTTTGGAAATCTATACATTTTACTTACGGTGGATTACGTGTCTAAGTGGGTAGAAGCTATACCAACCAAGACCAATGACAACAAGGTTGTTGTCAAATTTTTGAAAGAGAACATTTTCTCTCGCTTTGGTACCCTTAGGGCCATAATTAGTAATCAAGGAAAACATTTCCATAATCAGCCTTTTGCATCCTTGCTAAAAGAGTATTCCATCATCGACAAGCTTGCAACATCATATCACCCTCAAACAAGTGGTCAGGTAGAAGTCTCAAATAGGCAAACAAAATGATTCTTAAAAAAAATGGTGAGTTCTAATAGAAAAGACTAGTCTCTAAAATTGTTAGATGTATTGTGGGCTTACCGTACTGCCTTTAAGACTAATTTAGGAATGTCACCGTATATGCTTGTAATTGGGAAAGCTTGTCACTTACCTGTTGAACTTGAACATCGTGCTTTGTGGGCCATAAAATAGTTGAATTTTGATATGTCCACTAGTGGAAGTCATAGACAATTGCAATTAGCTGAGTTAGATGAGATTAGGAACGATGCTTATGCAAATGCTAAAATTTACAAGGAAAGTACAAAAGTGTTTCATGATAAATCAATTTTGAAAAAATCATTTACACCTGGTCAAAAAGTTCTCTTGTATAATTCTAGGCTACATTTATTTCCTGGTAAATTGCGTTTTAGATGGGATGAACCTTTTGTAGTGAAGGTAGTTTACTCTCATGGGGCAGTCGATGTTGAAAATCCAAAGAGTGAAGAAATTTTCAAAGTGAATGGTCAACGACTCAAATCCTTTTTAGAAATGCCGACCAAACTAGAGGAGGTGGTATACCTTGTTGACCCACCTGATTCAGCATGACTGGCACTACACTTGTATTTGTAAGTTTGTACGTATATTTTTCTTTTGTACAATATTGTCATCCGGTTTCTGCCCCATCGTACAAGGTATAATTCTTTCATATCTTTGTTCTCTATTTTTCATTTGCACATTGAAGACAATGAATGATTTAGGTATGGGGGGAGTTTGTTTGTATTATTGTATTTGATTTTTTTTCTCTTTATAGAAAATATAGTAAAAAACACAAAAAAATAAAAAAAAGTTATTTGACTTTCTATGGATTGAATTAATTCTAATAAGTGTTTGTGGAGCAAAACTCATGAGTGATTGAAAGATTTAGAACTCTTGAATCTTTAATAAGGTACGCAATCTTAGTTCGAAACACCATCTGGAATAAAATTGATTCCATAAGCATTTTTACACTACACATTTGCACTAACTCTTAGTTGTGGATATAAACTATGATTCAAGCAATTTCAAAAAAAAAAGTTTAAGAAAGAAGAAGAAAAAAGTTGAAAAAATAACTTCTTCAATATTGTCCATTGAACAAAATAACTGGGTATCCAAGCTTCAAGAAGCATCGATATTCACGCTGAAATGTGTGATGGATAAAAACAGCTTGACTAGTCTAATTTTGTGGCCTTTGTTACTCGAGTTAGTAAGCCCTTAGGGGTGTCTCTACACCTAGTTCCCTAAAGCCAACTGGTTTTGGAGTCATTGGTCCAACGCTCTACATGGGTAACTCTAGAAAGTCTAAGAAAACGAGATATTGCAAAGTCAAGAAAAAAATTGATTTTGCTTGATTTTTATGGTAAAAATTCTTACTAAGAGTTGCATTATATGCACATACATGCATTTACATGGAATTAATTTTTTTGAAGGATGGTGTCAAAATAAAGATTGAGTATTTTTGATAAAGTGAAAGTGTGATTTTGAATTTAATCTTACTTTTGTATAATGTCCATGGATATTTAGAAGTTTTTTTTCAATTTCATAACTTGTTGAACTCAAAAATATTTTTGAATTTTCGCTAAAAGAAAACATGTTATCTCTGGCGGAATTAAATCCGACGGAATGTATTCGGTCGAGGTTAATATAAGATCGACTGAATATTACGTCGATAATAATTTCATCGACTTTAGGCTATACTCGACGGATATCCGTCAGAATTAATTCCTCACCTTGGCGCCAAGCTTTTTCGCTAGCGTAGTATTAAGGTCGATGAAATATGTGTTACTTTCGACAGAATAGTTCGTCGAATTTAACTTAGAGTCGGTGGATTTAAGGCCGACGAAATTCCATCGAAAATATGCTTTAAAACCTATCGTTTTCTCCATCCGCCTCAGTCTCTCAGTCTCTAACTCTCTCATCTCTCTCTCACTCTCCTCAGTCTCTCATTCTCACATTTCTCATCACTCCAACCACCACTCTCTCATCTCGCATCACCACCTTCGACCACCACCTGCACCACCTCCATCCACCACCTGCGCCCATAACCTGCGACCACCACCTCTGATCACCACCTGCGAGTAGCACCTCTGACCACCACCTGCTAGCACCACCTCCGACCACCGGCATTTTACATTTCAGAACGATTTCTCATTAAGGTTAGGTTTAATTTATGTTTTAATTTTAGGCAAAAAATACTTCTATCCCACTATGGTTGTAGTGTTTTAAGTAATTAACCACTGTGCTTTTAAAATATTCAATTGACCCACTATGCTTTTTAAAATTTTACAATCTAGCCATTCCGTCCAATTTCTTGGACGAACGTTAAATAATTACACACGTGACATTGAAAAAAAATAATTAAAAAATCATTATTTTCTGATGTAGCAACACACACAAAATAATAAAATAAAATTATTGATTATGTGGCAGAAAATAATTAAAATAATAATAAAATTAAAATAAATATTTTAATTTATTTTTTAACAAGTCAAACCCTCTTCATCTTCTTCCTCGCCAAAATTATCCTCTCTCCTCCCACGGTCCCTCCTCCCACGAACCACGATCCTTCCCAAAAAGGTACCGAAATCAACAGCCACAAATTAGCATTTCTGTTTTCACATTTGTTGAAGAAGAAAAAGAAATTCAGATCTCAATCAATAAATCTGAGATGGAGATGGATTTACGCATTTCTGTTTTTCACAACGAATCTCACTATATTCTATCGTATTGTTTCAGATCTAGATGTTACGTGTGTCTGCTTATTTTCTAATGTTTTTGATTGGATCTGAGATGTTAGATGTTACGTGGTACTTGATGGGTTGAGGATAGATGTTTAATGTTTTTAATGTCTGCTTATTTTTAATCTGAGATGTTAGATGTTACGTGGTACTAGATGGGTTGAGGATAGATGTGTTTAATGTTCAAATAATTTGGTGTTCTTGGGTGGTCTGATTATGAATGGTCGACCCTATTCTACTTCCCGGATTTCATGGTGCCTGCCGAATTTCATGGTGCCTGCCGGACTTCATGGTGCTGCCGGATTTCATGGTGCCTACTGGACTTCACAGTTACTAATGATTATTGCAGAACCTCATATAGCACAAAATTCAACAATCTAGATGCTAAATTTAATTTATTTTTGTAATGGATTCTTATCATCTAATGTGTTGATTTCTTTCTCTTGATTTTTCCTCCAACTGTTCTTGTTTTTATGTACATGTAGAAATTACTGATAAGCAGATCAAGAATAACGACGATTATAAATATTAATATTATAATCATAAAAAGAAAAAGATTATAAATATTTAGGTAAAGAAAAAGAAAGAAAATGAAACATAAAAATATTTTTATTTTAAAAAAAATTTATAAGTATTTTGAAACATAAAAGTATTTTTATTTTTAAAATAAAACATACATATTATGAATATTATAATATTAATTTTTATTTTAATTTTTATTAATATTATACATATTATAAATATTTAGGTAAAGAAAAAGAAAGAAAGTAAAATATAAAAATAATTTTATTTTAAAAAATTTTATAAGTATTTTAAAACATAAAAGTATTTTTATTTTTATTTTTAAAATAAAACATACATATTATGAATATTATAATATTAATTTTTATTAATATTATACATATTATAAATATTTAGGTAAAGAAAAAGAAAGAAAGTAAAATATAAAAATATTTTTATTTTAAAATTTTTTATAAGTATTTTAAAACATAAAAGTATTTTTGTTTTTATTTTTAAAATAAAACATACATATTATGAATATTATAATATTAATTTTTATTAATATTATACATATTATAAATATTTAGGTAAAGAAAAAGAAAAAAAATAAAATATAAAAATATTTTTAAAATCATAGTGAGCCAATTGCTTTTTTGTAAAGTGCAGTGGCTCAATAGTATAAAAAATTTGGCTGACTGGCTTGCCACATCAGAAAATAATAATTTTTAAATTTTTTTTCAATGCCAAGTGTGTAATTATTTAACGTCCGTCCAAGAAATTGGACGGAATGACTTGATTGTAATTTTTTAAAAAGCATAGTGGGTCAATTGAATATTTTAAAAGCACAGTGGTTAATTGCTTAAAACACTACAACCACAGTGGGGTAAAAGTGTTTTTTGCCTTTAATTTTAGAATTTTGATTGTGTTGTATATGTGTAATTTTAGCTACTGAGTTGGGAAATTAATGAAAATTAGTATAAAAGCTTCGTAAATTAGCTACTGATTGTGCTGTATTGTGGCTACTGATTTATGTTTTCATGTATTTATGTATTCATGAAATTGGCTACTAATCATTTGTGTAACGACCCCAAAACAGGTCCATTCCATCCAACCTATTCTGAGTCGCCAAATACATGGTACAGAAAACAACTACAACTTTATTACAATAATTGTCGTATTAAATACAACAACACATATGCTGTGAGTTTGGATACAAATATATACCAAATGTGACATATGTCTCAACCGTGGACAGCACCTCACAGTGGCACCTTACATAAAGGTACAGTCAAAAACTGTTTTAGAAATTAGAATCTTTGAGAAGTACTCAAGGAAACCTTTGTACATGGGAGGCCATGCTTTTAGGTTGTGATAGATATCATATGGCCACAGAATTATCCTTGGTTGACCCAATATACCCCAAAGAAAAACGAGAAGATTACTATCATATTCTTCCCAATGATGAGTCTTCTCTTGACTTATCATTATCTCCACTGTCTTTAATCGTGAATTATACTTCAAACAAACACCAAGATTATATAGGTAGTGCTCGTAGATATACTCAGCAAGTAGATGAGCACAATCCTGTCTTATGATGACACGAGATTGTATGTCATTAGACATCTTGTATGATAGTGGCAAAACACCCTTCCAACGTTGGGTTCGCTTCACCCTAGATGATTCACCAAATATAACTCCTAAATGATGACCACCGTTCTATTTCCCTGTTACCCCCGCTCGACCCAACTACACTCTTATTACCTGAAAGGAATTGTGAACAGAAGGGTGAGCACAACTAGCCCAATAAAGAATATCATGACTAAAGATAAATAAATTATCAATAGTCTTCATCAGTAATAAATCAGAGATTTAGAACATATGGTAGATGATAACAATTTTCAACCATAGTTACAGTGGAACGTGCAATCCATTAGAAGAGTCAAATAGACCATAAAGTCTATTATCTTCTCCATGTTAAAAATCTACCAACAATATTTTATCCCTGTAACATCACTCAACAGTTCCTTTTCACAATCATATGAATAACTCATAATCATAATTGTGATTCTAAATTTTTCTTCGCACCCAGGACGAAGAATATTTTCATCACCTGTCTTTATCTGTAACATCAAAGATCATGGTTATACCAAATCATAGTTCCTGTTCATAATCATACTAATAAATCCATATTTGCACTACGACCAAAGATATTCAACAACTGTTCATCTTTGCACTACAGGCCAAAGATATTCAACAACCGTTCATCTTTGCACTACAGGCCAAAGATATGGTGACTACAGGCCAAAGATATTCATCAACAGACCATCTTTGCACTACAGGCCAAAGATATTCAACAACAGTTCATCTTTGCACTACAGGCTAAAGATATTCATCAATAATTCATCTTTGCACTACGGCCAAAGATATTCATCAACAATTCATCTTTGCACTACAGGCCAAAGATATTCCTCAACAGTTCATATTTGCACTACAGGCCAAATATATTAATATCTCAAAGAATTATATAATCATTTCAGAATTTATATAAACAATAATTATAACCATGTTGATCATTTCACCTTTGCACTTAAGCTAAAGATATTCAATTATAAATTCAATGGTCATGATCATACCAGTCAACAATTCAACTTTGCACTACTGGCCAAAGAGAACCCATAGTCATGATCATACCAATAATTTACCCATCTTTACATTCAAGCGAAAGAGAATTTCAACATCAAGGTTATAAAAATATTATATATGATAATAAAAACAATATGATCAAAATATGGATTTAATTTCAAGAGCAATATTCAGAAATCAACTATAATTTGGTTAGAAAAAGAAACCAATTTTGTCGTGAATAGTAACTCGTGAATAGTAACTCATGAATAGTAATTCCGACATGAAAAAGGTAAAAATTCTACAATAATATACATACCAATATTTTGGTATAATGATATTGAAAGAATAATATTTCTTAAGCTTATAAACAATTTATTTAAACTGTTTACACTTTACTAATTAATGCATTTAATCATCATAAAATGTCAACTCTTAAGATTTCATCATCAATAACCAAAACCCTCATCAAAAATCTGCATATACCTCATATAGGATTCTCAAGCCATAAAATCCTATTTTCCAATTTTCTTACTTCACATAACATATTTAATTCATTTTCTCATAACTAGTCCATTTCATGAAAAATACCAAATCAGTTCCAAAAATATTTTTTTTTTGGGATTTAGCAGAATATAGTCCCATATTGAACATATATTTTTCTCAGAATTTTTAAAACTCATTTACTATTTTTCATATGGCCAAAACCGCCGAATATTTAGACATTTATCATAAATTGTACTTTTATCCAAAAATTCTGAAATTCACAGAGTACACTGATGTTATATAGATATATTTCTAATAAAAATTTCATCAATTTTGGAGTTAACCACAAGGAGTTATAAGCGGTTACTTTTAAAATAGTCTTTTCCCGTAAAATTCATAACTCTTAATCTATACATCCAAAAATCATTATTTTTGGACACAATCAATAAAACTCATCAAAATATCATTTCAAATTTTTTCAGAATTTTCTGAAGGACGGAAGAAGTACGAATTGAAAAATATAATAACCCTTAAAATCCATTACTATCCTTTACCTCAAAAGTACAGTATTTCTGACTGGAATGCAAAGCCGAAGGAAACTTGCACTGAATAGCAACTCTCAAAGTATCTAAATACTCACAAAATATTCTTCATAATATAGAGAGAGAAAGAGAGAGAGAAAGCTTATGTTTCTGGTGTGATTTTCAATTCTAACTTAGCCCTCTATTTATAGGAAAATGTTTGCACGCCGAAGCAGACTTAACCTGCAACCTGATGGCTTTACCTGCTACTATTCCCACCCACCACATTTGAATAAAAATTTCAGCACATTTCTTCACCAACCAAGAGTGGGGCCCACCAATTCTAGAATTTTTCACCAAAATGATTAACTCCGAAAATTCAACAATTTCTGAACCAGTCATCTCGTAAAATTCATAACAAATCGTACGTTCATTTTTAACGGTTCAAAATTTATGGACATATACTCAATTTATATATGTATAACATATCCAAAAATCACAACGATCCAACGGTCGGATTAAAAATTATAACCCCCACAATATATCTCAAAAACCCTGATTGATTTTTAATACCTCCATTCCGACAAAAATACTGATAAAACACCTCAACATTAACTCCTTCATTTTTAACCACAAAATATATCCAACATTTATATTCACGTAAAATAAATATTTTCTTATCATATAAATCAATAATTAATTATTCACAAATAATATCACAGAATCACAATTATGACAACCAGGCCGTTCTCAGGAAAGAGGGGGCTTTCCAATAAGAATTTCTCCTTACTGGCGCCCAATTAGGTGACCAAACCTCTCCTTAGACAGAACTTTCTAGACATTGCCAATAATGTTATCTAATAATATTATTCAAATAATATGAATTATTGATCAGATAATGGGAAATACTGTGCAGTGACAATTATTGAACAACAATAATATAAAATTTTAACGTAGCAATTATTGAATCAATAAAATAAAATATTGAACAGTAATTACTGTAACAATTATTGAGTAGTGCCTTCTTTCGTAAGAATCAATAATTGGTGCAATACCGTGTGCTACTGTATTTTAACCACCAGGTATTTCAACAGTATTAACGGTAACAACTACGCCGTTAGTTATAAACAACTTATACTTGTCGTTTTCTTCATCCAATCGCTTTTCGTTATGGGGCCCACACAAGGCTGCGCCGTCGTACGAATATTCCCCGACAGAAAGAACATTCCACGACCAAACGAATATTCCCCGACAACAATGAATATTTTATAACCATTTGTGTATTTTGAAAAAAATTCATATATCACCCTTAACTTTAACATTTATTAATTTAACCATTTTACTGAATAGTAATTATAAGAAAAATTGAATACTTTTATTTCATAAAATTCGGGGTCTTACAATCTCCCCTCCTTATGAAATTTCGTCCTCGAAATTTACGTACCTGGTATTTCAAAGAGTTGAGAATACCTTCTTTTCATTTCATATTCCATCTTCCCTGTCATCATAAATATTTCTCCATTGCTCATCTCCTGTATTTCAAATATCATTCTAGAATACAGCTTCAAAACAAGGGTTAATTTAACAAATTAACATATTCTACAATAGACGTTGTGCACTTGCAGTACATAATTTTATAACATCAAATTTCGTTACGCTGTGCCTTCAGGCACGGGCAATTACTAGTCATTTTATAAGAGAGAAATTGAGTTCTAACGGCAGAGATCAGTTTGTTACTAGTTTCGTACAGATGATCAAGTACTAGCAGATATACTAATCCAGGAACTTTGTTATTCCAAGTTATCATACATAATATTTAAAATTATTAGAGCATAATAGAACTTTATTATTCATAATATATTGGAGACAAACTTACATAGCTTATCGAAAGGATCTCGGACTCACAAAACCGAAATGTATCGGAAAATGATTCCTTTTTTGTTCATAAAAGGAGACAGACTTGTACGAATTAAGGTGAACTTAAGTGGATCTCTAGCTAGATTTAACATTATGTTTGCTTTTGAACCAGTAGACACCTTTAGTTTTGTCACCTTCCTGATCTGCCTCAACATAGACACATTCCTTGGTTTCTCTCCACAATGCCTTGTAGAATGGTGTGCCATCATAACTATAATAATCCCCTAACAATGGCTTGATTGCTTTGGTGGCCTCCTCTGCATGATAATGAGGGATGGTTGAGATCAAATGGTGGAGCACATGGGTGTCAGTTAAGTGGTGGAACACTTTGTTTAGGATTCCATAATCCCTGTCAATGGTGGCTAGAGCTCCCTTCAACCAGTTCCACTCAGAAGAATCATAGTGAGGCAACGACAAATGATTGTGATGCAGGAAACCTACTAGCACGAGAAACGCGCACAAAACAAGTAATGGAGCTCCATATACTAGCATAACCCATGCAAATCCTTTTACTAGGGCAAAACGATATACCAAATAAGCAACAAGAAGTAAACCAATATCAGACAAGAAGACTTGAACACGCTCGCTTTCAGTATACATAGGACTGTATGGGTAAAAGTGGCTTGTAAATCGATCATATTTATGTCCAGAGATATTTAGGGTCATGTATAAAGGATATCCTACGATAAGGTTGACTGCAATGACAAAAACTCGGCCAAGTGGGTTGTTGACGTAACGGTAATGTGGTCGAATTGTGTCCTTGAATGGAGGGACATGATTTTCATCACGGTCGATGAAACAAGTGTTAGCATGGTGATGACGGTGGCTAATTTTAAAAGAAAAGTAAGGGACGAGGATAAGAGAATGAAGAATAAAGCCAACAGTGTCATTTACCCAGTGGTAGTCGCTAAAGGCATTGTGGCCGCATTCATGGCCTACAACCCATATGGCAAACATGAAACAACCTTGAACATACACATAAGCAGTCCATGCCAAGTAAGAGAGGGGTTTATAATTAGGAAGGAGAGGGATGTAGTTTGTGGCGACGTAGTAAAGAAGAAAGCAAACAATGAGGTCGTAAAAGGGGTAAGAGAGAGAGCGAATGAGCGAACGGTTGAAACAATGTGGTGGAATCGCTTTCTTTATGTCGGATAGGGTGAATGGAGGTTTTTCATGAGGAACTCGGTTGAAAATATTTTCGTTTCCACCTCTCTTGTCCTCACCAGTACCGGCAACCGGCATAAAGCAACCACCTTTACCCATTGTTCAAAGACAAAGGGACAATATGAACACTAATTTGCCTTCTGTTACTGCAAAGACAAGAGCAGAAACAAGAAGCAATATCTAAACTGATTTGCTAGCCTTTAGGTCTCTCATAAGTTCACTATATATACTTGCCCATCACGTGCATGCCCGCTACTGTATACGTATTCACAAACTTCCAATTATGACATAACGGCTGCGTCTCTTGGAATAAAGAAAGAAAGCAATAACCACCAAGAGAGTTTTATGTGAAATTTTCTATCATATGTTTCTAGATAAAGTACTTTTACGCTTTATTATATAATTTTTGTAACTATACTCTTTTTTTGGGTAATAAACGATACTCTTTTTTTTTTACGCTAATAAACGAAACCTTGATATCTGTATATTTTTGTTCCTATAACAGTCAGTTTATTAAATTTGTTCAGGGCCTAAATTTTAAACTTATAACCTATATATACTTTAAAAGATAATACTCCCTCCATTTTAAAATATATATACAAAAAATTAAATAGTGATCTTTTTAAATTTTAAATTAATATAATATATTAAGAATTATCTGACAATAAATTTATAACTTTAATTGACTTTCAAAGTCTATAAAAGTCATATAATTGAAAACGGTGGGAGTATAATTTAGTAACGCACAGAATGAGTTAGTGAGATGCCACCTATTTAAGACGTCATATATAATACTTTTTACGCTATATAATTAGAAATATACGCAGTATCTTAAATAAGTTTTTCTGGTAATAGTTTTCTAATTAATAGAAAATAATTATATATCTTTATAAATCATTTTGCAGTAATTTTAGATTTTTATAAAATAAATTTTAAAATTTGAAATATGGATGTTCAATTTTGAAACTAACATACGATAAGAGTTGTCGAGTACAGTATAGTAGAGACGCCGGTGGGAAGGTTCTTCGTCAACAATGACGGCATAAGACAACAATTAAGACTACTGAAATTGACTGGCTTCATCCATTAGTGACTTATTTTTACCTACCTTTGTAAATATGAAAGGAACTTTGAGCAAAAACGATCAATATAATTAGAAATAATTAATCTTGCATATTATATATGCACTTTAAAGATTTCGAGAATTAATAAATAAATGCACTAAAAAAGAAAAAGAAAAAAAAAACTCACGTTGGAAGAAATACTATAAGTTTTTAATATGATAAGTATTATTTAATTTTTAGATAAATTCATTTTCAAACTTAAAATTGACATGATTTTTAACTTTTTATTAATTTTAATTATCTAAAAAAGTACTACTTATTGTAATATTTATAATCGTTAATGAATTGTTTTGAGTTTAAAAATATTTTAAATTAATTTTTAAAATTTAATAATAATTTTATACTTTCGAACAAAGTATAATACATATATAAATTGTTTGAGAATAGTACTACAAAAAGACGCGTGAGTATACAAATTTTATCGGTCTGGCGCCTGGCGGCTATGTATTATTGGGTCATGCTTTTATTTTCTTCTTAACTGAGAATGTTCCAATTTTATGGGTCTCAACCAATATGGACATTCACTTTCTCCCTTGACCATTTTCTTTTCTACCCACTAAAAGAAGAGGAGTACCAGCAATTTTCTACTCCCAAGTCCCAACACACAGATAGCAAATGCTTACCATATTTTTGTTCAAACGTTAGAGAAAGAAAGTAACTTGATGTAAAATAAATAAATAAAATCTCTTGAAGTCTTAAGGACGGAAAATACCAGGCCAAAAGGCAATTGAAGACACAAAATAGACCCTTCAAATTCACTACGTATAATGTACAAATTGACAATATATTCCAAAGCACGGATATTAGGGGTATCAAATTAATTATATTAATAGAGATTTGTTACAAAGATATATATATATATATATATATATATATATATATATATATATATATATATATATATATATAATTTTTAAAATGTGTCATAATATAATATCATGTTATTATAAATTGTTAATTAATTTTAAATATAATGCATGATAACTTTTTATTAAAATAAATAATCAAATAAGAAAAAATAAACACCCTCGCCTTGCTAGTGCATGCATACTAGTCAATGTTAATGAAATAATTTAGAAAGAGCGACATGCTGCATCACATTATTGAGCATCAATCTCTTGAATATTTTGTACTACAATCCTCCAACAGACGTAGCGAAGTTGATTGAAGGTTGCATTATTGCCAGACCGCGATATGATCCTCAAATCTTTGACAAAATAATTCCACTGAAAAACTTTTCACACAGATATTATATGAAGAATAGAAAAATGAGAATACACGGTATACTGAGATTCACTAATTTGTCTATTCATGTTTGTCTGGTGTATTTATAAAATGTTTCACACAATGATCCATATACCAAGCAATGTTTTATAATAACTAGAAAACCCGAACAACTATATATAACATGAGTTCAAACCCATAAGACTCAATACATGATTAGTAAAACTCAAGACCGAAGTGCTAATAAATCTTGAAGCCCAATTACACATTGTTCTTGGCTACCCTATCGTAATGACCATTAGTCGAAACCACAGAAATATAAGTGAATCTTAATATTCTCCCACTTAGTGAATATTTCATGATACCCACCTCTTTGAAAATTATAAAAGACTCACAAACAAGTTAAAGAGCACCGTTTTGATATCAATTGAAAGTGCAAGGTTTCCAAGAGTAAATAATAATAATAATTATTATAATAATATTATAAGTTAATTAACGGTTTAAATGTACTTACAAATGTACTTACATTTATTATTATTTTGTGTAATTAGCTTGAACGGAAGAAGTTTAACGAGTTATAATTTGAATATAATTTGGGTATTACATTGCTTACTCCAGGTACGGATTTCGTACTCTTTCAGCGAAAGTCTTTTGATTTTAATTTGTTCGTTTGCTACTCGTTTCAAAATTTAGTATTGTCCCTCATGACTATTTAATTATTGCAAAATTTATTATGATAGTTCATTTGGCGTCGATATTTGGAACTCCTATTTGTACTCTTTAGACTAGTGTACCATGTCTATAAGTTTATTTTGATATTTTAGTAATGTACATGTTAGTATATTTTTGGAGACTTGTGTTGATGATTTGTTTCAGTTTAACATGTGTAGCGTCCCCAAATTCGGATACCTTTTGCCTCGGACCTGGTACGTTACGATACATCATTTCTATAACTAATGCGGAAGATATAAACATAAATTGTTTATACAATAAATTTTACACATAATCCCCAAGGTCTGTAACCTTAACTTAATACATGCATTCAATATCCTACACGACTTACAATGTCATTCGCATTAGAAAATTTAATAATTTTAATTGCATAATAATCCAATTCTGGAATTTGCCTTTGCCTCTGTCTTTTATTCAAGCCTTCGTCTTAATCTGAAAATTTTATCATGATATAACAAGGGTGAGCAACTATTTTGCCCAGCAAGTTTAAGTACAAGGAAGATATATCATGATTGAAAAAGAATAAGCTTTCAAGTTTTTAATAATGTAATATAATTGTGAAAGAGCATGAATCAAAACTTCAATAACTGAATAACTAAATAATTATGCTGAGTGGTCAACAATGACCATGAACAAATTTAATTGAACCTTATGGTAATGAAGGTGATCAACCTTTCATACCTGATGAACATGATGCAACATGCCACTACAAAAAAATGGAGATTCACCAACAACCAATTTTCGTTGCTAAAGATGCCAAATTTCGTTGCAAAAAGGTTTTGGCAACGACTTTACTATCGTTGCGTCTTTCGTTGCGCAATGAGCGTTGCTAATTGTTCTGCAACAAAATGTATTGTTGCAGAATAATTAAAATTTCGTTGCTAAAGACCCCATTTCATTGGAAAAGCCTGCTAATTGGCAACGAAAGGAACTCTTTTTTTTTTACAATGACCATGCATTTTCGTTGCAATTGATACTATTTTGCAACGACATTTTTCGTTGCAGTAAATTAAGAAAATTGTTGCCTAAACTTGCTTTCGTTGCGGAATGTAAACTTTTTAGCAACGATTTTTGTTGCTGATTATTTTATTTGGCAACGACATTATGCTGAGTTAGCAATGAAAATATTTGTTGCTGGTTATGTTTCAATAGCAACGAAAGTCGTCGATTAGCAACGATATTATATGTTGCCGTTTCTTTATATGTGCAACAAAAGTTGATATGATTTGTAACAATAAAAAATGTTGTCTTTCATTTTAGTATTAGCAACAATATCCTCTCCGTTGTTATTAGGTTAATTTTTCGTTGCCAAATATTATATTTTTAATGTCATTAGTAACGAAAATTTGTTGCTAAATGTATAAAAAATTGTTGCTATATTAAAACTTGTTCAATGCTTTGGTAACGACTTATATTGTTGCCAAATCAAAATTCGACATTCTGGCTGGCTCAATGTCCCCATAGCAAATAATAGTAAAAATACAAAAAACTAAAATATTATTAACTTAATAAAATCATTCACTACATAATCATTTCTTATCTTTACAATTAACCATCTAAAGCTACCACAATTCTTCAATCAAAGTATATATCTACATATATAGAGTACACTTCATAATTTCGTACTTCATAATTTCGTCCCTTATCTTCCGTAAACGTAGCACGAAAATTTGATACCCAATATTGTAAGGCAGGTCGTAGAAGCTGTCTTCCTGCACATATTTAAAAATAATAGCAAGTTAAGAAAATGAAGCAAATAGGTCACCAGAGACACTTAATGCCAAAATCAATACACAAAGACAATAAACTTGCTACGTGGTACTAATGTACATCGTATTGCTCATAAACAGAAAAGACAAATATCATTTATTTTGATACGTAAATTAATACATATAGAAAGAACTAGGCCAGTAAAATAGTCAACGTATACATTAAAAAACAAGATATTCTTGCCAATTAATTTGATAGACAAGGTACATAAAACTTTCCTAATTCAAAATTATGCTTGAATTTTTGAACCAGAGTTTGCATTATTGTTCTTTGTGAAGTTTTCAAGCATAGATAATACGAAATCAATATTAACAGCATTCACATATTGTACATATATCAAACTTCAGTTGTTATTATATGTTAAGCATGGCAAGAAGTGGAATGTAATGATTTTCGGTTGATGTGAAACTAAATCGAGCCAATATTTACATTGAATTTGAGATCTAATTCTCTGTCTATGCCATATAGAATCATTGCTAAAATTCTTGCTGAACATTACTAACATGCATACACAAGCCCACGTGTGCAAACATTACATATATATGCATTCTGATTCAAGACACTTCAAAGTGACAAGTCTATTTGGACCATCTAATGTATATTAGTTGCATTTTATATAATTTATAATTCCACTAAAAAACTATTCACACAGATATTATATGAAGAATAGAAAAATGAGAATACACGATATACTGAGATTCACTAATTTGTCTATTCATGTTTGTCTGATGTATTTATAAAATGTTTCACACAATGATCCATATACCAAGCAATGTTTTATAATAACTAGAAAACCCGAACAACTATATATAACATGAATTCAAACCCATAAGACCCAATACATGATTAGTAAAACTCAAGACCGAATTGCTAATAAATCTTGAAGCCCAATTACACATTGTTCTTGGCTACCCTATCGTAATGACCATTAGTCGAAACAACAGAAATATAAGTGAATCTTAATATTCTCCCACTTGGTGAATATTTCATGATACCCACCTCTTTGAAAATTATAAAAGACTCACAAACAAGTTAAAGAGCACCGCTTTGATATCAATTGAAAGTGCAAGGTTTCCAAGAGTAAATAATAATAATTATTATTATAACAATATTATAAATTAATTAACGGTTTAAATGTACTTACAAATGTACTTACATTTATTATTATTTGTGTAATTAGCTTGAACGGAAGAAGTTTAACGAGTTATAATTTGAATATGATTTGGGAATTACATTGCTTACTCCAGGTACGGATTTCGTACTCTTTCAGCAAAAGTCTTTTGATTTTAATTTGTTCGTTTGCTACTCGTTTCAAAATTTAGTATTGTCCCTCATGATTATTTAATTATTACAAAATTTATTATGATAGTTCATTTGGCGTCGATATTTGGAACTCCTATTTATACTCTTTAGACTAGTGTACCATGTCTATAAGTTTATTTTGATATTTTAGTAATGTATATGTTAGTATATTTTTGGAGACTTGTGTTGATGATTTGTTTCAGTTTAACATGTGTAGCGTCCCCAAATTCGGGTACCTTTTGCCTCGGACCTGGTACGTTACGATACATCATTTCTATAACTAATACGGAAGATATAAACATAAATTGTTTATATAATAAATTTTACACATAATCCCCAAGTTCTGTAACCTTAACTTAATACATGCATTCAATATCCTACACGACTTACAATGTCATTCGCATCAGAAAATTTAATAATTTTAACTGCATAATAATCCAATTCTGGAATTTGCCTTTGCCTCTGTCTTTTATTCAAGCCTTCGTCTTAATTTGAAAATTTTATTATGATATAACAAGGGTGAACAACTATTTTGCCCAACAAGTTTAAGTACAAGGAAGATATATCATGATTGAAAAGGAATAAGCTCAGTGTAATATAATTGTGAAAGAGCATGAATCAAAACTTCAATAACTGAATAATTATGCTGAGTGGTCAACAATGACCATGAACAAATTTAAATGAACCTTATGGTAATGAAGGTGATCAGCTTTTCATACCTGATGAACATATGCAACATGCACTAAGTGCGAATCAATAATCAAAGATGTGGAATAATTGTCAATAATTAATCCACTAGCATGCTTGAAATATAATAACTCGAGTTTGAGTTAGGAGACTTGCCTTTACCGTTGAATACCTCTAAGCAATCTAATTTAATCTCTTATGAAAGGCCTATCATTAATAAGATCGATCCTCCAATTAGCATAAAATTTTTTATCTCACAACATTATTATTCAAATAATAAATTAGCTAACATTTAGCCACATAATCAAACATTGAATAATTCTTTAACTCATGAGTACTAATATCATTATCCCTTAATAATATTTTAGTCACTTAATATTATTAACCACTTAATAATATTTCAATGATACTCCTTTAATATAATCTTAATAATTTAATAGAATATTAATCATTCACAAATATTATTAATCATTTAATAATATTTTAATCATTTACCAATATTATTAACCATTTAATAATATTTTAATTCTTATCTAATATTATTAAATATTTAATATTTTAATCGCTTATAAAGGTCTCGCACTTTTTAAGATATAAATATTTTACATCTTGAAGCTTAAACCATTTAAATTTTATTTCAGAAATATCTTTTACATTTACTCGCAAATTCGGAGTTTAAACAGCTAATGCATAGCTTATATAGTAAAACTCAATTTACTATAGTATTTCTTTAATTTAAATAATTTTTACATCAGTTTGTCCGTTCGTGAGTCAGCACTGGCTGTTGCCTCATATATAACTATTTTATCTCACTAGCACATTCACTTTATTTATATATATATATATATATATATATATATATATATATATATATATATATATATATATATATATACGGTCCGTCTCTAAAGCGAACCTTAAAGAGCAAACCAAAGACGAACCGTTGTCTTTGGTGTCTATGGCGACGGTTCAATCCGTCGCCATAGTCATGTAGTCTTTGGCGACGGGTCGAACCGTCGCCATAGACACCAAAGACGACGGGTCGTCTTTGATTCGTTTTTTAAGGTTCGCTTTAGAGACTCTCCGTATATATATATATATATATATATATATATATATATATATATATATATATATATATATATATTCTCAGCTTAAAAACCTCACTTTGAACTCCGAAAATCTCAAATTATCATTTTTATGATTAATACAATTTTTTAAAGGTTTTACGTTCTTCGTTGCACCACAAAATAATTTTATAGGCAACTATAACTTTTATTTCGTTTAAATATGTAATTTATATTTATTACATATTTTTATTGCTTTATTTATACATGAAATGAAGTTTCTCGGTATAAAATATCATTTATAATCAAATTTAGTCCCGTAGGACTTTATTATATTTATTATGACTTATTATTTCGCCGGAACGCGATTTGGAAAGTCGAACGTCAAAATTGCTCGACGCTCGGCGTCGCTTGTTTTTATGTTCTGACATGCTCCTTTGCTCATTTTTAACTTTCAAACCACAAGTCCTATAACAGTAAATTTTTGGGCATGTTATAGACCTCATGTCATAGTATTTTAGAAAAAATTCTAACCGCGAAAACCAATCACGGAACCCATCAAAAACAGCGTGTCAAAACCCCAGCAAGCAGCCTGCACATCAGGCACAGGCGGCGCCAGCAGGCGTTGGGTGCGCCTGGCCTTGCTGCTGCATGGCTGGTGCTGCCTAGCTGCGGTTGCGCATAGCAAAATAGCTACTTTACGATTTTCGTACGCATTGGTCGTAACTCCGATTAATCTAATTTTTGGATATGTTATACATGTCGTACCAAAGTATTTTTATAAAATATCACCCAGCAATTTCGGACCTTTTAGGCAGCCTAAAACAGGCCCCAAATATGTCCACTCGCAACAGTTTTCATCTTTTTCCAGATTTACCCTCTTTTGCTAAAACAGTCATAACTTTTTCGTTTTAAAACATTTTTAGGTGATTCTTGAGCCCACGCGAAGCTAAATTCCGGGACTACAACTCTTCCCTACTGACGTTTTCTCAGATTCTGATCATATTAGTCCAGAAATTCCGTTCAAGTGGACTGCACCACACTTGTTGGACAGTTTTGACGCTACTACTTTTAAATGTCATAACTCTCTCCTCCGAAGTCGGATTTAGTCCATTTTTGAGTCTATGGAAAGTTTATTCAGTGTACTATAACATACCAAGAGCCCAGAATTTTTTGAACATCCTAGATAATCCCGAATTTTCTATTTAAGGGCAGCAGTCTACTAGTTTTTCTATGTTGTAAAAACTGTTTTGCTTCTTTCTTCATTGATCATGTTTTCTCAACACCAAAAATGGTTAGATCCATACATAATACACTATATAACATGTAGATCTAAGGTTTTTAGAGTTTAAGATCACAACCCATGGTTTGATTTAAAACTACAAAAATAATTAAATCAAGCTAAAGTTTAGGTTTTATACCTTTAGAGCTTTCCTTCTTCTATAATATGAGATGAACTTGGGATATGCAACGATCAAACCCCTCTCTTCTCCCTCTCCTTAGGCTGCCCAAACTCTTCCTTTCTCTTTCTCTTTCTATTTTATTTTTCTTCTTTCTGTCTCTTTCTCTAGCTTAGCAAATAGGAAGAGAAAATGTAAGTAACTAAAGTGTTGGTATGATTTGCAAGTATATTTGCTATAATGTGTAAGTATACTTCTCCCCTTGCTTCTCTCACTTATCATATCAATTACCAACTCATATTGTTTGCAAGTATCTACGTAAGTGTTGGCTATACTAAAGAGTTGACACATAAGCTTAGTTGGTTGAAGTTAGTAGTATTTTTGGACAAAATATAATTTCCCATGTGCCTTATTTCTCCACACATGGCCGGATACTACCCCCTCATATTTTCCTCATATTTGCTTTATTTTTAAATGCAATATTTGCTAAATTAAATGACCATAATGCCCCTCTTTAATTATGCTAGGATTGGGCCATTCCTTTAATTCTTTTGAGCTTGAAATTAATTAGTTTGGATACTAATTAAAATGAACTCGGGCCTCCATAACTAGCTAATTGTGCTACTAGCATACTTGCCCATTAAATCTAATATTGAGTTAGTTTAACAATTTAGTTGCTCTTAAATCAGATTATCTACAAGTCCAATACTTAAATAAATTATTGGGACTGTTTAAATTACTTACCCTCCTTAGTCCATTAAATCTATTATCACCTGAACTATTACTCATTATTATTGACATTTACACATTCTCATCAATCAATAATATTAATTAATTTACATAACCCAATTAGACTTACCATATTCAAGTAAATTGAATATTTAATTAGGATTCAATACCTTAATCAATTTCCTGGATTATTAGAATACTTAGGTTAGTCCACTAATTTAATTATCTCATTAGTGGGACTACTTCTAAATTATAAGTAGCATACTAGTCACATAATCACTATACACAAAATCAGATACACTCATACACTTAACCCTATAAGTTCTTCACAAAATTTTTTTAATCCATATAAATTCTTCACAGAATTCTTATTCAATATTATATTTCCTAGTATAGGTCTTATTATTGAATATTTATTCAATCATTTAAGATTTTATTAATTGTCTAAATTATCGGGTTGTCACAACATGTACATGTTAGAACTCATTTGTGTTGATATTTCGTCGCATGTGTTGTGACATAAATATTTGTTAGAATATATATACCGTAGGGTATACTTGAGCTATAACCATTTGTGGGGGTACCACATGCATGTCCTATTGGCACCGAGACATGACACCTTCCGTGGCGGTGCGATCAGTCCACGACATCTTCGTTTTGTGCTCCGGTGGGAGTTGTCCTTTTGGTGTTTTGTTGTGGAAGGTGTATCGGTCGTCCCTAGTTTTTGTTATGTTCTATTCTGCGGAGTGGTGATGTTTGTGCCAAACACGCCTTCCGATTTTACATACATTTAGATTCGCGGTCCAATGTGTGTGACTTGCTTGTGTGGAATTATTTGACTTGCATGTGTGGCAGTATTTGACTTGCCTGTGTGGCAAGGTATATTTTTATTTTGTTCTGAGCTCGGTATGAAATAACACCCAACCATTTGATTCAACCTATTATTTCGTTGTGTTAGTTTTGCTCGTTTCGTTTTAATTCAGTTCAGTTCATTTAATTGAGTTAATTATTTTGTTTCATTATTCTTTTATCTATATTCGTACTAGGCGTTTGGCTCATGCTGAGTTTTTCTTCTGACAGGTAATCAGGGAGACTAAGGGCAAGTGTGATGAGAGCTCCCTTCTATCTAATAGTTTTGATATATTTTGTTAGGCATTGATACATTGATTTATTTAGAGTTGTAATAGTTATTTTAGATTGTGGTTTGAGCTAGTTTGATATTTATTATGGTTGATTTGTGGTATTTATCAGATATTAAGACTATTCTTTTGTGGCTTTGAACCTTGCTATTAAATTCATCAGTTTTGTTGTGTTTTGAGTAACCTCTCTTTCTATTTCAGAAAAAGGGTGTTACAAATAGGGTGAAAGGAGGTTTTTCATGAGGAACTCGGTTGAAAATATTTTCGTTTCCACCTCTCTTGTGATCTTGTCCTCACCAGTACAGGCAACAGGCATGGGGCAACCACCTTTACCCATTGTTCAAAGACAAAGGGACAATATTAACACTAATTTGCCTTCTGTTACTACAAAGTCAGTGATAAAGGTGTTATGTTTGACCAACAATAATTCCCTGTTTAAAGTGTTTATGGGCTAACTAAGGCTTTGATCTTGTAGTGTTGATGTAATACTACATGATCCAACAATCATCAAGGTCATACAACCTCACACAAAGAAGATCTAAGCTTGCAAAGTAACTGTCAGAGTTGTTCTTCATTTTCTGGGTTACCCAGAAAATAAGAACAGTGTGAGGGGTCACTTTTGGGCTTCAACAACTTGATTTCAAGGCAATGTTTTGGTGTTTAAATGGTTTCATATTGTAGTCCACATGTCAAAGAACAGATCTAATATACTAGGTCAGTCTAACTACATCAACATCACAAGATCCAATTTGGTCAAACACTGTCAGAACTCGTGTTCTTGAGTTTTCTGGGTTACCCAGAAAACACATTTCATGTTCATACTGCCTACTTTGACCGTCAACTATTTTGATCCTGTTTATCATTTAGGTGATCTAAAGGCATGAATCTGTAGTTCATATACCATAATATAACACTGATACAACAACATAATCAAATCAACAAACACCTGCAAGATCAAGGCTTAGCAAAAAACTATCAGACCTTTCTAGGTTACCCAAAAATAGAAAGTCATGGCCGGTCAACGTACTTTGACCTTCAATAACTTTTAATCTATACATGGTATGACCATGATTCCAGTTCCAGAACACTCCCCACATAACATACTACAAGTCCAATACATTAAACAAGCAAAATCATAAACAGATCTAGATCTATGGCCTCTGACACTCGGTTGTCAGGCCATAAATCTAGGGTTCTTGACAGTTGTAAAACTTGATTTTCGAGCACTTTGATGTTATGGATCTATGATGTAACATCATAGATCACTAAATAACATCTTTTAACACATGATTAAACATAAAAACAAAAAATCTAACATAGCATACAAGATCAAATTTTTGGTTTAGGGTTATACCTCACTTTGATCTAACTTGAATCTTGGCTTCCTAATCTGTTATAGAGGTGTTAGGGACTGAATCACTAATGTATTTCGTAGGTTTGAGGTTGAGAGAGTTTGGTTGAGTGTATGTTGAACAAATGAGGCTTTCTTTGGACTTTTCTCTCTCTTTAATATCTCTATATTGGATGCAGTGAATATATGATATGCAAGGTGGCATAATAGATCAGATATGGCTGAGATTTAGAGCACATGGAATATCAATAGTTGGTGAACAACCCATATCTTGGCAATATCTACACTCCAACACATTAAAGAAATGCAATTTGTCCATTTACTCACAAATTTAATGGCAATCTTATATTTGACCAACCCTTAGGTTTTAACCCTTAGGTTTTGACCCTTAGCTTTCAACCCTTAGGTTTTACAAATAAAATTTTTAGGATTTCTAATTAGGGTTTTAAAATGGAAATTAAGCTTTCTAATTTGGAGATTAGGATTTCCTAACTAGATTAAGGTTTCCTAATTACGTTAGGGCTTGCCAATTAGGATTAAGGTTTTCTAATTAACATTAAACTTTCTAAATTAATAATTAGGGTTTCTAACTTAACAATTAAGATTTTTAATAATTAGAGTTTCTAATTAATTATTAGGGTTTCCCTAATTAGGTTTATAATTAATAATACATATGTTATTAATCATATAAACACAATTACTTATCAGTCTTGAATTTCGATTTGAATTACAAATTAGGGTTTATTCCTTTGTCATTAGGGTTTTCTAATGCTACGCTATAACTGCTCAACAATTAGCATTGCACACATACAGTACATACTTATAACACTGAAATACAATTAATATTTTATTAATATTCAAATTCCTTATTCAAAATTCCAAATTAGGGTTTTGAACCATATCTGACTTCACGTTCATTCTTAGTCAACTTATAAAAATTAAATTGACTAACATGCTAAATTCATATCACACATATTTCAGAATATTATTATTGATACCAATATTCATAATAATTATTAAATTAAAATAAAAAAAAATTATTCGTAAAAATATAGATATAAATTGTTTGAAAATTCCCGGTTTTTACAAACAATCTTTAATGTTTGACAAATAAAGTCTTGGAGCGAAAGGAAAGAAAGGCCATATGTCACATGTTGGGAATTTAGCATGTGGGAGAAATGAAAAGAAAAGAGATGAATAAGAGAGAGTACACGTGGAAAGAGGAAGGGACCAAGGGGACAAAGTGGGATAAGAACTTACCATTTATAGTAAGTTTTAGTCTTGGCATGCAAAACAAAGCATTAAATGCTTGTCTACCCTTTAACTTTCCTTAACTCGTCAATCTATATTAAGTCATTTGAGAGAAAAGAAAGCAAGAGGGAGAATAGAGAGAAAAGAAAGCAAGAGGGAGTAAACGGGTGGAAAAGGAACAAAGAAGAGAAGATGGATCAAACTTTGATCATCATCTAGCAAGCCTTAATCAAGTTCAAGAAAGAACATCAAGAGGTAATGTGACGCCCCCAAATCTGGGTTACCTTTACCTCGGGTTTTGTGCTCACGATACTAACATATCCATGTATCTAGTATGCTTCTAGCCTTTTAAAGCTTGAACTCCATGTATCTAACATAAAAATACACAAAGCATACAAGATTAGAGTTTTTTTCCTTAAATTTTTTAACATAGTTTTCTTTTCTTTCCTTTATGATCAACTTTTAAACACCCAAAAATATAAGATTCAAACATGATGCACTGGAAAACAAGTAAATCAAGAGTTTTGGAAGTTCAAGAGCATAGGTTCTTTATTTTGTATAACCAACAAAAGACGTGAAACTAAAGTTTGGGATTTAATGTTTTTACCTAAAGGCACACCTTCTAGTCTTTCCAAAGTAAGAGATATAGTTTGAAGGCATAAACAAAAATTCTCCTCCTTTTTCTCTCTTACAATACCCGAACCTCACTCTCCCTTTTTCTCTTTCTATATTTTTTTTCTTTCTTTTGTTCTTAGCTTTTGGAGAGTAAATAAAAGTCTTAATTTGGGTAAATAGTTGGGGTATATATATAGATGATAAAAGATGTATATATATCACCTATAAATCTTCCATCGTGTCTTATTTGTCAAATGTTATGGATTTCTTATTTAATGAGGCTATATATTAGGGTGCATTGTTGTTCAACAACTCTCGACAATTGGAGAAGTATAATGATTAAACCATGTGCTTCTTTTCCTCCTTAGAGTAGCCGGATACATGCCCCCATTTTTGTCCAATTTTGAATTAATTCTTATTTGCTTTATTTAGCTTATCAAATGACTTAAAGGTCCCTCCATATTTGGGCCAAGTTTGGGCCATTGAATTTAATGTTTGGACTTTTAAATTAATTAGTTTGGGCCTTGCTAACTAACATGGTCCAATACTTCAATTTTTATCTTACCCTAATTATTTAATTAGATTTTCCTATTCCACTCAATTTGGAATTTAAATCATTACTTATGTACATTTAATTTTCATAACCCAATTAGATTTGCTTTAATTAAATTAAATAATTAATTAATTGAGATGTTTAAAATAAATCTCTTAGGTTTAGTATATATCTTAAATACTAGTATTCTTCAATACCATAACCTTTAGGTTATTTATTTTCATACCTAATGTATAATTAGGTTATGTAACTTTTTCTTTTCAGTCTCTTTATATATATATATATATATATATATATATATATATATATATATATATATATATATATATATATATATATTTATTTAACCATAAACATTTCCACATAAATAATAACATATTTATTCACTATATGTCTCAAAGTTTTCAATATCATTAATATTTAATTAATATATTTAATTACCGTGTGACTTAAAATTTTTGGTTATTACAGGTATAATGTAAAGTAAAGAAGGAGATTGCATAATCAAAGGTTATTGTAATGCTGACTATGTAGGAGATCAATCTACAAGAAGATCTACAACTGGTTATTTATTTAATCTTGGATCCAGAGCAGTGTCATTGTGTAGCAAGAGACAACCAACTGTTTCTTTGTCAACCACAGAAGCGGAGTATCTAACAGCAGCAATGGTAGCACAAGAAAGTACTTGGTTATCAAGATTAATGGGAGAGCTTCATCGTTTTGTAAACTATCCAGTTAGCTAATATTGTGACAATGAATGTGAAATTAAGCTAGCAAAAAATCCAGTTTACCATGCTAGTACAAAGCATGTCGAGGTGCAACAACTATATTAATAAGATAGAATCCATTTTTGAATTTGGGCGGAAAAACACAAGTACGGTTCAGATTCATTCTAACTGATTTGGGTGGAAAAGCACAATGACGGTTCAGATTCATTCTAATTGATTTGGGCGGGAAAGGGTGGTGGGAGAGGAATGAGGAGAGAGAGAAAATGAAATTGGGATTATTGAAACAGAGAGAGAGAGAGGGAAGATTGTGATATACACATTTTATTTATACATTTTAATATTCTCTTATTTATTATTTTATATGCTTATTTTATTTAACTAATACATTTTATTTTGTTTTGTAGGAGATAATATTTGTTGCAAATAAAGGATTTATATCTAACCTTTAAAGATTAAAAAGGACTCATAGAGGATTACTATATAGAGATGAAGTTAAGAAGAAACAAGAGGAAAAAAGGGAACAAAACTGCCCAAGTTCAACGAACATAAATTAGGGCACAAATGTATTACCCTTATAAATAGGCATATTGTTTTAGAGAGGAGGACATCACTTGTTATTTTATTTTCCTTAGATTTTTGCTGGTGTAGAAGGGAGTAAGATATTTCGAGTTTGTGTCTTATATCTTATTCCAATCATGTGTGGTACTACTATCAGGGAGTATTTGTAACTTTCTTATATTGATATAATTGAAAATGTTTTTTTTTTAAAATTATTTTTCTTATTTCATGCAAATAGTAGTACTAATATTATTTGTTTTTGTTTTTAATTTCATGGCTAGCTAAATTTTTAATACCTAGGATGATGATAAAATTAAGTATTTCATAATAATATTCTCTTTCCGTTCCGAAATTAATGCCTAATTATTTTCGCTTTCATATTTTTCTTCACATAAATTTCATATGATTCTTTATTGATTGTGAGGTTTTGATAAGTTATAGTTAATCTGTGAATTATTCATAACTTATGCTTGCCCATATTAATTATATGAATTATTATTTTTAAAGGGAAGGAAAAATAATTTAGGAATTGATTTAGAAAATAGGAAATTATTTATTATGTTAATATTTTGTGGATTCTAATTCCTATGTATCTTTTCTCATTAATAGTTATCGTTATTAATTAATAGTTTTTATAATTTAGTTAATAAATCTTCTCCACCATTTTTGTTTCTAATTTGCCTAATATATTAATTAAGGATATATTAAAGAATTGATCTAGTATATGTGGTTCGACCTTTACTTGCCAAATTTACAATAGACGTTGTGTACTTACAGTACATAATTTTATTACATCAAGTTTTTGGCGTCGTTTTCTGGGGACTAAAATTAATTTTTATTTATTCCTTAATTTTTATTTATTTGAATTTGTTTAACTCTATTTTTTTAAAAAAAAATTTCAAGATTATTGAAGCGGATTGAAGGAGCGAAAATATAAAGATTTTGTTGCTGCGCTTTCTTCGGTACTTCGTATCTCCATATATTTTTTAATATATATATATATATATATATATATATATATATATATATATATATATAGTAGATTAGTTTTTTTATTATTATTAATATTTTTTTATTTGCCGCATTCATGCATTCACTCACGTAGAGCACATCCTGTTAGGTTTTTATTTTTTTATTTCTTTTGTCAAATATAAACTGTGGTGATTGTTGGAGAATTGAAGTATGTCAAAATTTATCCTTCTTTTGTAATTCACATAGTTTTAGGACATTTTATTTGTTTATAGTTTTTTTTATTTGTGCATTTTCATATTTAATCAAACATTAAGGGCACAACTTGTAACAAGATAAGGTGGGGATTTCATCACCCTTCCTTGGCCCACAAACAACCCAATTTGCATTTTTCATAACCATTACCAAATAAAATCAAGTAGACGTTTGCCCTCGATTCTCGAGCTCAATATTTAGGACAAGAACTCCTGGAGGAGGCTGAATTTAAATTAATCAAACTACTGGTGTCTAGGTAAGTGGTTCAAAGGTAAACGCCTAAAGATTGTGTGGTTATTCAATTAGTCACCGTATCTACAGAGAGACTCCCACCTTTCTTACACTTACCTGGCTAGTTGTATGATTAATTAGAAATTTGGTAGACTTGCGGTATAATTTGGAACATTTAGGAGTTATCTAGATTTTATTTAGTTTGACCTTAGAAGTAATTTTGCAGTTTTTAGTTTTTTTGGTGATTATCTTCTTATTTGCTAAGTAGTGTATGCAAAAAGTGTGGATTAACATACGAAACATCTCGAGTAGTGAGAAAGACTTGATTTTCGGATTTCACTTTAAAAGATCCCACTTTAAGACAAAATGGAGGGTGCACAAACTGATTGGCTTTAAGGGATTAATGTTATTTTTCCCGCCTGTCCAACCTTCATGTATTAGTCTACCACCAATAACTGGTAATAATTTTGAACTTAAGCCACATTTAAAATATGTTACATAGGTTCACGGGGATAGAAGATGCATATTTATTTATTCAGGAAATTTGATAAGTTTGTGCCTTAATAAAAATTCATTTAATTGTCTAGATGACTCAATTAGGCTAAGATTTACATGCATTTTTATTTAAAAGATAATGCTAAAAAATGGTTATATAGCCTACCAAATAATTCCATATGAACCTGGGAGTTTATTTGTTATATTTTTAAAAAAATATTTCTTTCAAATCATAAAACTGCTAAAATTATGACTGCAATTCACGCGTGAGTACAAATTTTATCGGTCTGGCGCCTGGCGGCTATGTATTATTGGGTCATGCTTTTATTTTCTTCTTAACTGAGAATGTTCCAATTTTATGGGTCTCAACCAATATGGACATTCACTTTCTCCCTTGACCATTTTCTTTTCTACCCACTAAAAGAAGAGGAGTACCAGCAATTTTCTACTCCCAAGTCCCAACACACAGATAGCAAATGCTTACCATATTTTTGTTCAAACGTTAGAGAAAGAAAGTAACTTGATGTAAAATAAATAAATAAAATCTCTTGAAGTCTTAAGGACGGAAAATACCAGGCCAAAAGGCAATTGAAGACACAAAATAGACCCTTCAAATTCACTACGTATAATGTACAAATTGACAATATATTCCAAAGCACGGATATTAGGGGTATCAAATTAATTATATTAATAGAGATTTGTTACAAAGATATATATATATATATATATATATATATATATATATATATATATATATATATATATAATTTTTAAAATGTGTCATAATATAATATCATGTTATTATAAATTGTTAATTAATTTTAAATATAATGCATGATAACTTTTTATTAAAATAAATAATCAAATAAGAAAAAATAAACACCCTCGCCTTGCTAGTGCATGCATACTAGTCAATTTTAATGAAATAATTTAGAAAGAGCGACATGCTGCATCACATTATTGAGCATCAATCTCTTGAATATTTTGTACTACAATCCTCCAACAGACGTAGCGAAGTTGATTGAAGGTTGCATTATTGCCAGACCGCGATATGATCCTCAAATCTTTGACAAAATAATTCCACTGAAAAACTTTTCACACAGATATTATATGAAGAATAGAAAAATGAGAATACACGGTATACTGAGATTCACTAATTTGTCTATTCATGTTTGTCTGGTGTATTTATAAAATGTTTCACACAATGATCCATATACCAAGCAATGTTTTATAATAACTAGAAAACCCGAACAACTATATATAACATGAGTTCAAACCCATAAGACTCAATACATGATTAGTAAAACTCAAGACCGAAGTGCTAATAAATCTTGAAGCCCAATTACACATTGTTCTTGGCTACCCTATCGTAATGACCATTAGTCGAAACCACAGAAATATAAGTGAATCTTAATATTCTCCCACTTAGTGAATATTTCATGATACCCACCTCTTTGAAAATTATAAAAGACTCACAAACAAGTTAAAGAGCACCGTTTTGATATCAATTGAAAGTGCAAGGTTTCCAAGAGTAAATAATAATAATAATTATTATAATAATATTATAAGTTAATTAACGGTTTAAATGTACTTACAAATGTACTTACATTTATTATTATTTTGTGTAATTAGCTTGAACGGAAGAAGTTTAACGAGTTATAATTTGAATATAATTTGGGTATTACATTGCTTACTCCAGGTACGGATTTCGTACTCTTTCAGCGAAAGTCTTTTGATTTTAATTTGTTCGTTTGCTACTCGTTTCAAAATTTAGTATTGTCTCTCATGACTATTTAATTATTGCAAAATTTATTATGATAGTTCATTTGGCGTCGATATTTGGAACTCCTATTTGTACTCTTTAGACTAGTGTACCATGTCTATAAGTTTATTTTGATATTTTAGTAATGTACATGTTAGTATATTTTTGGAGACTTGTGTTGATGATTTGTTTCAGTTTAACATGTGTAGCGTCCCCAAATTCGGATACCTTTTGCCTCGGACCTGGTACGTTACGATAACTAATGCGGAAGATATAAACATAAATTGTTTATACAATAAATTTTACACATAATCCCCAAGGTCTGTAACCTTAACTTAATACATGCATTCAATATCCTACACGACTTACAATGTCATTCGCATTAGAAAATTTAATAATTTTAATTGCATAATAATCCAATTCTGGAATTTGCCTTTGCCTCTGTCTTTTATTCAAGCCTTCGTCTTAATCTGAAAATTTTATCATGATATAACAAGGGTGAGCAACTATTTTGCCCAGCAAGTTTAAGTACAAGGAAGATATATCATGATTGAAAAAGAATAAGCTTTCAAGTTTTTAATAATGTAATATAATTGTGAAAGAGCATGAATCAAAACTTCAATAACTGAATAACTAAATAATTATGCTGAGTGGTCAACAATGACCATGAACAAATTTAATTGAACCTTATGGTAATGAAGGTGATCAACCTTTCATACCTGATGAACATATGCAACACGCCACTACAAAAAAATGGAGATTCACCAACAACCAATTTTCGTTGCTAAAGATGCCAAATTTCGTTGCAAAAAGGTTTTGGCAACGACTTTACTATCGTTGCGTCTTTCGTTGCGCAATGAGCGTTGCTAATTGTTCTGCAACAAAATGTATTGTTGCAGAATAATTAAAATTTCGTTGCTAAAGACCCCATTTCATTGGAAAAGCCTGCTAATTGGCAACGAAAGGAACTCTTTTTTTTTTACAATGACCATGCATTTTCGTTGCAATTGATACTATTTTGCAACGACATTTTTCGTTGCAGTAAATTAAGAAAATTGTTGCCTAAACTTGCTTTCGTTGCGGAATGTAAACTTTTTAGCAACGATTTTTGTTGCTGATTATTTTATTTGGCAACGACATTATGCTGAGTTAGCAATGAAAATATTTGTTGCTGGTTATGTTTCAATAGCAACGAAAGTCGTCGATTAGCAACGATATTATATGTTGCCGTTTCTTTATATGTGCAACAAAAGTTGATATGATTTGTAACAATAAAAAATGTTGTCTTTCATTTTAGTATTAGCAACAATATCCTCTCCGTTGTTATTAGGTTAATTTTTCGTTGCCAAATATTATATTTTTAATGTCATTAGTAACGAAAATTTGTTGCTAAATGTATAAAAAATTGTTGCTATATTAAAACTTGTTCAATGCTTTGGTAACGACTTATATTGTTGCCAAATCAAAATTCGACATTCTGGCTGGCTCAATGTCCCCATAGCAAATAATAGTAAAAATACAAAAAACTAAAATATTATTAACTTAATAAAATCATTCACTACATAATCATTTCTTATCTTTACAATTAACCATCTAAAGCTACCACAATTCTTCAATCAAAGTATATATCTACATATATAGAGTACACTTCATAATTTCGTACTTCATAATTTCGTCCCTTATCTTCCGTAAACGTAGCACGAAAATTTGATACCCAATATTGTAAGGCAGGTCGTAGAAGCTGTCTTCCTGCACATATTTAAAAATAATAGCAAGTTAAGAAAATGAAGCAAATAGGTCACCAGAGACACTTAATGCCAAAATCAATACACAAAGACAATAAACTTGCTACGTGGTACTAATGTACATCGTATTGCTCATAAACAGAAAAGACAAATATCATTTATTTTGATACGTAAATTAATACATATAGAAAGAACTAGGCCAGTAAAATAGTCAACGTATACATTAAAAAACAAGATATTCTTGCCAATTAATTTGATAGACAAGGTACATAAAACTTTCCTAATTCAAAATTATGCTTGAATTTTTGAACCAGAGTTTGCATTATTGTTCTTTGTGAAGTTTTCAAGCATAGATAATACGAAATCAATATTAACAGCATTCACATATTGTACATATATCAAACTTCAGTTGTTATTATATGTTAAGCATGGCAAGAAGTGGAATGTAATGATTTTCGGTTGATGTGAAACTAAATCGAGCCAATATTTACATTGAATTTGAGATCTAATTCTCTGTCTATGCCATATAGAATCATTGCTAAAATTCTTGCTGAACATTACTAACATGCATACACAAGCCCACGTGTGCAAACATTACATATATATGCATTCTGATTCAAGACACTTCAAAGTGACAAGTCTATTTGGACCATCTAATGTATATTAGTTGCATTTTATATAATTTATAATTCCACTAAAAAACTATTCACACAGATATTATATGAAGAATAGAAAAATGAGAATACACGATATACTGAGATTCACTAATTTGTCTATTCATGTTTGTCTGATGTATTTATAAAATGTTTCACACAATGATCCATATACCAAGCAATGTTTTATAATAACTAGAAAACCCGAACAACTATATATAACATGAATTCAAACCCATAAGACCCAATACATGATTAGTAAAACTCAAGACCGAATTGCTAATAAATCTTGAAGCCCAATTACACATTGTTCTTGGCTACCCTATCGTAATGACCATTAGTCGAAACCACAGAAATATAAGTGAATCTTAATATTCTCCCACTTGGTGAATATTTCATGATACCCACCTCTTTGAAAATTATAAAAGACTCACAAACAAGTTAAAGAGCACCGCTTTGATATCAATTGAAAGTGCAAGGTTTCCAAGAGTAAATAATAATTATTATTATTATAACAATATTATAAATTAATTAACGGTTTAAATGTACTTACAAATGTACTTACATTTATTATTATTTGTGTAATTAGCTTGAACGGAAGAAGTTTAACGAGTTATAATTTGAATATGATTTGGGAATTACATTGCTTACTCCAGGTACGGATTTCGTACTCTTTCAGCAAAAGTCTTTTGATTTTAATTTGTTCGTTTGCTACTCGTTTCAAAATTTAGTATTGTCCCTCATGATTATTTAATTATTACAAAATTTATTATGATAGTTCATTTGGCGTCGATATTTGGAACTCCTATTTATACTCTTTAGACTAGTGTACCATGTCTATAAGTTTATTTTGATATTTTAGTAATGTACATGTTAGTATATTTTTGGAGACTTGTGTTGATGATTTGTTTCAGTTTAACATGTGTAGCGTCCCCAAATTCGGGTACCTTTTGCCTCGGACCTGGTACGTTACGATACATCATTTCTATAACTAATACGGAAGATATAAACATAAATTGTTTATACAATAAATTTTACACATAATCCCCAAGGTCTGTAACCTTAACTTAATACATGCATTCAATATCCTACACGACTTACAATGTCATTCGCATCAGAAAATTTAATAATTTTAAGTGCATAATAATCCAATTCTGGAATTTGCCTTTGCCTCTGTCTTTTATTCAAGCCTTCGTCTTAATCTAAAAATTTTATCATGATATAACAAGGGTGAACAACTATTTTGCCCAGCAAGTTTAAGTACAAGGAAGATATATCATGATTAAAAAGGAATAAGCTCAGTGTAATATAATTGTGAAAGACCATGAATCAAAACTTCAATAACTGAATAATTATGCTGAGTGGTCAACAATGACCATGAACAAATTTAAATGAACCTTATGGTAATGAAGGTGATCAGCCTTTCATACCTGATGAACATATGCAACATGCACTAAGTGCGAATCAATAATCAAAGATGTGGAATAATTGTCAATAATTAATCCACTAGCATGCTTGAAATATAATAACTCGAGTTTGAGTTAGGAGACTTGTCTTTACCTTTGAATACATCTAAGCAATCTAATTTAATCTCTTATGAAAGGCCTATCATTAATAAGATCGATCCTCCAATTAGCATAAATTTTTTTATCTCACAACATTATTATTCAAATAATAAATTAGCTAACATTTAGCCACATAATCAAACATTGAATAATTCTTTAACTCATGAGTACTAATATCATTATCCCTTAATAATATTTTAGTCACTTAATATTATTAACCACTTAATAATATTTCAATGATACTCCTTTAATATAATCTTAATAATTTAATAGAATATTAATTATTCACAAATATTATTAATTATTTAATAATATTTTAATCATTTACCAATATTATTAACCATTTAATAATATTT
Source organism: Panax notoginseng (assembly GCA_016801055.1). Taxonomy (NCBI): domain Eukaryota; kingdom Viridiplantae; phylum Streptophyta; class Magnoliopsida; order Apiales; family Araliaceae; genus Panax; species Panax notoginseng. Next base: position 20,651,632 of record CM029019.1, on the reverse strand, counting down.
TAATTCTTATCTAATATTATTAAATATTTAATATTTTAATCGCTTATAAAGGTCTCGCACTTTTTAAGATATAAATATTTTACATCTTGAAGCTTAAACCATTTAAATTTCATTTCAGAAATATCTTTTACATTTACTCGCAAATTCGGAGTTTAAACAACTAATGCATAGCTTATATAGTAAAACTCAATTTACTATAGTATTTCTTTAATTTAAATAATTTTTACATCAGTTTGTCCGTTCGTGAGTCAGCACTGGCTGTTGCCTCATATATAACTATTTTATCTCACTAGCACATTCACTTTATTTTTCGTTTTATATATATATATATATATATATATATATATATATATATATATACGGTCCGTCTCTAAATCGAACCTTAAAGAGTGAACTAAAGACGAACCGTTGTCTTTGGTGTCTATGGCGACGGTTCGATCCGTCGCCATGTAGTCTTTGGCGACGGGTCGAACCGTCGCCATAGACACCAAAGACGACGGTTCGTCTTTGATTCGTTTTTTAAGGTTCACTTTAGAGACTCTCCGTATATATATATATATATATATATATATATATATATATATATATATATATATATATATATATATATATATATATTCTCAGCTTAAAAACCTCACTTTGAACTCCGAAAATCTCAAATTATCATTTTTGTGATTAATACAATTTTTTAAAGGTTTTACGTTCTTCGTTGCACCACAAAATAATTTTATAGGCAACTATAACTTTTATTTCGTTTAAATATGTAATTTATATTTATTACATATTTTTATTGCTTTATTTATACATGAAATGAAGTTTCTCGGTATAAAATATCATTTATAATCAAATTTAGTCCCGTAGGACTTTATTATATTTATTATGACTTATTATTTCGCCGGAACGCGATTTGGAACGTCGAACGTCAAAATTGCTCGACGCTCGGCGTCGCCTGTTTTTATGTTCTGACATGCTCCTTTGCTCATTTTTAACTTTCAAACCACAAGTCCTATAACAGTAAATTTTTGGGCATGTTATAGACCTCATGTCATAGTATTTTAGAAAAAATTCTAACTGCGAAAACCAATCACGGAACCCATCAAAAACAGCGTGTCAAAACCCCAGCAAGCAGCCTGCACATCAGGCACCGGCGGCGCCAGCAGGCGTTGGGTGCGCCTGGCCTTGCTGCTGCATGGCTGGTGCTGCCTAGCTGCGGTTGCGCATAGCAAAATAGCTACTTTACGATTTTCGTACGCATTGGTCGTAACTCCGATTAATTAATTTTTGGATATGTTATACATGTCATACCAAAGTATTTTTATAAAATATAACCCAGCAATTTCGGACCTTTTAGGCAGACTAAAACAGGCCCCAAATATGTCCACTCGCAACAGTTTTCATCTTTTTTCCAGATTTACCCTCTTTTGCTAAAATAGTCATAACTTTTTAGTTTTAAAACATTTTTAGGCGATTCTTGAGCCCACGCGAAGCTAAATTCCGAGACTACAACTCTTCCCTACTGACGTTTTCTCAGATTCTGATCATATTAGTCCAGAAATTCCGTTCAAGTGGACTGCACCACACTTGTTGGACAGTTTTGACGCTACTACTTTTAAATGTCATAACTCTCTCCTCCGAAGTCGGATTTAGTCGATTTTTGAGTCTATGGAAAGTTTATTCAGTGTACTATAACATACCAAGAGCCCAGAATTTTCTGAACATCCTAGATAATCCCGAATTTTCTATTTTAAGGGCAGCAGTCTACTAGTTTTTCTATGTTGTAAAAACTGTTTTGCTTCTTTCTTCATTGATCATGTTTTCTCAACACCAAAAATGATTAGATCCATACATAATACACTATATAACATGTAGATCTAAGGTTTTTAGAGTTTAAGATCACAACCCATGGTTTGATTTTAAACTACAAAAATAATTAAATCAAGCTAAAGTTTAGGTTTTATACCTTTAGAGCTTTCCTTCTTCTATAATATGAGATGAACTTGGGATATGCAACGATCAAACCCCTCTTCTCCCTCTCCTTAGGCTGCCCAAACTCTTCCTTTCTCTTTCTCTTTCTATTTTATTTTTCTTCTTTCTGTCTCTTTCTCTAGCTTAGCAAATTGGAAGAGAAAATGAAAGTAACTAAAGTGTTGGTATGATTTGCAAGTATATTTGCTATAATGTGTAAGTATACTTCTCCCCTTGCTTCTCTCACTTATTGTATCAATTACCAACTCATATTGTTTGCAAGTATCTACGTAAGTGTTGGCTATACTAAAGAGTTGACACATAAGCTTAGTTGGTTGAAGTTAGTAGTTTTTTTGGACAAAATATAATTTCCCATGTGCCTTATTTCTCCACACATGGCCGGATACTACCCCCTCATATTTTCCTCATATTTGCTTTATTTTTAAATGCAATATTTGCTAAATTAAATGACCATAATGCCCCTCTTTAATTATGCTAGGATTGGGCCATTCCTTTAATTCTTTTGAGCTTGAAATTAATTAGTTTGGATACTAATTAAAATGAACTCGGGCCTCCATAACTAGCTAATTGTGCTACTAGCATACTTGCCCATTAAATCTAATATTGAGTTAGTTTAACAATTTAGTTGCTCTTAAATCAAATTATCTACAAGTCCAATACTTAAATAAATTAATTGGACTGTTTTAATTACTTACCCTCCTTAGTCCATTAAATATATTATCACCTGAACTATTACTCATTATTATTGACATTTACACATTCTCATCAATCAATAATATTAATTAATTTACATAACCCAATTAGACTTACCATATTCAAGTAAATTGAATATTTAATTAGGATTCAAAACCTTAATCAATTTCCTGGATTATTAGAATACTTAGGTTAGTCCACTAATTTAATTATCTCATTAGTGGGACTACTTCTAAATTATAAGTAGCATACTAGTCACATAATCACTATACACAAAATCAGATACACCCATACACTTAACCCTATAAATTCTTCACAAATTTTTTAAAATCCATACAAATTCTTCACAGAAATTTTATTCAATATTATATTTCCTAGTATAGGTCTTATTATTGAATATTTATTTAATTATTTAAGATTTTTTTAATTGTCTAAATTCCCGGGGTTGTCACATTCATCCATTCTTCTAAGAATTTCGTCCTCGAAATTACAGCCTACTACACTATTCCTTTCATTCACCAGAACTAGGATTTCAATACAACCTTTCTTCAATCATATCATATTCTACCCGTATACAACGAGTTCTTACTATTTCATACCCATCATCACATGATACCCAAAGCATCACTCCCAAGAGTTAAAATTTTCAAATCATGCTGAGGGGTCATATAGACCATGAACTATTGAGGTTTAGAGGTATTACTACCTGCGACTTATTTCAATTAAGAAAAATGTATTCTACCCCTTACAAAGGTTAACAGTATGTTTACAATCACTAAGAAGGTAAACTACCGATGCTAGTACGTACGTTAATCATGTCTCGCGAATATTCACGTTATTGAATTATTGTGTCCAATCTGCATAGTTCACCTCAGTCTTATTGTGACGTTTTGAATTTTTAGATAATATTAAAATAAAGATTTAGTAAAATAAATTTTTATTTTAATAGTTATTATATTGCATTGTATGTGTGATTACGTGCGGTATAATATGTGGATGTATGTGATAAGGTAAATATAATAATTTATAGTTATTATATTTAGTAAATTGTTATAAACAATTTATTGTTGGAAAAGAAATCAAATTATTGTTGTATTTGATTTATATTATACGATTTATGTGATAATTGCGGTATAATATACGTGTGAAGGTGGCGTGATAAATATATTAAAATATATTTATTGTGTAAATAATTTCTGAAAGTAAATTATAATACAATGGAAGTAAATTTTGTGCATATTAAAATAGTTTATGAAAATAAATTATTTTAATTAATTTATTAAATAAAATATTTTTATTTAATAATTAGCTTCCATTTTTATGGAAAAGATTTATGGATATTTTATTTTATCTTTAAAATGCGTTATGTATTTAATATTTGACGCGATACGTACTAAAGGTATTTTAGAATTATATTATGCATGTAATTATGATGCATGAATTAATTTATATGTGTAAATGGGAAGTATAAGAGTAAGAAAATATATAATAAATCATGCTGGCAATCTGAAAAAAAAAATTTCTAAGCATGGTTAATCATACTAACAGGTGGCAGATTATGGTTTAGCATGTAGGAATAGTCAAGCAGGAGGTGGAAGGCTTAGATTTATCATATGCCACTTAGCATAGTTATTTCATAAAAGAGGTGAATGAGCTGTTTAAAGGAAGGAGTGGGATTATTTGGCAGTAACTAAGACTCTCAAGAACATTTTATTTTATTTAAATTTCTCAGTCCCAAACGTTCAACTCGTCTCCTAATCGTCTCGAAAGTAAAGAAATAAAAATAATAATAATAGCACTGCTTCATTCGTTCCAAAAGAAGGAGAAGAAAAGGAATTGTGCTAAAGCTTCCAAATTAATTCCATAACTCTTCAAAGCTTCCTTAGTTCGACTGAAGAGATGGAGGCTCCTGGGAATCGAAATTTGCAGCTGGATTGAAATCTATTTTAGCAATTGAAATACATTCAAGCATTATCATACTTAAAATTTGCGACAAATGAAAGGTAAGTCTAAGCTTTATAAAGTTCATAGAAATTAGTTATTCTATATGTTGTATTAATATGGATTGTTGCTGTGAATTGAATTGCTTGGATTGTTATTTGGTATAAAGGAGATGTATTGCAGGCTATTTTGAGATAAGAATGTAACTCTGGGTTAGACTCCATTTAAATACTCATGAATTTCTGAGTTTGAAATCATGCATAAAGGTTGTTTGAAAAAAATGCTTCATAAAGAATATGTGAGTAGAAACTGAGATTTTACCCATAGTTGAGGCAAGTAAAGTTTATACATGAGCTATAAGGTGACTTAGGTCCTGTAGTTATTTCAAATTCAGTTCAAATTGAGTTCTATCCCTCATGCATCAAAATGGTTTTAACCAAAAATTTTGTCAACAAGCCACTTTTGAATCGCTAAAAATGTGTCTTGAAGAATCCTTTTTGGTTATGGGATAATTTTATAAAATACTAGGTAATACAATGTTGATCGTGTTCAAAATTAAGAGCAATCAGATGTAAGAATATCAAGTGAGGAATTTCTCGAAATGGCTGTGAAATAAGTGTTTCAAATCAGCGCACATACAGTGTTTGATAAAAGTCCTATATGGACTGTTTTGGTTAAAAACCAAGTAATAGACAAAATCAAGGTTTGGGCTAGATATATGTATATTATATGATGATAATTAGAGAGTTGGGAAAATCAAATTAGAACAAAAAGTGTTTTTAACTCTAAACGAAAAATTAAAAGTTAGTGAGTCGGGCTACTTTTGGGCTAACTGTTTCGGCTAGTTAGACTTGTTGGAAAATTATAATTTTATGGGGTCCTATGGTATGCAATCCCAGCTAGCCATAGCCTTCGGAATGGACTAATTCCGATTTTGTACGACTGAGTTAAGACGTGCCAAAGTGGGTGCGTCAAAACTGCCCAAATCTGGAAAACAGATTCGAAGCAGTCCCCTCGCACGAATTTTTTGGAATTCTGTGTTTTGAATTTGGAAATATTCAAAGAATGAAAGTTGTAGCCTCGGAAGTTAGCTTCGTGTGGGCTCAAGAATCACTCAAAAATGTTTTGAAACAAAGAAGTTATGACTGTTTTAGCGAGAGAGGGTAAAGCTGAAACGAAATTGAAAATTTTTATGAACGTCCACTTTTGGCACAATGTTTTGGCTGCCTATTGAACCCGGAATGGGTTTTAATATTTTTCGAAAATAGTCTCATATGATACGAAAAACATATTAAAATTTGAGAACGATCCGATAAGCGAACAAAGTGTAAGAAAATTGCAAAGTGGCTAGGTCGTTAAGTGCTGCAGCAGAGTATGCCATGCAGTTGGGCAGCAACGCTTGGCAGCGCTCAGCGTTCGCCGATGCCTGCTGCTGCTGGCGCTGCAGTGCTGTTACGCAGCATGATTTGTAGGGTCTGTTTTGAGTAGTTTCCTTGATTTGTTTGCGCGGTTAGATTTTTAAAAAAAAATACTATTTCATGAGGTCTATAACATACAACAAAATTAACTGTTATATAACTTATGGGTTGAGAATTAAAAATAGGAGAACATGCATGTCAGAACTACAATTTGGGCGACGCCGAATGTAGTCATGATGGGCTGTTTTGATAATCGTCGTTTCAAAATGTGTTTGGACTAAATTTAAGACAATATTAGATCTAATAAAGTTCCAAGAGAAGAGATTTGACTGTATGTGATATTTTACGTCACGATACTTTCTTTTGGGCATAAATAATGCAATAAAAATATTATATAAATATGAATGTGCATATTTAAGCGAATGTAAGCCAGAATTGTCATGAAAAATGGTTTTATAACGAAACGAAAAGTATGGAACCATTAAAAAGTTGTAATAATTATAAAAGTGATGCAATGAAGATTTGCGGGGATCAAAATGGAGTGTTTGAGCCAAGATTTATATATATTTGATATATAAATATATATAGTGAAATGTGAATATTTGCAAAACGAAAAACGCAATAAATGTGTTAGCGGGATCAAATGTTTATAAATGAGGCAATGATCCGACTTGACTCGAGTGGACAAAATGATATAAGAAATATTTATATTAAAGAAATAATATAGTAAATTGAGTTTTACTATAAAAGCTATATATTAGCTGTTTAAGTCCCGAATTAGCAACTAAGAACATAAAATATTCCTAAAGTTGAATATAAATGATTTAAGCTTTAGATTTACACATAAAAAATGTGAAAGGCCTTATTTGACATTGAAAGATTAAAATGAATTGAGTTTCAGATTAAACCAATATTGGTTTTGGAGTAAGAATAAATAATATTGGTTTTTATAAACTAATAATTATTAATGATGAATATACATGCATGTTTTGTAACATATTTAATTATCTAATATGTGTGTGCATGTGAATATAATTCTGTAGGAATTGTGGAGAAACTCTAAGTTAAATTTTAGCGGTAATCTCCAATCAAGACAAGTTTTTCAGTTCTATTATGTTTGTGGATTAAATGTGATTATGTGGTGAGCTATATACCATGCTTTATGAATTGTTAAAGTCAAAATATGACTAAGTTAATTAGATTATGGAACTCAATTTATATGTGATATGTGATAGCATATGTTGTATGAAGTAAATCGATAAATTAGAAATGTATAATGCATGAATGTATGCTTTGTAAGGAATTATTGATGCATGTATGATATGCATAGTAAAGAATATATGTTGCATGCGGATATGCATAGAAAATGAAATATAGTGCATATGGAATTGTGTGCTATGTGAAATATAGTGCATATAGTGCATATGGAATTGTGTGCTATGTGCATATAGTGTATTAACGCATAAGATCGGGAAGGGAAATGGTCCCGATTTTTAGGGTCGTTACACTTATTATAGGATTCCGCACCAAAACAATTCGGTTCAGGAAAAATTTCAAAGAATACTTGGAATTTTCATAAACGTTAGTCTAGCTGAATCAAATAACTTAGACTCATACCAATAATTCAATTTCAATCGAAACATGTATGGCCAAACCCCGTTGGCAATAATTTATCTTTAAAATTCTAAAACTATTTTTATGACGTCATGATACCGTACTGTATTTACAGCCCGTTTGAGGATTCTGTCATTGTGTGACTTTGTCATACTACATCATTCCATAGTGGGTTGACGATCTTTCGATCACATCCAACACTAAGTAATTCTGCATTGTTAACTTCATTATTTATATCATCTTTGCACCAGGTTACATGATGCATTAATGATATAAAATATATTTTGATATTTTTAAATCGTTTTGGTCTAGCCGAAACAATTAGCATAGACTATTCTTTAAACCGTTCAAAAACCTTTGCAAATCATTTTAGTGATATCACACCTCAACAGGTAACAATGTGTCAGTGTCCCGAAGTCCGCACATACACAATTGTCACAATGTGTTGAGAGTAAAATTTCATTTTTAAAAGGCACATCAGCGCGTATTTAGCTTGATGTCAAAAATTTTGAAGTCTAGCATAGTTAGAAGATTTGGAATACCTACGCTTCCACCATAAACTTCACTTTCTATAATGATCCACTGCTTAATAATTCCATCTATTCCTATCATCCTCAATTCTCCATTCACAACTTAGCTATACCCCAGTATAGTTCGTCAAAATTACCACACGTTATGAGTTCAGGAACTTTGCATAATAATATGAGTTTCGAAACTTATCCTAGCAATACGTAGTTCAAGAACCAATCAAGAACTGTCCATACGCTTAGGGGTTCGAAAACATACCATTCGATTATGAGTAACAAACTTACCATAATTAAGTATGAGTTTTAAGAACTCACACCTAACCTTATATTCTCTACCTATACGTTATACACATGAGAAAAGAATCACTTTCTCAACACGCATATAGAAAATAGCGCAACACAAATATTTCAATGATTATCACTACCAGAAGCTAAGTGGTTGTCGAACCAAACACAATCCCCTGCCCATACAAAAAATTGGTCAACTCAGCCTCTAATCAATATCGGAAGCTAAGCGGTTGTTACACCAAGGATAAATATTCTCTGCCCATACAAAGAATTGTTCAACTAACCACTATATCAATATAGGAAGCTAAGTGGTTCTGAAACTAAGTATAAATTCCCCGCCCATACAAGGAATCATACAACTTAGCTGCTGAAATGAGTCCTTAATTGAAATCCCACATAATCCTAGCTCCATACTTACTCCATACGAATTTTGTTCAATCCATCTTATCATTCACCACTCTTTTCTGAGTTTAAATAGTACTAATTCATAGTACAACTGAGGCACATAAATTTTGCCGTAAAATTTTCAATCATTCGATTGATCCTCCTCCTTGCTATGACCTCATCAGATCACGGTGTGATCTCATCACATTATATTACGATTCATTTCTATGTTGTGACCGTTTTATTTTACGATCTTCTTTCCCCGTATACTTTTAGTCTTTTAGACTCTATCTATTCATTACTACTGTTCATCTTTATTATTAGAGTTAGGTAACTCTGGATCTTTTATAACTTGCCGAGATTCGTCTTTAAATCTTATCTGTACGTGACGTCCTCAAAATAGGTATACATCACCCATCTTGAGTCACCAAATACATGGTACATAATTCAAATACAAACTTAATTATATAACTGTCATGTCAAATACGACAAAACATAGCTGAGAGTTTTAACAAGAATATTGTCTCATAGACAATATCCAAACTCAAATTCAATCCTCATTACATTTATTATCACACTAAATAAAGATGACAACTAAAACAACCATCTCGGACCGTCACTCCATTCCCCGACTAGTCCAGACTACGTTCTCATTTCCTGAAGAGAACAATGAAAATAAAGGATGAGCTTAAGTACTAGCCCAGTAAGAAATATTATGACTACGATAAGGCAGGATAATTTATCGTTAGCCTTCAACAGTGTTAAACTAATAAAATATAATAAATATAAAGTTTAACTACAGTGGAACAAATAATCCATTAGAAGAGTCAAGTGGAGCATGATATCTACTATCTTCTATGATTTAAAAAGTTTATCATTAATTTTACGCTGAGACTCAGCTTAATAAATAATCCACATCATCGAATCACCCCTGCACTACGGACTAAGGATATTCATTAGTATCACGTCCACGAATTATCCATGCACTACGGGCCAAGGATATTCGTGTAATCACCAATATTGGTCATGAACATCCCAACATTTGTCCATCAATGCACTACGGGCCAATGAGGACTTTTACCACATCATTTGTAACATTACGGGTCATGATTATACCGAATGATCCCTGGTCATAATCATACCAATCAACAGTCCATCTATGCACTACGGGCCAAAGATGACTTTCATAATAATATAAGCATAAGGATGATGACAATGATATAAGAATTCAATTAAATAAAAGCAAAGGATAAATTTTTAAAGATTTATAATTTAATTTATCTAGAATTCAAAAACGTCCAAATTGTCAACATGATACTGTTTTGTGGAGTAAAATTTAAGAATAATATTGTATCAAAAATGATTTAGATAAAAAAAATTAATTTTTATCATGAATAGTACCTCGGGTGAATAGTAATCGAGTGAATAGTATCCCATAAATATTACTTCAGGAATAGTATCCCCTGAATAGTACTCTGGCATGAAAAGATCAAAAATTATCAAGAATACTCAGAATAATATTTTCATGAAAAGATACTGGATGAAACGCAAATTTCAAGGGTATTATACTAATTTCATGGAGTATAGAAGCCAAAACTTAACAAAATAAGTGTAGAATTATGAATACGAAAACGAAATAATATTACTTACATACTACAGAGTATGAAAGAAAATATTATTTCATACGAATATTGAACAAAAATAATATCTCTTACCTTAAAAAGGAGAGTATTCCAACTGGTATAGCGGAGATATTCTTGAAGAATACTTTCACTGTTTTCTACGCTCAAAGCTTCTTAAAGCTCTAAAGAAATACGCTCAATATTATAGAAAAAGAATTCTATGATTCTGGTGTGATTTTCCATTCTAAACAAAGCATCATATTTAAAGGAGAATGGAAGGATACTATTTGAATTTAGAAATCACGCGCTACACAGGAAAAAAATCACAGACGCATCATCGGCTGAAAAGATAATTTTCTGATTTACTATGTAGTCACTATGCAAATACTATGCGGACACTATGCAAACACTATGCATAATAAAATATAATATATTATATTTTTCATAAAAAAACAAAACTTAATATATATATATATATATATATATATATATATATATATATATATATATATGTGTGTGTGTGTGTGTGTACTGAATAATTTTATACCGATTATTTTGAAAAATAGGTAAATGAGAGTCCAAATAATGAGCATAATTTACAATAAATACTTCATAAAAATTTTCTCAATATTTTTAACAACATTTTATTCATCATTATTATAACTCGCAATATTAACAACCAGATCGTTCCCAGGAAAGAGGGGGCTTTCCGACAAGGATTTCTCCTTATTGGCGTACAATTAGGTGACCAAACTCATTTCCTCGACAGAACTTTCTAGACATTGTTAATTATTCAGATAATAATATGAATAACTTGTCATCTCAATTATTGATTTAATAATATAAAATATTGACAATAATTAAATCAAATAACGTGAGATACTATGTAACAATTACTATAGCAATAATCGAGTATAACTGAGTGACTTCTCACGTAAGCATCAATAATCAATACTATGTGCTATTATGCAATCACGCGTATTACTGTACTTTTATCACCGGGTATTTCAACAGTTAATGGTAAAACGTTCGCCTTTATTTTTATAAAAAGATATTTCTATCGCTTTCTATCTCCGACAATAATTTCGTTATGTGGTTCACCAATGATTGTGTTGTCGTACGAATATTTCTTGTTAAAACGGATATTCTTCGACCAATCGAATATTTTATAACAACTTGCATACGTTGCAAAATTTATAAATATTACCCACAACTATAACATTATATCAAATCCACACCATAATATTTAAAAATATATTTCAAGAAAAATTAATCTTTATTTATGAAAGTTAAGGTCTTATATTATCGACGCACTAACTCTATTTGAGTTAGTCCTTAACCATATCCCTGCGGTTATTAGCCTAAGGTAACCCTACCTAAGGTTTATAACCTACAGCTTTGATACCAATTGTAGTGTCCCCAAATCCGGGTACCTTTTACCTCGGACTTGGTACGTTACGATACATCATTTCTATATATAATGCGAAAGATATAAACATAAATTGTTTATATAATAAACTTTTACACATAATCCCCAAGGTCTGTAACCTTAACTTAATACATGCATTCAATATCATACACGACTTACAATGTCATTCGCATCAGAAAATTTAATAATTTTAACTGCATAATAATCCAATTCTGGAATTTGCCTTTGCCTCTGTCTTTTATTCAAGCCTTCGTCTTAATCTAAAATTTTTATCATGATATAACAAGGGTGAGCAACTATTTTGTGCAGCAAGTTTAAGTACAAGGAAGATATATCATGATTGAAAAGGAATAAGCTTTCAAGTTTTCAATAATGTAATATAATTGTGAAAGAGCATGAATCAAAACTTCAATAACTGAATAACTAAATAATTATGCTGAGTGATCAACAATGACCATGAACAAATTTAATTGAACCTTATGGTAATGAAGGTGATCAACCTTTCATACCTGATGAACATATGCAACATGCACTAAGTGCAAATCAATAATCAAAGATGTGAAATATTTGTCAATAATTAATCCACTAGCATGTTTGAAACATAATAACTCGAGTTTGAGTTAGAAGACTTGCCTTTACCGTTGAATACCGCTAAGCAATCTAATTTAATCTCTTATGAAAGACCTATCATTAATAAGACCGATCCTCCAATTAGCATAAAACATTTTATCTCACAACACTATTATTTAAATAATAAATTAGCTAACATTTAGCCACATAATTAAATATTGAATAATTCTTTAACTCATTAGTAATATCATTATCCCTTAATAATATTTTAGTCACTTAATATTATTAACCACTTAATAATATTTTAATGATACTCCTTTAATATAATCTTAATCATTTAATAGAATATTAATTATTTACAAATATTATTAATCATTTAATAATATTTTCATCATTTACCAATATTATTAACCATTTAATAATATTTTAATTCTTATCTATTATTATTAATTTTTTAATATTTTAATCGCTTATAAAGGTCTCACACATTTTAAGATATAAATATTTTACATCTTGAAGCTTAAACCATTTAAATTTTATTTCAGAAATATCTTTTACATTTACTCGGAAATTCGGAGTTTAAACATCTAATGCATAGCTTATTTAGTAAAATTCAATTTACTATAGTATTTATTTAATTTAAATAATTTTTACATCAGTTTGTCCGTTCATGAGTCAGCACTGGCTGTTGCCTCATATATAACTATTTTATCTCACTAGCACATTCACTTTATTTTTTGTTTTATGAATATATATGTATATACATATATATATTCTCAGCTCAAAAACCTCACTTTGAACTCCGAAAATCTCAAAATATTATTTTTATGATTAATACAATTTTCCAAAGGTTTTACGTTCTTCGTTGCACCACAAATTAATTTTATAGGCAACTGTAGCTTTTATTTCGCTTCAATATGTAATTTATATTTATTACATATTTTTATTGCTTTATTTATACATGAAATGAAGTTTCTCGGCATAAAATATCATTTATAATCAAATTTCGTCCCGTAGGACTTTATTATATTTATTATGACTTATTATTTCGCCGGAGCGCGATTTGGAACGTCGAACGTCAAAATTACTCGACGCTCGGCGTCGCCCGTTTTTATGTTCTGACATGTTCCTTTGCTCATTTTAAACTTTCAAACCACTTGTCCTATAACAGTAAAGTTTTGGGCATATTATAGACCTCATGTCATAGTATTTTAGAAAAATTTCTAACCGCGAAAACCAATCACGGAACCCATCAAAAACAGCGTGTCAAAACCCCAGCAAGCATCCTGCACATAAGGCACCGGCGGCGCCAGCAGGCGTTGGGTGCGCCTGGCCTTGCTGCAGCATGGCTGGTGCTGCCCAGCTGCGGTTGCACATAGCAAAACAGCTACTTTACGATTTTTGTACGCGTTACTCGTAATTCCGATTAATCTAATTTTTGGATATGTTATACATGTCATACCAAAGTATTTTTATAAAATATAACCCAGCAATTTCAGACCTCTTAGGAAGCCTAAAATAGGCCCCAAAAATGTCAACTCGCAACAGTTTTCATCTTTTTCCCATATTTACCCTCTTTTGCTAAAACAGTCATAACTTTTTCGTTTTAAAACATTTTTAGGCGATTCTTGAGCCCACGCGAAGCTAACTTCCGGGACTATAACTCTTCCCTACTAACGTTTTCTCAGATTCTGAACACATTAGTCCAGAAATTCCGTTCAAGTGGACTGCACCACACTTGTTGGACAGTTTTGACGCTACTACTTTAAAATGTCATAACTCTCTCCTCCGAAGTCTGATTTAGTCGGTTTCGGAGTCTATGGAAATGTTATTCAGTGCACTATAACATACCAAAAGCCCAGAATTTTGTGAACAACCTAGCTAATCCCGAATTTTCTATTTAGGGGCAGCAGTCTACTAGTTTTTCTATGTTGTAAACACTGTTTTACTTCTTTCTTCATTGATCATGTTCTCTCAACACCAAAAATGGTTAGATCAATACATAATACACTATATAACATGTAGATCTAAGGTTTTTAGAGTTTAAGATCACAACCCATGGTTTGATTTAAAAGTACAAAAATAATTAAATCAAGCTATAGTTTAGGTTTTATACCTTTAGAGCTTTCTTTCTTCTATAATATGAGATGAACTTGGGATATGCAAGGATCAAACTCCTCTCTTCTCCCTCTCCTTAGGCTGCCCAAACTCTTCCTTTCTCTTTCTCTTTTATTTTTCTTCTTTCTCTTACTCTTTCTCTAGCTTAGCAATTTGGAAGAGAAAATGAAAGTAACTAAAGCATTGGTATGATTTGCAAGTATATTTGCTATAACGTGGAAGTATACTTCTCCCCTTGCTTCTCTCACTTATCATATCAATTACCAACTCATGTTGTTTGCAAGTATCTACATAAGTGTTGGCTATACTAAAGAGTTAACACGTAAGCTTAGTTGATAGAAGTTAGTAGTATTTTTGGACAAAATAAAATTTCCCATGTGCCTTATTTCTCCACACATAGCCGGATACTACCCCCTCATATTTTCCTCATTTTTGCTTTATTTTTAAATGCAATATTTGCTAAATTAAATGACCATAATGCCCCTCTTTAATTGGGCTAGGATTGGACCATTCCTTTAATTCTTTGGAGCTTGAAATTAATTAGTTTGGCTACTAATTAAAATGAACTTGGGCCTCCATAACTAGCTAATTGTGCTACTAGCATACTTGCCCATTAAATCTAATATTGGGTTAGTTTAACAATTTAGTTGCTCTTAAATCAAATTATCTACAAGTCCAATGCTTAAATAAACTATTGGGCTTGTTTAAATTACTTACCCTCCTTAGTCCTTTAAATCTATTATCACCTGAACTATTACTAATTATTATTAATATTTACACATTCTCATCAATCAATAATGTTAATTAATTTACATAACTCAATTAGACATACCATATTCAAGTAAATTGAATATTTAATTAGGATTCAATACCTTAATCAATTTCCTAGATTATTAGAATACTTAGGTTAGTCCACTAATTTAATTATCTCATTAGTGGGACTACTTCTAAATTATAAGTAGCATACTAGTCACATAATCACTATACACAAAATCAGATACACTTATACACTTAACCCTATAAGTTCTTCACAAAATTTTTTTAATCCATATAAATTCTTCACAGAATTCTTATTCAATATTCTATGTCCTAGTCTAGGTCTTATTATTGAACATTTATTCAATCATTTAAGATTTTATTAATTGTCTAAATTCTCGGGTTGTCACAACATGTACATATTAGAACTCATTTGTGTTGATATTTCGTCGCATGTGTTGTGACATAAATATTTGTTAGAATGTATATACCGTAGGGTATACCTGAGCTATAACCATTTGTGGGGGTACCACATGCATGTCCTATTGGCACCGAGACATGACACCTTCCGTGGCGGTGCGATCAGTCCATGACATCTTCGTTTTGTGCTCCGGTGGGAGTTGTCCTTTTGGTGTTTTGTTGTGGGAGGTTTATCGGTCGTCCCTAGTTTTTGTTATGTTCTATTCTGCGGAGTGGTGATGTTTGTGCCAAACACGCTTTTCGATTTTACATATATTTAGATTCGCGGTCCAATGTGTGTGACTTGCTTGTGTGGAATTATTTGACTTGCATGTGTGGCAGTATTTGACTTGCATGTGTGGCAAGGTATATTTTTATTTTGTTCTGAGCTCGGTATGAAATAACACTCAACCATTTGATTCAACCTATTATTTCGTTATGTTAGTTTTGCTCGTTTCGTTTTAATTCAGTTCAGTTCATTTAATTGAGTTAATTATTTTGTTTCATTATTCTTTTATCCTATATTCGTACTAGGCGTTTGACTCATGCTGAGTTTTTCTTCTGATAGGTAATCAGGGAGACTAAGGGCAAGTGTGATGAGAGCTCCCTTCTATCTAATAGTTTTGATATATTTTGTTAGGCATTGATACATTGATTTATTTAGAGTTGTAATAGTTATTTTAGATTGTGGTTTGAGCTAGTTTGATATTTATTATGGTTGATTTGTGGTATTTATCAGATATTAAGACTATTCTTTTGTGGCTTTGAACCTTGCTATTAAATTCATCAGTTTTGTTGTGTTTTGAGTAACCTCTCTTTCTATTTCAGAAAAAGGGTGTTTCAAATAGGGTGAAAGGAGGTTTTTCATGAGGAACTCGGTTGAAAATATTTTCGTTTCCACCTCTCTTGTGATCTTATCCTCACCAGTACAGGCAACAGGCATAGGGCAACCACCTTTACCCATTGTTCAAAGACAAAGGGACAATATTAACACTAATTTGCCTTCTGTTACTACAAAGTCAGTGATAAAGGTGTTATGTTTGACCAACAATAATTCTCTGTTCAAAGTGCTTATGGGCTAACTAAGGCTTTGATCTTGTAGTGTTGATGTAATACTACATGATCCAACAATCATCAAGGTCATACAACCTCACACAAAGAAGATCTAAGCTTGCAAAGTAACTGTCAGAGTTGTTCTTCATTTTATGGGTTACCCAGAAAATAAGAACAGTGTGAGGGGTCACTTTTGGGCTTCCACAACTTGATTTCAAGGCAATGTTTTGGTGTTTAAATGGTTTCATATTGTAGTCCACATGTCAAAGAACAGATCTAATATACTAGGTCAGTCTAACTACATCAACATCACAAGATCCAATTTGGACAAACACTGTCAGAACTCGTGTTCTTGAGTTTTCTGGGTTACCCAGAAAACACATTTCGTGTTTATACTGCCTACTTTGACCGTCAACTATTTTGATCTTGTTTATCATTTAGGTGATCTAAAGGCATGAATCTGTAGTTCATATACCATAATATAACACTGATACAACAACATAATCAAATCAATAAACACCTGCAAGATCAAGGCTTAGCAAAAAACTATCAGACCTTTCTGGGTTACCCAAAAATAGAAAGTCATGGCCGGTCAACGTACTTTGACCTTCAATAACTTTTAATCTATACATGGTATGACCATGATTCCAGTTCCAGAACACTCCCCACATAACATACTACAAGTCCAATACATTAAACAAGCAAAATCATAAACAGATCTAGATCTATGGCCTCTGACATTCGGTTGTCAGGCCATAAATCTAGGGTTCTTGACAGTTTGTAAAACTTGATTTTCGAGCACTTTGATGTTATGGATCTATGATGTAACATCATAGATCACTAAATAACATCTTTTAACACATGATTAAACACAAAAACATAAAATCTAACATAGCATACAAGATCAAATTTTTGGTTTAGGGTTATACCTCACTTTGATCTAACTTGAATCTTGGCTTCCTAATCTGTTATAGAGGTGTTAGGGACTGAATCACTAATGTATTTCGTAGGTTTGAGGTTGAGAGAGTTTGGTTGAGTGTATGTTGAACAAATGAGGCTTTCTTTGGACTTTTCTCTCTTTTTAATATCTCTATATTGGATGCAATGAATATATGATATGCAAGGTGGCATAATAGATCAGATATGGCTGAGATTTAGAGCACATGGAATATCAATAGTTGGTGAACAACCCATATCTTGGCAAGATCTACACTCCAACACATTAAAGAAATGCAAAAAGTGTACTTTTGTCCATTTACTCACAAATTTAATGGCAATCTTATATTTGACCAACCCTTAGGTTTTGACCCTTAGGTTTTGACCCTTATCTTTCAACCCTTAAGTTTTACAAATAAAATTTTTAGGATTTCTAATTAGGGTTTTAAAATGGAAAGTAAGCTTTCTAATTTGGAGATTAGGGTTTCCTATCTAGATTAAGGTTTCCTAATTACGTTAGGGCTTGCCAATTAGGATTAAGGTTTTCTAATTAACATTAAACTTTCTAAATTAATAATTAGGGTTTCTAACTTAACAATTAAGATTTTTAATAATTAGAGTTTCTAATTAATCATTAGGGTTTCCCTAATTAGGTTTATAATTAATAATACATATGTTATTAATCATATAAACACAATTACTTATCAGTCTTGAATTTCGATTTGAATTACAAATTAGGGTTTATTCCTTTGTCATTAGGGTTTTCTAATGCTACGCTATAACTGCTCAACAATTACATTGCACACATACAGTACATACTTATAACACTGAAGTACGATTAATATTCAAATTCCTTATTCAAAATTCAAAATTAGGGTTTTGAACCATATCTGACTTCACGTTCATTCTTAGTCAACATATAAAAATTAAATTGACTAACATGCTAAATTCATATCACACATATTTTAGAATATTATTATTGATACCAATATTCATAATAATTATTAAATTAAAAAAAAATCTTAAAAATATAGATATAAATTGTTTGAAAATTCCCAGTTTTTACAAACAATCTTTAATGTTTGACAAATAAAGTCTTGGGGCGAAAGGAAAGAAAGGCCATATGTCACATGTTGGGAATTTAGCATGTGGGAGAAATGAAAAGAAAAGAGATGAATAAGAGAGAGTACACATGTGGAAAGAGGAGGGGACCAAGGGGGACACAGTGGGATAAGAACTTACCATTTATAGTAAGTTTTAGTCTTGGCATGCAAAACAAAGCATTAAATGCTTGTCTACCCTTTAACTTTCCTTAACTCGTCAATCTATATTAAGTCATTTGAGAGAAAAGAAAGCAAGAGGGAGAATGGAGAGAAAAGAAAGCAAGAGGGAGTAAACGGGTGGAAAAGGAACAATGAAGAGAAGATGGATCAAACTTTGATCATCATCTAGCAAGCCTTAGTCAAGTTCAAGAAAGAACATCAAGAGGTAATGTGATGCCCCCAAATCTGGGTTACCTTTACCTCGGGTTTTGTGCTCACGATACTAACATATCCATGTATCTAGTATGCTTCTAGCCCTTTAAAGCTTTAACTCCATGTATCTAACATAAAAATACACAAAGCATACAAGATTAGAGTTTTTTTCCTTAAATTTTTTAACATAGTTTTCTTTTCTTTCCTTTATGATCAACTTTTAAACACCCAAAAATGTAAGATTCAAACATGATGCACTGGAAAACAAGTAAATCAAGAGTTTTGGAAGTTCAAGAGCATAGGTTCTTTATTTTGTATAACCAACAAAAGACGTGAAACTAAAGTTTGGGATTTAATGTTTTTACCTAAAGGCACACCTTCTAGTCTTTCCAAAGTAAGAGATATAGTTTGAAGGCATAAACAAAAATTCTCCTCCTTTTTCTCTCTTACAATACCCGAACCTCACTCTCCCTTTTTCTCTTTCTATATTTTTTTTCTTTCTTTTGTTCTTAGCTTTTGGAGAGTAAATAAAAGTCTTAATTTGGATAAATAGTTGGGGTATATATATAGATGATAAAAGATGTATATATATCACCTATAAATCTTCCATCGTGTCTTATTTGTCAAATGTTATGGATTTCTTATTTAATGAGGCTATATATTAGGGTGCATTGTTGTTCAACAACTCTCGACAATTGGAGAAGTATAATGATTAAACCATGTGCTTCTTTTCCTCCTTAGAGTAGCCGGATACATGCCCCCATTTTTGTCCAATTTTGAATTAATTCTTATTTGCTTTATTTAGCTTATCAAATGACTTAAAGGTCCCTCCATATTTGGGCCAAGTTTGGGCCATTGAATTTAATGTTTGGACTTTTAAATTAATTAGTTTGGGCCTTGCTAACTAACATGGTCCAATACTTCAATTTTTATCTTACCCTAATTATTTAATTAGATTTTCCTATTCCACTCAATTTGGAATTTAAATCATTACTTATGTACATTTAATTTTCATAACCCAATTAGATTTGCTTTAATTAAATTAAATAATTAATTAATTGAGATGTTTAAAATAAATCTATTAGGTTTAGTATATATCTTAAATACTAGTATTCTTCAATACCATAACCTTTAGGTTATTTATTTTCATACCTAATGTATAATTAGGTTATGTAACTTTTTCTTTTCAGTCTCTTTATATAATTCATACATACATATATATATATATATATATATATATATACACATATTTAGAATATATATATTTATTTAACCATAAACATTTCCACATAAATAATAACATATTTATTCACTATAAGTCTCAAAGTTTTCAATATCATTATTATTTAATTAATATATTTAATTACCGTGTGACTTAAAATTTTTGGTTATTACATGTATAATGTAAAGTAAAGAAGGAGATTGCATAATCAAAGGTTATTGTGATGCTGACTATGTAGGAGATCAATCTACAAGAAGATCTACAACTGGTTATTTATTTATTCTTGGATCCAGAGCAGTGTCATTGTGTAGCAAGAGACAACCAACTGTTTCTTTGTCAACCACAGAAGCGGAGTATCTAACAGCAGCAATGGTAGCACAAGAAAGTACTTGGTTATCAAGATTAATGGGAGAGCTTCATCGTTTTGTGAACTATCCAGTTAGCTAATATTGTGACAATGAATGTGAAATTAAGCTTGCAAAAAATCCAGTTTACCATGCTAGTACAAAGCATGTCGAGGTGCAACAACTATATTAATAAGATAGAATCCATTTTTGAATTTGGGCGGAAAAACACAAGTACGGTTCAGATTCATTCTAACTGATTTGGGCGGGAAAGCACAATGACGGTTCAGATTCATTCTAATTGATTTGGGCGGGAAAGGGTGGTGGGAGAGGAATGAGGAGAGAGAGAAAATGAAATTGGGATTATTGAAACAGAGAGAGAGGGAAGATTGTGATATACACATTTTATTTATACATTTTAATATTCCCTTATTTATTATTTTATATGCTTATTTTATTTAACTAATACATTTTATTTTGTTTTGTAGGAGATAATATTTGTTGCAAATAAAGGATTTATATCTAACCTTTAAAGATGAAAAAGGACTCATAGAGGATTACTATATAGAGATGAAGTTAAGAAGGAAACAAGAGAAAAAAAGGGAACAAAACTGCCCAAGTTCAACGAACATAAATTAGGGCACAAATGTATTACCCTTATAAATAGGCATCTTATTTTAGAGAGGTGGACATCACTTGTTATTTTATTTTCCTTAGTTTTTGGCTGGTGTAGAAGGGAGTAAGATATTTAGAGTTTGTGTCTTATATCTTATTCCAATCATGTGTGGTACTACTATCAGGGAGTATTTGTAACTTTCTTATATTGATATAATTGAAAATGTTTTTTTTAAAATTATTTTTCTTATTTCATGCAAATAGTAGTGCTAATATTATTTGTTTTTATTTTTAATTCCATGGCTAGCTAAATTTTTAATACCTAGGATGATGATAAAATTAAGTATTTCATAATAATATTCTCTTCCCGTTCCGAAATTAATGCCTAATTATTTTCGCCTTCATATTTTTCTTCACATAAATTTCATATGATTCTTTATTGATTGTGAGGTTTTGATAAGTTATAGTTAATCTGTGAATTATTCATAACTTATGCTTGCCCATATTAATTATATGAATTATTGTTTTTAAAGGGAAGGGAAAATAATTTAGGAATTAATTTAGAAAATAGGAAATTATTTATTATGTTAATATTTTGTGGATTCTAATTCCTATGTATCTTTTCTCATTAATAGTTATCGTTATTAATTAATAGTTTGTATATTTTAGTTAATAAATCTTCTCCACCATTTTTGTTTCTAATTTGCCTAATATATTAATTAAGGATATATTAAAGATTTGATCTAGTCTATGTGGTTCGACCTTTACTTGCCAAATTTACAATAGACGTTGTGTACTTACAGTACATAATTTTATTACATCAAGTTTTTGGCATCGTTTTCTGGGGACTAGAATTAATTTTTATTTATTCCTTAATTTTTATTTATTTGAATTTGTTTAACTCTATTTTTTTTATAAAAAAAATTCAAGATTATTGAAGCGGATCGAAGGATCGAAAATATAAAGATTTTGTTGCTGCGCTTTCTTCGGTACTTCGTATCTCCATATATTTTTTAATATATATATATATATATATATATATATATATATATATATATATATAGTAGTTTAGTTTTTTTTTTATTAATATTTTTTTATTTGCCGCATTCATGCATTCACTCACGTAGAGCACATCCTGTTAGGTTTTTATTTTTTTATTTCTTTTGTCAAATATAAACTGTGGTGATTGTTGGAGGATTGAAGTATGTCAAAATTTATCCTTCTTTTGTAATTCACATAGTTTTAGAACATTTTATTTGTTTATAGTTTTTTTTATTTGTGCATTTTCATATTTAATCAAACATTAAGGGCACAACTTGTAACAAGATAAGGTGGGGATTCCATCACCCTTCCTTGGCCCACAAACAACCCAATTTGCATTTTTCATAACCATGACCAAATAAAATCAAGTAGTCGTTTGCCCCTCGATTCTCGAGCTCAATATTTAGGACAAGAAACTCCTGGAGGAGGCTGAATTTTAAATTAATCAAACTACTGGTGTCTAGGTAATTGGTTCAAAAGGTAAACTCCTAAAGATTGTGTGGTTATTCAATTAGTCACCGAATCTACGGAGAGACTCCCACCTTTCTTACACTTACCTGGCTAGTTGTATGATTAATTTCGAATTTGGTAGACCTTGCGGTATAATTTGGAACATTTTGGAGTTATCTAGATTTTATTTAGTTTGACCTTAGAAGTAATTTTTTTCATTTTTTGTTTTTTTGGTGATTATCTGCTTATTTGCTAAGTAGTGTATGCAAAAAGTGTGGATTAAGGACGAAACATCTCGATTAGTGAGAAAACTTGATTTTCGGATTTCACTTTAAAAGATCCCACTTTAAGAAAAATGGAGGGTGCACAAACTATTTCTTTAAGGGATTAATGTTATTCTTCCCGCTCTGTCCAACCTTCATGTATTAGTCTACCACCGGTAACTGGTAATAATTTTGAACTTAAGCCACATTTTATAAATATGTTACATAGGTTCACGGGGATAGAAGATGCATATTTATTTATTCAGGAATTTGAGGAAGTTTGTGCCTTAATGAAAATTCAACAATTGTCTAATGACTCAATTAGGCTAAGATTTATAGCATTTGATTTAAAAGATAATGCTAAAAAATGGTTATATAGCCTACCAAATAATTCCATATCAACCTGGGAGGGATTTGTTGTTACATTTTTAAAAAAATATTTCCAAATCATAAAACTGCTAAAATTATGACTGCAATTCATCAATTTTGCCAACTTGAAAAGAGTCCTTTTGGAAATATTTTGATAGATTTAAAAATTTGTTATCCCAATGCTTACACCACAGAATTGAGAAATGAAAATTATGTCAAATTTCTTACGAAGGTTTAGACGATCCCACTAAAAAAATGTTAGAGTCAATGTGTCAAGGGGATTTTTTGAATAATGATGAGGAAAAGGTTTGGGAGTTTTTAGAAGACTTAGCAGAAAAAATCATGCAATAGAAAACCACCCGAGAGACCGATAAACCTAGCTCATCTAAGTGTGTTCATACAAATGGCGATTCAATTGCTACCGAAACTAAGTTGGCTAGTGTACTTAAAATACTTGAAGATTTAGAAACTAGGGGACAATCACACATGAACCAAGTCTCAACACCAACACCTTTGTGTCTAAGGTGTAATTCACCAAGCCATATGAGTGACGAATGTCCTAGAGTCATGCCCCAACTTGAAGAATATGAACAAGTCAATGCAATGTTTCAAAGACCTAGGATTGACCCATTTGCACCCACTTATAATCCAGGATGGAGAAATCATCCTAATTTTGCATGTATCCAAGGACCCTACCCGAATAACTATTCAAATCAAGTGAATCAGTCTCTAAATCAATCTTTTCAACCTTACCAAAAGCCAAATCTTGGTTCGTACCAAAATTTAAATTCAGCACGTCAATATCCACTGGGTTTTTCTAATGAAAGTGAGAGGAGACTTAGCACCTTAGAGAAGAGTGTGGAAACTTTAATAAAATCTCAGCAAAACACTAACCAATCCTTATCTCGCCTAGAGATCCAAATTAGTCGATTGGCCACTACAGTTAGTGAAAAAGAGAAGGGTAATCTTCCCAGTCAACTCGAGACCAATCCAAAATTTTCAGTCCCTACTCAAAAACCTTATCATGTTAATTCACTTGAAAACAACCAAGTCAATCATGTGAATTATGTAATCTGTTTAAGGTCTGGAAATTATTTTAACAAACATGTTGGCATTGATTATGAAGAAGAGAAAAAATTAAATGTTGAATCTAACGATCCATCTTCAAAGTCAAACCAGCCTGAAAATCCCACAAACTCTGAGTCAGTAGGCCCATCCACTAAGAATGTTTCAAAACATGATCAAACCACACCTTATGAGTCAACTGAAAAAGTCTTCAAACCAAAAGCCCCATTCCCTCAAATACTTATTTCAAACAAGCAGTCAGCCCAGTTGTACAGAATTCTAGAAGTGTTCAAACAAGTGAAAATTAACATTCCTCTTCTAGATGCCATTCAAAAAGTTCCCTCATATTCTAAATGTCTAAATGATTTTTGCACACATAAAAGAAACACTCATGTTCCTAAGAAAGCTTTTCTAACAGCCCATGTTAGTTCTATCTTGTCATGTCAAGTCTAGGTGAAGTATAAGGACCCCGGTTGTCCTACTATTTCATGTATCATAGGTGACACATTAATTGAAAAAGCTTTGTTTGATTTAGGAGCTAGTGTGAACCTGTTACCATTTTTTGTGTACCAAACCTTAGGCTTAGGGGAGTTGAAAAAGACAAGTGTCACACTCCAACTAGCTAACTGTTCGGTTAAAGTGCCAAAAGGAATAGTTGAAGATGTACTCATTAAGGTTGGTGATTTTGTCTTCCCTGTTGACTTTGTTGTCCTTGAAACCCGACATGTTATCAATCCCAAGGGTCAAATTCCTGTCATTTTAGGTAGACCATTTCTAGCAACTTCTAATGCGTTAATCAATTATAGAAATGGACTAATGAAATTGACATTTGGGAAATGTCAATTGATTTAAATGTGTTTAATGCGGTTAAGCAACCTAGTGATTTTTCTGACCAACTCGTTGCAGTGAACATGATTCACGAAATGTTTGACAATGAACTTGTGGGAGAAGACCGAATTTTTAATTTTTGTCTAAATCACTTTGGTCAAAATTGGGATGAAACAGAATATGTAAATGAGGTTAATGAAATTCTAGAGTCATCAACATCAATGTCTTACTCTAAATGGGAACCCGTGACTGAGCCATTCTTGCAATCTTCAGAACCTCTTAAAAAGAGTCCACCAGAGGTAGAACTCAAACCTCTGCTTGATAATCTTAAATATGCCTATTTAGGTCCCTCTAAAACTCTTCCTATGATCATTGCTTCCGATTTAACAAACATACAGGAGGAAGAGTTATTGACCATCCTGAGAGAGAATAAGGAAGCTATAGGATGGAGTCTAACTGATATTAAGGGGATCAGTCCAACCATTTTCTAACATAGGATCCACCTAATAGATGATGCTAAACCTGTGAGAGACCCACAAAGGCGGTGAAACCCGATTCTAAAAGAGGTTGTTAAGAAAGAAATTCATAAGTGTTTAGATAATGGGATCATCTATCCCATTTCTGATAGCTCGTGGGTAAGTCATGTTCAGGTTGTACCTAAAAAGTCTGGCTTAACTGTGGTTCAAAATGAAGCTAATGAGTTAGTTCCCACTCATGTTCAATTAGGTTGGAGGGGTTGCATAGACTGTAAAAAAACTCAATGCTACCACAAAAAAGGATCATTTTCTTTTACCCTTCATAGACCAAATTCTAAAAAGATTAGCTGGTCATGCCTATTATTGTTTCCTTGATGGTTACTCGGGCTACTTTCAAATTCCCATAGCTCCAGAAGACAAAGAAAAGACCACATTCACTTGTCCTTATGGAACTTTTGTATATCGTCGTCTACCCTTAGGGCTATGTAGTGCCCCTGCCACCTTTCAAAGATGCAAAATGAGCATTTTTTCTGACATGGTGGAGAAATTCCTAGAAATTTTCATAGATGATTTTTCCATTTTTGGGTCTACATTTCATGAGTGCCTTCACCACCTTGACTTAGTTCTAAGGAGATATAAGGAAATAAACTTAATCCAAAATTGGGAAAAATGTCATTTCATGGTAAAAAAAAAGGAAGTTTTCTTGGTCACATCATATCTGAAAAGGGAATTGAAGTAGAAAAAACCAAAATCGACCTCATTGCCAATCTTCCACCACTTGGGACAGTTAAAGAAATTCGTTCTTTCCTAGGACATGCAGGCTTTTATAGGAGATTCATTAAAGATTTCAGTAAAAAAGCAAGACCCTTGACCAATCTTCTAGGTAAAGATGCAAAATTTGAATTTAATGAAAAATGTCTTCAATCCTTTGAACAACTCAAAAAGGAGTTGACTTCAGATTCTGTCATCAAATCACCCGATTGGAGACAACCATTTGAGTTAATGTGTGATGCATCTGACTATGCAGTTGGTTTTGTTCTAGGGCAAAGAATCAATAAGATTCCCCATGTCATATACTATGCTAGTAGGACTTTGAATGATGCACAATTGAACTATTTAACTACTGAAAAGGGACTTCTAGCTCTAGTTTTTGCCCTAGAAAAGTTTCAATCTTATCTTAATAATTTTTTACACTGACCATGCTGCTCTCAAACATCTTCTTTCCAAAAAATATTCAAAAGCCCGTTTAATTCGTTGGGTCTTATTGCTCCAAAAATTTGACCTAGAGATATGAGACTAAAAAGGGTCAAAAAATGTGGTAGCTGATCATTTGTCACGTTTAGTAGTGGAGTCCAACTCTGACCTGCCCTTTAATGAATCTTTCCCAGATGAGCAATTTTTCTCCATATCTGCTGCACCTTGGTTTGTTGATATTGCGAATTACCTAGTGACTAGTGAGATTCCTTCCCCTTGGTCCAAACAAGACCGATCCAAGTTTCTTTCACAAGTCAAACACTTTTGTTGGGATGACCCTTATTTGTTCAAATATTATCCTGATCAAAGCATAAGGAGGTCTGTACCCGACCACGAGTTTAGAAGTGTTCTGTCATTTTTTCATGACCAAGCTTGTGGAGGACATTTTGGAGGCAAAAAGACGGCTGCTAAAGTCCTCCAGTGTGGTTTTTATTGGCCTAGTCTATTCAAGGATGCCACATCATTTTGTGCAAATTGTAATAGGTGTCAAAAATTAGGGAGGATCACTAGGAGGAATATGATGCCAATGCAACCCATTCTGGTCATTGAATTGTTTGATGTGTGGGGAATCGATTTCATGGGCCCATTTCCAAATTCTTTTGGAAATCTATACATTTTACTTACGGTGGATTACGTGTCTAAGTAGGTAGAAGCTATACCAACCAAGACCAATGACAACAAGGTTGTTGTCAAATTTTTGAAAGATAACATTTTCTCTCGCTTTGGTACCCTTAGGGCCATAATTAGTAATCAAGGAAAACATTTCCATAATCAGCCTTTTGCATCCTTGCTAAAAAAGTATTCCATCACCGGCAAGCTTGCAACATCATATCACCCTCAAACAAGTGGTCAGGTAGAAGTCTCAAATAGGCAAACAAAATGATTCTTAGAAAAAATGGTGAGTTCTAATAGAAAAGACTAGTCTCTAAAATTGTTAGATGTATTGTGGGCTTACCGTACTGCCTTTAAGACTAATTTAGGAATGTCACCGTATATGCTTGTATTTGGGAAAGCTTGTCACTTACCTGTTGAACTTGAACATCGTGCTTTGTGGGCCATAAAATAGTTGAATTTTGATATGTCCACTAGTGGGAGTCATAGACAATTGCAATTAGCTGAGTTAGATGAGATTAGGAACGATGCTTATGCAAATGCTAAAATTTACAAGGAAAGTACAAAAGTGTTTCATGATAAATCAATTTTGAGAAAATCATTTACACCTGGTCAAAAAGTTCTCTTGTATAATTCTAGGCTACATTTATTTCCTGGTAAATTACGTTTTAGATGGGATGAACCTTTTGTAGTGAAGGTAGTTTACTCTCATGGGGCAGTCGATGTTGAAAATCCAAAGAGTGAAGAAATTTTCAAAGTGAATGGTCAACGACTCAAATCCTTTTTAGAAATGCCGACCAAACCAGAGGAGGTGGTATACCTTGTTGACCCACCTGATTCAGCATGACTGGCACTACACTTGTATTTGTAAGTTTGTACATATATTTTTCTTTTGTACAATATTGTCATCCGGTTTCTGCCCCATCATACAAGGTATAATTCTTTCATATCTTTGTTCTCTATTTTTCATTTGCACATTGAAGACAATGAATGATTTAGGTATGGGGGGAGTTTGTTTGTATTATTGTATTTGATTTTTTTTTTCTCTTTTTAGGAAAATATAGTAAAAAACACAAAAAAAATAAAATAAAAAGTTATTTGACTTTCTATGGATTGAATTAATTCTAATAAGTGTTTGTGGAGCAAAACTCATGAGTGATTGAAAGATTTAGAACTCTTGAATCTTTAATAAGGTACGCAATCTTAGTTCGAAACACCATCTGGAATAAAATTGATTCCATAAGCATTTTTACACTACACATTTGCACTAACTCTTAGTTGTGGATATAAACTATGATTCGAGCAATTTCAAAAAAAAAAGTTTAAGAAAGAAGAAGAAAAAAGTTGAAAAAATAACTTCTTCAATATTGTCCATTGAACAAAATAACTGGGTATCCAAGCTTCAAGAAGCATCGATATTCACATTGAAAAGTGTGATGGATAAAAACAACTTGACTAGTCTAATTTTGTGGCCTTTGTTACTCGAGTTAGTAAGCCCTTATGGGTGTCTCTACACCTAGTTCCCTAAAGCCAACTGGTTTTGGAGTCATTGGTCCAACGCTCTACATGGGTAACTCTAGAAAGCCTAAGAAAACGAGATATTGCACAAGTCAAGAAAAAAAAATGATTTTGCTTGATTTTTATGGTAAAAATTCTTACTAAGAGTTGCATTATATGCACATACATGCATTTACATGGAATTAATTTTTTTGAAGGATGGTGTCAAATTAAAGATTGAGTATTTTTGATAAAGTGAAAGTGTGATTTTGAATTTAATCTTACTTTTGTATAATGTCCATGGATATTTAGAAGTTTTTTTTCAATTTCATAACTTGTTGAACTCAAAAATATTTTTGAATTTTCGCTACAAGAAAACATGTTATCTCTGGCGGAATTAAATCCGACGGAATGTATTCGGTCGAGGTTAATATAAGATCGACTGAATATTACGTCGATAGTAATTTCATCGACTTTAGGCTATACTCGACGGATATCCGTCAGAATTAATTCCTCACCTTGGCGCCAAGATTTCCCGCTAGCGTAGTATTAAGGTCGACGAAATATGTGTTACTTTCGACAAAATAGTTCGTCGAAATTAGCTTAGAGTCGACGGATTTAAGGCCGACGGAATTCCATCGAAAATATGCTTTAAAACCTATCGTTTTCTCCATCCGCCTCAGTCTCTCAGTCTCTAACTCTCTCATCTCTCTCTCACTCTCCTCAATCTCTCATTCTCACATTTCTCATCACTCCAACCACCACTCTCTCATCTCGCATCACCACCTTCGACCACCACCTGCACCACCTCCATCCACCACCTGCGACCATAACCTGCGACCACCACCTCCGATCACCACCTGCGAGTAGCACCTCTGACCACCACCTGCTAGCACCACCTCCGACCACCGGCCTTTTACATTTCAGAACGATTTCTTATTAAGGTTAGGTTTAATTTATGTTTTAATTTTAGGAAAAAAAAATACTTTTATCCCACTATGGTTGTAGTGTTTTAAGTAATTAACCACTGTGCTTTTAAAATATTCAATTGACCCACTATGCTTTTTAAAAATTTACAATCAAGCCATTCCGTCCAATTTCTTGGACGAACGTTAAATAATTACACACGTGGCATTGAAAAAAAATAAAAATAAAAAATCATTATTTTCTGATGTGGCAACACACAAAAAATAATAAAATAAAATTATTGATTATGTGGCAGAAAATAATTAAAATAATAATAAAATTAAAATAAATATTTTAATTTATTTTTTAACAAGTCAAACCCACTTCATCTTCTTCCTCACCAAAATTATCCTCTCTCCTCCCACGGTCCCTCCTCCCACGAATCACGATCCTTCCCAAAAAGGTACCGAAATCAACAGCCACAAATTAGCATTTCTGTTTTTCACATTTGTTGAAGAAGAAAAAGAAATTCAGATCTGAATCTATAAATCTGAGATGGAGATGGATTTACGCATTTCTGTTTTTCACAACGAATCTCACTATATTCTATCGTATTGTTTCAGATCTAGATGTTACGTGTGTCTGCTTATTTTTTAATGTTTTTGATTGGATCTGAGATGTTAGATGTTACGTGGTACTTGATGGGTTGAGGATAGATGTTTAATGTTTTTAATGTCTGCTTATTTTTAATCTGAGATGTTAGATGTTACGTGGTACTAGATGGGTTGAGGATAGATGTGTAACGACCCCAAAATAGGTCCATTCCATCCAACCTATTCTGAGTCGCCAAATACATGGTATAGAAAACAACTGTAACTTTATTGCAACAATTGTCGTGCAAAATACAACAACACATATGCTATAAGTTTGGATACAAATATATACCAAATGTGACTCATGTTCCAACCGTGGACATCACCTCACAATGACACCTTACATAAAGGTATAGTCAAAAACTGTTTTAGAAATTAGAATCTTTGGGAAGTGCTCAAGGAAACCTTCGTACATGGGAGGCCATGCGTCTAGGTTATGATAGATATCATATGGCCACATAATTATCCTTGGTTGACCCAATAGACCCCAAAGAAAAACGAGAAGATTACTATCATATTCTTCCCAATGGTGAGTCTTCTCTTGACATATCATTATCTCTACTGTCTCAAATTGAGAATTATACTTCAAACAAACACCAAGATTATATAGGTAGTGCTCGTATATATACTCAGCAAGTGGATGAGCACATCCCTGTCTCATGATGACACGAGGTTGTATGTCGTTAGACATCTTGTATGATAGTGGCAAACCACATTTCCAACGTTGGGTTCGCCTCACCCTATTTGATTCACCAAATATAACTACTAAATGATGACCACCGTTCTATTCCCTTGTTACCCCCGCTCGACCCAGCTACACTCTTATTACCTGAAAGGAATTGTGAAGCAAAAGGGTGAGCACAACTAGCTCAGTAAAGAATATCATGACTAAAGATAATTAAATTATCAATAGCCTTCATCAATAATAAATCAGAGATTTAGAACATATGGTAAATGATAAAAATTTCAACCATAGTTGCAGCGGAACGAGCAATCCATTAGAAGAGTCAAATAGACTATAAAGTCTATTATCTTCTCCATGTTAAAAATCCACCAACAATGTTTTATCCCTGTAACATCAATCAACAATTCTGGTCCACAATCATATGAATAACTCATAATCATAACTGTAGTTCAAAATTCCTCTTCTCATCCAGGACGAAGATAATTTTCATCACCTATCTTTACCTGAAACATCAAAGATCATAGTTACACCAAATCACATTTCCTGTTCATAATCATACTAATAACTTCATCTTTGCACTACAGCCAAAGATATTCATTTGTATCACCAGTTGGTCATGTTCATCTCAACACCTGCTCATCTTTGCACTACTGGCCAAAGATATTCAACAACATGTCATCTTTGCACTACGGCCAAAGATATTCATCAACAATTCATATTTGCACTACAGGCCAAAGATATTCCTCAACAGTTCATATTTGCACTACGGCCAAATATATTCATCAACAGTTCATATTTGCACTACAGGCCAAATATATTAATATCTCAAAGAAATATATAATCATTTCAGAATTTATATAAACAATAATTATAACCATGTTGATCAATTCACCTTTGCACTTAAGCTAAAGATATTCACTTATAAATTCAATGGTCATGATCATACCAGTCAACAATTCAACTTTGCACTACTGGCCAAAGAGAACCCATAGTCTCGATCATACCAATAATCTACCCATCTTTACACTCAAGTGAAAGAGAATTTCAACATCAGGGTTATAAAAATGCTATATATGATAATAAAAATAATATGATCAACATATAGTTTTAATCTCAAGAGTAATATTCATAAACCAACTATAATTTGGTCAGAAAAAGAGAATAGTAACTCCTGAATAGTAACTCATAAATAGTAACTCGTGTATAGTAAACTCGACACAAAAAGGTAGAAATTCCCCAATAAAATACATACCAATATTTCGGTATAATGATATTGAAAGAATAATATTCTTAAGCTTATAAACAATTTATTTAAATTGTTTACACTTTACTAATTAATGCATTTAATCATCATAAAATGTCAACTCTTAAGATTTCATCATCAATAACCAAAATTCTCATCAAAAATCTGCATATACCTCATATATAGGATTCTCAAGCCATAAAATCCTATTTTCTAATTTTCTTACTTCACATAACATATTTAATTCATTTTCTCATAACTAGACTATTTTCATGAAAAATACCAAATTCGTTTCAAAAATATTTCTTTTCTGGGATTTAGCATAATATAGTCCCATAGTGAACATATATTTTTCTCAGAATTTTTAAAATTCATTTACTATTTTTCATATGGCCAAAACAGCCGAATATTTAAACATTTATCAAAAATTGTACTTTTATCTAAAAATTCTGAAATTCACAGAGCATACTCCTATCATATACATGTACTCCCAATAAAAATTTCATCAATTTTGGAGTTAACCACAAGGAATTATAAGCGGTTACTTTTAAAATAGTCTTTTCTCATAAAATTCATAACTCTCAATCTATACATCCAAAAATCACCATTTTTGGACACAATCAAGAAAACTCATCAAAATATCATTTCAAATTTTTTCAGAATTTTTGAAGGTCAGAAAAATTATGAAACTGGAAAATATAACAACTCTTAAAATCCCTTACTATCCCTTACCTCAAAAGAGCAGCACTTCTGACTGGATATCGGATATGACGCTAAAGGAAACTTGCACTGATGAATACCAACTCACCAAGTATCTAAATACTCACAAAATATGCTTCATAATATAGAGAGAGAAAGAGAGAAAGCTTATGTTTCTGGTGTGATTTTCAATTCTAACTTAGCCCTCTATTTATAGGAAAATTTTGGTAGGTTTGACCTGCAACCTGATGGCTTTACCTGCTACTATTCCCACCCACCATATTTGAAATATAATTCAGCACATTTCTTCACCAACCACAAGTGGGGCCTGTAACGACCCCAAAATAGGTCCATTCCACCCAACCCATTCTGAGTCGCCAATTACATGGTACAGAAAACAACTACAACTTTATTACAACAATTGTCGTGCAAAATACAACAACACATATGCTGTGATTTTGGATACAAATATATACCAAATGTGACTCATGATCCAACCGTGGACATCACCTCACAATGACACCTTACATAAAGGTATAGTCAAAAACTGTTTTAGAAATTAGAATCTTTGGGAAGTGCTCAAGGAAACCTTCGTACATGGGAGGCCACGCGTCTAGGTTATGATAGATATCATATGGCCACAAAATTATCCTTGGTTGACCCAATAGACCCCAAAGAAAAACGAGAAGATTACTATCATATTCTTCCCAATGGTGAGTCTTCTCTTGACTTATCATTATCTCCACTGTCTCTAATTGAGAATTATACTTCAAACAAACACCAAGATTATATAGGTAGTGCCCATAGATATACTCAGCAAGTGGATGAGCACATCCCTGTCTTATGATGACACGAGGTTGTATGTCATTAGACATCTTGTATGATAGTGGCAAACCACCCTTCCAACGTTGGGTACACCTTACCCTATTGGATTCACCAAATATAACTACTAAATGAACTTTTCTATACTGCTTCGGGAGAACATCCACAGCTAGAGACCACCGTTCTATTTCCCCGTTACCCTCGCTCGACCCAGCTACACTCTTATTACCTGAAAGGAATTGTGAAGCAAAAGGGTGAGCACAACTAGCTCAGTAAAGAATATCATGACTAAAGATAATTAAATTATCAATAGCCTTCATCAATAATAAATCAGAGATTTAGAACATATGGTAAATGATAAAAATTTCAACCATAGTTGCAGCGGAACGAGCAATCCATTAGAAGAGTCAAATAGACTATAAAGTCTATTATCTTCTCCATGTTAAAAATCCATCAACAATATTTTATCCATGTAACCTCACTCAACAGTTCCTTTCCACAATCATATGAATAACTCATAATCATAATTGTGACTATAAATTTTTCTTCGCACCCAGGACGAAGAATATTTTCATCACCTGTCTTTACCTGAAACATCAAAGATCATGGTTATACCAAATCACAGTTCCTGTTTATAATCATACTAACAAATCCATCTTTGCACTACGGGCCAAAGATATTCATCAACAAACCATCTTTGCACTACGGGCCAAAGATATTCAACAACAGTTCATCTTTGCACTACAGGCCAAAGATATTCATCAACAAACCATCTTTGCACTACGGGCCAAAGATATTCAACAACAGTTCATCTTTGCACTACAGGGCAAAGATATTCATCAACAGACCATCTTTGCACTACATGCCAAAGATATTCATCAACAATTCATATTTGCACTACAGGCCAAATATATTCATATCTCAAAGAAATATATAATCATTTCAGAATTTATATAAACAATAATTATAACCATGTTGATCAATTCACCTTTGCACTTAAGCTTAAGATATTCAATTATAAATTCAATGGTCATGATCATACCAGTCACAATTCAACTTTGCACTACAGGCCAAAGAGAACCCTAGTCATGATCATACCAATAATCTACCCATCTTTACACTCCAGTGAAAGAGAATTTCAACATCAGGGCTATAAAAATGTTATATATGATGATAAAAATAATATGATCAACATATAGTTTTAATCTCAAGAGTAATATTCGTAACTCATGAATAGTAAATCGTGAATAGTAACTCATGAATAGTAACTCCGACACAAAAGATAGAAATTCCACAATAAAATACATACCAATATTTCGGTATAATGATATTGAAAGAATAACATTTCATAAATTTATAAATAATTTATTTTAATTGTTTACACTTTACTAATTAATGCATTTAATCATCATAAAATGCTAACTCTTACAATTTCATCATCAATAATCAAAACCCTCATAAAAAATCTGCATATACCTCATATAGGATTCTCAAGTCATAAAATCCTATTTTCCAATTTTCTTACTTCACAAAACATATTTAATTCATTTACTCATAACTAGACTATTTTTATGAAAAATACCAAATCAGTCCCAAAAATATTTCTTTTCTGAGATTTAGCATAATATAGTCCCATAGTGAACATATATTTTTCTCAGAATTTTTAAAAGTCATTTACTATTTTTCATATGGCCAAAACAACCGAATATTTAGACATTTATCAAAAATTGTACTTTTGTCTAAAAATTCTGAAATTTACAGAGTATACTTCTATCATATACATGTACTCCCAAAAAAATTTCATCAATTTTGGAGTTAACCACAAGGAATTATAAGCTGTTACTTCTAAAATAGTATTTTCTCATAAAATTCATAACTCTCAATCTATACATCCAAAAATCACTATTTTTGGACATAATCAAGAAAACTCATCAAAATATCATTTCAAATTTTTCCAGAATTTTTGAAGATCAAAAAAATTACGAAACTGAAAATCATAACAACCCTTAAAATCCCTTAATATCCCTTACTATCCCTTACTATCCCTTACAATCCCTTACCTCAAAAGAGCAGTACTTCTGGCTGGATATCGGATATGATGCTGAAGGAAACTTGCACTGAATAGCAACTCTCAAAGTATCTAAATACTCACAAAATATGCTTCATAATATAGAGAGAGAAAGAGAGAAAGCTTATGTTTCTGGTGTGATTTTCAATTCTAACTTAGCCCTCTATTTATAGGAAAATTTTGGTAGGTTTGACCTGCAACCTGATGGCTTTACCTGCTACTATTCCCACCCACCACATTTGAAATATAATTCAGCACATTTCTTCACCAACCACAAGTGGGGCCCACCAATTCTAGAATTTTCCACCAAAATGATAAACTCCGAAAATTCAACAATTTCTGAACCAGTCATCTCGTAAAATTCATAATAAATCATACGTTCATTTTTAACGGTTCAAAATTTGTGGGCATATACTCAACTTATATATGTATAACATATCCAAAAATTACCATGATCCAACGGTCGGATTAAAAATTATAACCCCCGCAAAATATCTCAAAAATCCTGATTTTTAATACCTCCATTCCGACAAAAATACGGATAAAAACCTCAACATTAACTCCTTCATTTTTAACCACAAAAATATATCCCTCGTTTATATCCACATAAAATAAATATTTTCTTATCATATGAATCAATAATTAATTATTCACAAATAATATTACAGAATCACATTTATGACAACCAGGCCGTTCCCAGGAAAGAGGGGGCTTTCCAATAAGAATTTCTCCTTACTGGCGCGCAATTAGATGACCAAACCTCTCCTTAGACAGAACTTTCTAGACATTGCCAATAATGCTATCTAATAATATTATTCAAATAATATGAATTATTGATCTGATAATAGAAAATACTGTGCAGCAACAATTATTGAAACAATAATAATATAAAATATCAACGCAGCAATTATTGAATCAATAACATAAAATATTGAACAGTAATTACTGTGACAATTATTCAGTAGTGCCTTCTTACGTAAGAATCAATAATTTCAAAAATACTGTGCAATACCGTGTGCTACTGTGCAATAACGCGTATTACTGTAATTTAACCATCGGGTATTCCAACAGTGTTAACGGTAACAACTACGCCGTTATTTGTAAAAACTCAAATTTGTCGTTTTCCTTCACCCGACAGTTATTCGTTATGGGGCCCACAAATGACTGCGCCGTCGTACGAATATTCCCCGACAGAAAGAATATTCCACGACCAAACGAATATTCCCCGACAACAATGATTATTTTATAACCATTTGCTTATTTTGAAAAAAAAAATTCATATTTCACCCATAACTTTAAACTTTTATCAATTTAACCATTTACTGAATAGTAATTATAAGAAAAATTGAATACTTTTATTTCATAAAATTCGGGGTCTTACAATCTCCCCTCCTTATGAAATTTCGTCCTCAAAATTTACGTACCTGGTATTTCAAAGAGTTGAGAATACCTTGATTTCATTTCAGATTCCATCTTCCCTGTCATCATGATTTCTCCATCGCTCATCTCCTGTATTTCAAATATCATTCTAGAATACAGCTTCAAAACAAGGGTTAATTTAACAAATTAACATATCACATAATATCCCGATATTATGACTGACCAATAAATAAGCTTAGGTAGGACACACTAGCGAAGGATTTACTCATCTCTCACCTCCTAGTTTTATTCCTCGATCTCCGCCATAGATCATATCCCCAAGCTCTGATACCAAATGTAACTCTGGACACCAACCTATGTCAGCACCTTACATTGATACCTATCAGTTTGCCACCGCAGAACGGCGTCCCCTACGGAGAGTCTGGCTTCGGTGCATCCCCCATCAACAGGAAGTCACCAGCGAGAGGCTCGGGGCTCTTTACTTATAGCTCTGATACCAAATGTAACTCTGGACACCAACCTATGTCAGCACCTTACATTGATACCTATCAGTTTGCCACCGCAGAACGACGTCCCCTACGGAGAGTCTGGCTTCGGTGCATCCCCCATCAACAGGAAGTCACCAGCGAGAGGATCGGGGCTCTTTACTTATAGCTCTGATACCAAATGTAACGACCCCAAAATAGGTCCATTCCACCCAACCCATTCTGAGTCGCCAATTACATGGTACAGAAAACAACTACAACTTTATTACAACAATTGTCGTGCAAAATACAACAACACATATGCTGTGATTTTGGATACAAATATATACCAAATGTGACTCATGATCCAACCGTGGACATCACCTCACAATGACACCTTACATAAAGGTATAGTCAAAAACTGTTTTAGAAATTAGAATCTTTGGGAAGTGCTCAAGGAAACCTTCGTACATGGGAGGCCACGCGTCTAGGTTATGATAGATATCATATGGCCACAAAATTATCCTTGGTTGACCCAATAGACCCCAAAGAAAAACGAGAAGATTACTATCATATTCTTCCCAATGGTGAGTCTTCTCTTGACTTATCATTATCTCCACTGTCTCTAATTGAGAATTATACTTCAAACAAACACCAAGATTATATAGGTAGTGCCCATAGATATACTCAGCAAGTGGATGAGCACATCCCTGTCTTATGATGACACGAGGTTGTATGTCATTAGACATCTTGTATGATAGTGGCAAACCACCCTTCCAACGTTGGGTACACCTTACCCTATTGGATTCACCAAATATAACTACTAAATGAACTTTTCTATACTGCTTCGGGAGAACATCCACAGCTAGAGACCACCGTTCTATTTCCCCGTTACCCTCGCTCGACCCAGCTACACTCTTATTACCTGAAAGGAATTGTGAAGCAAAAGGGTGAGCACAACTAGCTCAGTAAAGAATATCATGACTAAAGATAATTAAATTATCAATAGCCTTCATCAATAATAAATCAGAGATTTAGAACATATGGTAAATGATAAAAATTTCAACCATAGTTGCAGCGGAACGAGCAATCCATTAGAAGAGTCAAATAGACTATAAAGTCTATTATCTTCTCCATGTTAAAAATCCATCAACAATATTTTATCCATGTAACCTCACTCAACAGTTCCTTTCCACAATCATATGAATAACTCATAATCATAATTGTGACTATAAATTTTTCTTCGCACCCAGGACGAAGAATATTTTCATCACCTGTCTTTACCTGAAACATCAAAGATCATGGTTATACCAAATCACAGTTCCTGTTTATAATCATACTAACAAATCCATCTTTGCACTACGGGCCAAAGATATTCATCAACAAACCATCTTTGCACTACGGGCCAAAGATATTCAACAACAGTTCATCTTTGCACTACAGGCCAAAGATATTCATCAACAAACCATCTTTGCACTACGGGCCAAAGATATTCAACAACAGTTCATCTTTGCACTACAGGGCAAAGATATTCATCAACAGACCATCTTTGCACTACATGCCAAAGATATTCATCAACAATTCATATTTGCACTACAGGCCAAATATATTCATATCTCAAAGAAATATATAATCATTTCAGAATTTATATAAACAATAATTATAACCATGTTGATCAATTCACCTTTGCACTTAAGCTTAAGATATTCAATTATAAATTCAATGGTCATGATCATACCAGTCACAATTCAACTTTGCACTACAGGCCAAAGAGAACCCTAGTCATGATCATACCAATAATCTACCCATCTTTACACTCCAGTGAAAGAGAATTTCAACATCAGGGCTATAAAAATGTTATATATGATGATAAAAATAATATGATCAACATATAGTTTTAATCTCAAGAGTAATATTCGTAACTCATGAATAGTAAATCGTGAATAGTAACTCATGAATAGTAACTCCGACACAAAAGATAGAAATTCCACAATAAAATACATACCAATATTTCGGTATAATGATATTGAAAGAATAACATTTCATAAATTTATAAATAATTTATTTTAATTGTTTACACTTTACTAATTAATGCATTTAATCATCATAAAATGCTAACTCTTACAATTTCATCATCAATAATCAAAACCCTCATAAAAAATCTGCATATACCTCATATAGGATTCTCAAGTCATAAAATCCTATTTTCCAAT
Source organism: Panax notoginseng (assembly GCA_016801055.1). Taxonomy (NCBI): domain Eukaryota; kingdom Viridiplantae; phylum Streptophyta; class Magnoliopsida; order Apiales; family Araliaceae; genus Panax; species Panax notoginseng. The sequence continues at coordinate 20,611,194 of CM029019.1, read as the reverse complement.
TTTCTTACTTCACAAAACATATTTAATTCATTTACTCATAACTAGACTATTTTTATGAAAAATACCAAATCAGTCCCAAAAATATTTCTTTTCTGAGATTTAGCATAATATAGTCCCATAGTGAACATATATTTTTCTCAGAATTTTTAAAAGTCATTTACTATTTTTCATATGGCCAAAACAACCGAATATTTAGACATTTATCAAAAATTGTACTTTTGTCTAAAAATTATGAAATTTACAGAGTATACTTCTATCATATACATGTACTCCCAAAAAAATTTCATCAATTTTGGAGTTAACCACAAGGAATTATAAGCTGTTACTTCTAAAATAGTATTTTCTCATAAAATTCATAACTCTCAATCTATACATCCAAAAATCACTATTTTTGGACATAATCAACAAAACTCATCAAAATATCATTTTAAATTTTTCCAGAATTTTTGAAGATCAGAAAAATTACGAAACTGAAAATCATAACAACCCTTAAAATCCCTTAATATCCCTTACTATCCCTTACTATCCCTTACAATCCCTTACCTCAAAAGAGCAGTACTTCTGGCTGGATATCGGATATGATGCTGAAGGAAACTTGCACTGAATAGCAACTCTCAAAGTATCTAAATACTCACAAAATATGCTTCATAATATAGAGAGAGAAAGAGAGAAAGCTTATGTTTCTGGTGTGATTTTCAATTCTAACTTAGCCCTCTATTTATAGGAAAATTTTGGTAGGTTTGACCTGCAACCTGATGGCTTTACCTGCTACTATTTCCACCCACCACATTTGAAATATAATTCAGCACATTTCTTCACCAACCACAAGTGGGGCCCACCAATTCTAGAATTTTCCACCAAAATGATAAACTCCGAAAATTCAACAATTTCTGAACCAGTCATCTCGTAAAATTCATAATAAATCATACGTTCATTTTTAACGGTTCAAAATTTGTGGGCATATACTCAACTTATATATGTATAACATATCCAAAAATTACCATGATCCAACGGTCGGATTAAAAATTATAACCCCCGCAAAATATCTCAAAAATCCTGATTTTTAATACCTCCATTCCGACAAAAATACGGATAAAAACCTCAACATTAACTCCTTCATTTTTAACCACAAAAATATATCCCTCGTTTATATCCACATAAAATAAATATTTTCTTATCATATGAATCAATAATTAATTATTCACAAATAATATTACAGAATCACATTTATGACAACCAGGCCGTTCCCAGGAAAGAGGGGGCTTTCCAATAAGAATTTCTCCTTACTGGCGCGCAATTAGATGACCAAACCTCTCCTTAGACAGAACTTTCTAGACATTGCCAATAATGCTATCTAATAATATTATTCAAATAATATGAATTATTGATCTGATAATAGAAAATACTGTGCAGCAACAATTATTGAAACAATAATAATATAAAATATCAACGCAGCAATTATTGAATCAATAACATAAAATATTGAACAGTAATTACTGTGACAATTATTCAGTAGTGCCTTCTTACGTAAGAATCAATAATTTCAAAAATACTGTGCAATACCGTGTGCTACTGTGCAATAACGCGTATTACTGTAATTTAACCACCGGGTATTCCAACAGTGTTAACGGTAACAACTACGCCGTTATTTGTAAAAACTCAAATTTGTCGTTTTCCTTCACCCGACAGTTATTCGTTATGAGGCCCACAAATGGCTGCGCCGTCGTACGAATATTCCCCGACAGAAAGAATATTCCACGACCAAACGAATATTCCCCGACAACAATGATTATTTTATAACCACTTGCTTATTTTGAAAAAAAAAATTCATATTTCACCCATAACTTTAAACTTTTATCAATTTAACCATTTACTGAATAGTAATTATAAGAAAAATTGAATACTTTTATTTCATAAAATTCGGGGTCTTACAGGGCCCACCAATTCTAGAATTTTTCACCAAAATGATAAACTCCGAAAATTCAACAATTTCTGAACCAGTCATCTTGTAAAATTCATAATAAATCATACGTTCATTTTTAACGGTTCAAAATTTGTGGACATATACTCAACTTATATATGTATAACATATCCAAATATTACCACGATCCAACGGTCGGATTAAAAATTATAACCCTCGCAAAATATCTCAAAAATCCTAATTTTTAATACCTCCATTCCGACAAAAATACTGATAAAAACCTCAATATTAACTCCTTTATTTTTAACCACAAAAATATATCCCTCGTTTATATCCACATAAAATAAATATTTCCTTATCATATGAATCAATAATTAATTATTCACAAATAATATTACAGAATCACATTTATGACAACCAGGCCGTTCCCAGGAAAGAGGGGGCTTTCCAATAAGGATTTCTCCTTACTAGCGCGCAATTAGATGACCAAACCTCTCCTTAGACAGAACTTTCTAGACATTGCCAATAATGCTATCTAATAATATTATTCAAATAATATGAATTATTGATCTGATAATAGAAAATATTGTGCAGCAACAATTATTGAAACAACAATAATATAAAATATCAACGCAGCAATTATTGAATCAATAAAATAAAATATTGAACAGTAATTACTGTAACAATTATTGAGTAGTGTCTTCTTACGTAAGAATTAATAATTTCAAAAATACTATGCAATACCGTGTGCTACTGTGTAATAACGCGTATTACTGTATTTTAACCACAGGGTATTCCAACAGTGTTAACGGTAACAACTACGCCGTTATTTGTAAAAACTCAAATTTGTCGTTTTCTTCACCTGACAGTTATTCGTTATGGGGCCCACAAATAGCTGCGCCATCGTAGGAATATTCCCCGACAGAAAGAATATTCCACGACCAAACGAATATTTCCCGACAACAATGATTATTTTATAACCACTTGCTTATTTTGAAAAAAAATTCATATTTCACCCATAACTTTAAACTTTTATCAATTTAACCATTTACTGAATAGTAATTATAAGAAAAATTGAATACTTTTATTTCATAAAATTCGGGGTCTTACAAGATGTGTTTAATGTTCAAATAATTTGGTGTTCTTGGGTGGTCTGATTATGAATGGTCGACCCTATTCTACTTCCCGGATTTCATGGTGCCTGCCGGATTTCATGGTGCCTGCCGGACTTCATGGTGCTGCCGGATTTCATGGTGCCCACCGGACTTCACAGTTACTAATGATTATTGCAGAACCTCATATAGCACAAAATTCAACAATATAGATGCTAAATTTAATTTATTTTTGTAATGGTTTCTTATCATCTAATGTGTTGATTTCTTTCTCTTGATTTTTCCTCCAACTGTTCTTGTTTTTATGTACACGTAGAAATTACTGATAAGCAGATCAAGAATAACGACGATTATAAATATTAATATTATAATCATAAAAAGAAAAAGATTATAAATATTTAGGTAAAGAAAAAGAAAGAAAATAAAACATAAAAATATTTTTATTTAAAAAAAATTTATAAGTATTTTAAAACATAAAAGTATTTTTATTTTTAAAATAAAACATACATATTATGAATATTATAATATTAATTTTTATTTTAATTTTTATTAATATTATACATATTATAAATATTTAGGTAAAGAAAAAGAAAGAAAGTAAAATATAAAAATAATTTTATTTTAAAAAATTTTATAAATATTTTAAAACATAAAAGTATTTTTATTTTTATTTTTAAAATAAAAAATACATATTATGAATATTATAATATTAATTTTTATTAATATTATACATATTATAAATATTTAGGTAAAGAAAAAGAAAGAAAGTAAAATATAAAAATATTTTTATTTTAAAATTTTTTATAAGTATTTTAAAACATAAAAGTATTTTTGTTTTTATTTTTAAAATAAAACATACATATTATGAATATTATAATATTAATTTTTATTAATATTATACATATTATAAATATTTAGGTAAAGAAAAAGAAAAAAAATAAAATATAAAAATATTTTTAAAATCACAGTGGGCCAATTACTTTTTTTTAAAGTGCAGTGGCTCAATAGTATAAAAAATTTGGCTGACTGGCTTGCCACATCAGAAAATAATAATTTTTAAATTTTTTTTCAATGCCAAGTGTGTAATTATTTAACGTCCGTCCAAGAAATTGGACGGAATGACTTGATTGTAATTTTTTAAAAAGCATAGTGGGTCAATTAAATATTTTAAAAGCACAGTGGTTAATTGCTTAAAACACTACAACCACATTGGGGTAAAAGTGCTTTTTGCCTTTAATTTTAGAATTTTGATTGTGTTGTATATGTGTAATTTTAGCTACTGAGTTGGGAAATTAATGGAAATTAGTATAAAAGCTTCGTAAATTAACTACTGATTGTGCTGTATTGTGGCTACTGATTTATGTTTTCATGTATTTATGTATTCATGAAATTGGCTACTGATCATTTGTGTAACGACCCCAAAACAGGTCCATTCCATCCAACCTATTCTGAGTCGCCAAATACATGGTACAGAAAATAAATACAACTTTATTACAATAATTGTCGTATTAAATACAACAACACATATGCTGTGAGTTTGGATACAAATATATACCAAATGTGACACATGTCCCAACCGTGGGCAGCACCTCACAGTGGCACCTTACATAAAGCTATAGTCAAAGACTGTTTTAGAAATTAGAATCTTTGGGAAGTGCTCAAGAAAACCTTTGTACATCGGAGGCCATGCTTCTAGGTTGTGATAGACATCATATGGTCACAGAATTATCCTTGGTTGACCCAATATACCCCAAAGAAAAACGGGAAGATTACTATCATATTCTTCCCAATGGTGAGTCTTCTCTTGACTTATCATTATCTCCACTGTCTTTAATCGTGAATTATACTTCAAACAAAAATCAAGATTATATAGGTAGTGCTCGTAGATATACTCAGCAAGTGGATGAGTACAATCCTGTCTTATGATGACACGAGGTTGTATATCATTAGACATCTTGTATGATAGTGGCAAAACACCCTTCCAACGTTGGGTTCGCTTCACCCTAGATGATTCACAAAATATAACTCCTAAATGATGACCATCGTTCTATTTCCCTGTTACCCCCGCTCGACCCAGCTATACTCTTATTACCTGAAAGGAATTGTGAACAGAAGGGTGAATACAACTAGCCCAGTAAAGAATATCATGACTAAAGATAAATAAATTATCAATAGTCTTCATCAGTAATAAATCAGAGATTTAGAACATATAGTAGATGATAAAAATTTTCAACCATAGTTGCAGTGGAACGTGCAATTCATTAGAAGAGTCAAATAGACCATAAAGTCTATTATCTTCTCCATGTTAAAAATCTACCACCAATATTTTATCCCTGTAACATCACTCAACAGTTCCTTTCCACAATCATATGAATAACTCATAATCATAATTATTATTCTAAATTTTTCTTCGCACCCAGGACGAAGAATATTTTCATCACCTGTCTTTATCTGAAACATCAAAGATCATGGTTATACCAAATCACAGTTCCTGTTCATAATCATACTAATAAATCCATATTTGCACTACGGCCAAAGATATTCAACAACTGTTCATCTTTGCACTACAGGCCAAAGATATTCATAAACAGACCATCTTTGCACTACAGGCCAAAGATATTCAACAACCGTTCATCTTTGCACTACAGGCCAAAGATATTCATCAACAGACCATCTTTGCACTACAGGCCAAAGATATTCAACAACAGTTCATCTTTGTACTACAGGCCAAAGATATTCATCAATAATTCATCTTTGCACTACGGCCAAAGATATTCATCAACAATTCATCTTTGCACTACAGGCCAAAGATATTCCTCAACAGTTCATATTTACACTATAGGCCAAATATATTAATCAACAGTTCATATTTGCACTACATGCCAAATATATTAATATCTCAAAGAAATATATAATCATTTCAGAATTTATATAAACAATAATTATAACCATGTTGATCATTTCACCTTTGCACTTAAGCTAAAGATATTCAATTATAAATTCAATGGTCATGATCATACCAGTCAACAATTCAACTTTGCACTACTGGCCAAAGAGAATACATAGTCATGATCATACCAATAATTTACCCATCTTTACACTCAAGCGAAAGAGAATTTCAACATCAAGGTTATAAAAATGTTTTATATGATAATAAAAATAATATGATCAAAATATGAATTTAATTTTAAGAGCAATATTCATAAATCAACTATAATTTAGTTAGAAAAAGAAACCAATTTTGTCGTGAATAGTAACTCGTGAATAGTAACTCATGAATAGTAACTCGTGAATAGTAACTCATGAATAGTAACTCATGAATAGTAACCCCGACATGAAAAAGGTAAAAATTCCACAATAATATACATACCAATATTTTGGTATTATGATATTGAAAGAATAATATTTCTTAAGCTTATAAATAATTTATTTAAATTGTTTACACTTTACTAATTAATGCATTTAATCATCATAAAATGCCAACTCTTAAGATTTCATCATCAATAACCAAAACCCTCATCAAAAATCTGCATATACCTAATATAGGATTCTCAAGCCATAAAATTCTATTTTCCAATTTTCTTACTTCACATAACATATTTAATTCATTTTCTCATAACTAGTCTATTTTCATGAAAAATACCAAATCAGTTCCAAAAATATTTCTTTTTTGAGATTTAGCAGAATATAGTCTCATATTGAACATATATTTTTTTCAGAATTTTTAAAACACATTTACTATTTTTCATATGGCCAAAACCGCCGAATATTTAGACATTTATCATAAATTGTATTTTTATCCAAAAATTCTGAAATTCACAGAACACTGATGTTATATAGACATACTTCCAATAAAAATTTCATCAATTTTAGAGTTAACCACAAGGAGTTATAAGCGGTTACTTTTAAAATAGTCTTTTCCCGTAAAATTCATAACTCTTAATCTATACATCCAAAAATCACTATTTTTGGATACAATCAATAAAACTCATCAAAATATCATTTCAAATTTTTCCAGAATTTTCTGAAGGACGGAAGAAGTACGAACTGAAAAATATAATAACCCTTAAAATCCCTTATCTCAAAAGTGCAGTATTTCTGACTCGAATGCAAAGCCGAAGGAAACTTGCACTGAATAGCAACTCTCAAAGTATCTAAATACTCACAAAATATGCTTCATAATATAGAGAGAGAAAGAGAGAAAGCTTATGTTTCTCGTGTGATTTTCAATTCTAACTTAGCCCTCTATTTATAGGAAAATGTTAGCACGCCGAAGCAGACTTAACATGCAACCTGATGGCTTTACCTGCTATTATTCCCACCCACCACATTTGAATAAAAAATTTAGCATATTTCTTCACCAACCAAGAGTGGGGCCCACTAATTCTAGAATTTTCCACCAAAATGATTAACTCCAAAAATTCAACAATTTCTGAACCAGTCATCTCGTAAAATTCATAACAAATCATACGTTCATTTTTAACGGTTCAAAATTTGTGGACATATACTCAATTTATATATGTATAACATATCCAAAAATCACAACGATCTAACGGTCGGATTAAAAATTATAACCCCCACAATATATCTCAAAAATCCTGATTGATTTTTAATACCTCCATTCCGACTAAAATACTGATAAAACACCTCAACATTAACTCCTTCATTTTTAACCACAAAATATATCCAACATTTATATTCACGTAAAATAAATATTTTCTTATCATATAAATCAATAATTAATTATTCACAAATAATATCACAGAATCACAATTATGACAACCAGGCAGTTTTCAGGAAAGAGGGGGCTTTCCAATAAGAATTTCTCCTTACTGGCGCGCAATTAGGTGACCAAACCTCTCCTTAGACAGAACTTTTTAGACATTGTCAATAATGTTATCTAATAATATTATTCAAATAATATGAATTATTGATCAGATAATAGGAAATACTGTGCAGTAACAATTATTGAACAACAATAATATAAAATTTTAACGTAACAATTATTGAATCAATAAAATAAAATATTGAACAGTAATTACTGTAACAATTATTGAGTAGTGCCTTCTTTCGTAAGAATCAATAATTAGTGCAATACCGCGTGCTACTGTATTTTAACCACCAGGTATTCCAACAGTATTAACGGTAACAACTACGCCGTTAGTTATAAACAACTTATACTTGTCGTTTTCTTCATCCAATCGCTTTCCGTTATGGGGCCCACACAAGGCTGCGTCGTTGTACGAATATTCCCCGACAGAAAGAACATTCCACGACCAAACGAATATTCCCCGATAACAATGAATATTTTATAATCATTTGTGTATTTTGAAAAAAAATCATATATCACCTTTAACTTTAACATTTATTAATTTAACCATTTTACTGAATAGTAATTATAAGAAAAATTGAATACTTTTATTTCATAAAATTCGGGGTCTTACAATCTCACCTCCTTATAAAATTTAGTCCTCGAAATTTACGTACATGGCATTTCAAAGAGTTGAGAATACCTTCCTTTCATTTCATATTCCATCTTCCCTGTCATCATAATTTCTCCATTGCTCATCTCCTGTATTTCAAATATCATTCTAGAATACAGCTTCAAAACAAGGGTTAATTTAACAAATTAACATATTCTACAATAGACGTTGTGCACTTGCAGTACATAATTTTATAACATCAAATTTCGTTACGCTGTACCTTCAGGCACGGGAAATTACTAGTCATTTTATAAGAGAGAAATTGAGTTCTAACGGCGGAGATCAGTTTGTTAGTAGTTTCGTACAGATGATCAAGTACTAGCAGATATACTAATCAAGGAACTTTGTTATTCCAAGTTATCATACATAATATTTAAAATTATTAGAGCATAATAGAACTTTATTATTCATAATATATTGGAGACAAACTTACATAGCTTATCGAAAGGATCTCGGACTCACAAAACTGAAATGTATCGGAAAATGATTCCTTTTTTGTTCATAAAAGGAGACAGACTTGTACGAATTAAGGTGAACTTAAGTGGATCTCTAGCTAGATTTAACATTAGGTTTGCTTTTGAACCAGTAGACACCTTTAGTTTTGTCACCTTCCTGATCTGCCTCAACATAGACATATTCCTTGGTTTCTCTCCACAATGCCTTGTAGAATGGTGTGCCATCGTAATTATAATAATCCCCTAACAATGGCTTGATTGCTTTGGTGGCCTCCTCTGCATGATAATGAGGGATGGTTGAGATCAAATGGTGGAGCACATGGGTGTCAGTTAAGTGGTGGAACACTTTGTTTAGGATTCCATAATCCCTGTCAATGGTGGCTAGAGCTCCCTTCAACCAGTTCCACTCAGAAGAATCATAGTGAGGCAACGACAAATGATTGTGATGCAGGAAACCTACTAGCACGAGAAACGCGCACAAAACAAATAATGGAGCTCCATATACTAACATAGCCCATGCAAATCCTTTTACTAGGGCAAAACGATATACCAAATAAGCAACAACAAGTAAACCAATATCAGACAAGAAGACTTGAACACGCTCGCTTTCAGTATACATAGGACTGTATGGGTAAAAGTGGCCTGTAAATCGATCATATTTATGTCCAGAAATATTTAGGGTCATGTATAAAGGATATCCTACGATAAGGTTGACTGCAATGACAAAAACTCGGCCAAGTGGGTTGTTGACATAACGGTAATGTGGTCGAATTGTGTCCTTGAATGGAGGGACATGATTTTCATCACTGTCGATGAAACAAGTGTTAGCATGGTGATGACGGTGGCTAATTTTAAAAGAAAAGTAAGGGACGAGGATAAGAGAATGAAGAATAAAGCCAACAGTGTCATTTACCCAGTGGTAGTCGCTAAAGGCATTGTGGCCGCATTCATGGCCTACAACCCATATGGCAAACATGAAACAACCTTGAACATACACATAAGCAGTCCATGCCAAGTAAGAGAGGGGTTTATAATTAGGAAGGAGAGGGATGTAGTTTGTGGCGACGTAGTAAAGAAGGAAGCAAACAATGAGGTCGTAAAAGGGGTAAGAGAGAGAGCGAATGAGCGAACGGTTGAAACAATGTGGTGGAATCGCTTTCTTTATGTCGGATAGGGTGAATGGAGGTTTTTCATGAGGAACTCAGTTGAAAATATTTTCGTTTCCACCTCTCTTGTCTTCACCAGTACCGGCAACCGGCATAAAGCAACCACCTTTACCCATTGTTCAAAGACAAAGGGACAATATGAACACTAATTTGCCTTCTGTTACTGCAAAGACAAGAGCAGAAACAAGAAGCAATATCTAAACTGATTTGGTAGCCTTTAGGTCTCTCATAAGTTCACTATATATACTTGCCCATCACGTGCATGCCCGCTACTGTATACGTATTCACAAACTTCCAATTATGACATAACGGCTGCGTCTCTCGGAATAAAGAAAGAAAGCAATAACCACCAAGAGAGTTTTATGTGAAATTTTCTATCATATGTTTCTAGATAAAGTACTTTTACGCTTTATTATATAATTTTTGTAACTATACTCTTTTTTTGGGTAATAAACGATACTCTTTTTTTTTTGCGCTAATAAACAAAACCTTGATTTATTAAATTTGCGCTAATATTTTTGTTCCTATAACAGTCAGTTTATTAAATTTGTTCAGGGCCTAAATTTTAAACTTATAACCTATATATACTTTAAAAGATAATACTCCCTCCATTTTAAAATATATATACAAAAAATTAAATAGTCAATTTGAGATCTTTTTAAATTTTAAATTAATATAATTTATTAAGAATTATCAGACAATAAATTTATAACTTTAATTGACTTTCAAAGTCTATAAAAGTCATATAATTGAAAACGGTGGGAGTATAATTTAGTAACGCACAAAATGAGTTAGTGAGATGCCACCTATCTAAAACGTCATATATAATACTTCTTACGCTATAAAATTAGAAATATATGCAGTATCTTAAATAAGTTTTTCTGTTAATAGTTTTCTAATTAATAGAAAATAATTATATATCTTTATAAATCATTTTGCAGTAATTTTAGATTTTTATAAAATAAATTTTAAAATTTGAAATATGGATGTTCAATTTTGAAACTAACATACGATAAGAGTTGTCGAGTACAGTATAGTAGAGACGCCAGTGGGAAGGTTCTTCGTCAACAATGACGGCATAAGACAACAATTAAGACTACTGAAATTGACTGGCTTCATCCATTAGTGACTTATTTTTACCTACCTTTGTAAATATGAAAGGAACTTTGAGCAAAAACGATCAATATAATTAGAAATAATTAATCTTGCATATTATATATGCACTTTAAAGATTTCGAGAATTAATAAATAAATATACTAAAAAAGAAAAAGAAATAAAAAAACTCGCGTTGGAAGAAATACTATAAGTTTTTAATATGATAAGTATTATTTAATTTTTAGATAAATTCATTTTCAAACTTAAAATTGACATGATTTTTAACTTTTTATTAATTTTAATTATCTAAAAAGTACTACTTATTGTAATATTTATAATTGTTAATGAATTGTTTTGAATTTAAAAATATTTTAAACTAATTTTTAAAATTTAATAATAATTTTATACTTTCGAACAAAGTATAATACATATATAAATTGTTTGAGAATAGTACTACAAAAAGACGCGTGACTATACTAATTTTATCGGTCTGGCGGCTATGTATTATTGGGTCATGCTTTTATTTTCTTCTTAACTAAGAATGTTCCAATTTTATGGGTCTCAACCAATATGGACATTCACTTTCTCCCTTGACCATTTTCTTTTCTACCCACTAAAAGAAGAGGAGTACCAGCAATTTTCTACTCCCAAGTCCCAACACACAGATAGCAAATGCTTACCATATTTTTGTTCAAACGTTAGAGAAAGAAAGTAACTTGATGTAAAATAAATAAATAAAATCTCTTGAAGTCTTAAGGACGGAAAATACCAGGCCAAAAGGCAATTGAAGACACAAAATAGACCCTTCAAATTCACTACGTATAATGTACAAATTGACAATATATTCCAAAGCACGGATATTAGGGGTATCAAATTAATTATATTAATAGAAATTTGTTACAAAGATATTTATGTATATATATATATATAAATAATTTTTAAAATGTGTCATAATATAATATCATGTTATTATAAATTTTTAATTAATTTTAAATATAATGCATGATAACTTTTTATTAAAATAAATAATCAAATAAGAAAAAATAAACACCCTCGCCTTGCTAGTGCATGCATACTAGTCAATGTTAATGAAATAATTTAGAAAGAGCGACATGCTGCATCACATTATTGAGCATCAATCTCGTGAATATTTTGTACTACAATCCTCCAACAGACGTAGCGAAGTTGATTGAAGGTTGCATTATTGCCAGACCGCGATATGATCCTCAAATCTTTGACAAAATAATTCCACTGAAAAACTATTCACACAGATATTATATGAAGAATTGAAAAATGAGAATACACGATATATTGAGATTCACTAATTTGTCTATTCATGTTTGTCTGGTGTATTTATAAAATGTTTCACACAATGATCCATATACCAAGCAATGTTTTATAATAACTAGAAAACCCGAACAACTATATATAACATGAGTTCAAACCCATAAGACCCAATACATGATTAGTAAAACTCAAGACCGAATTGCTAATAAATCTTGAAGCCCAATTACACATTGTTCTTGGCTACCCTATTGTAATGACCATTAGTCGTGTTAACGCCAAGATCTTCTCCCACGTCCCAATCACGTAAGACGCTCTGATCCTGCACAGTTCAACAAGTCAACACCAAAAGCTTGACGGCATGACCGTCGGGGGATAGCTCCGGCGTGAGAGTCAGTACAGGCGATCACAAGGTTAACAATGGAGGAAAATATTGACTAGTGTCTGAGTGTGTAAAATGATCATGTTGTGTGTAATATTTTGTTACCTCTGTCCCTTTTGTGATCCTTGCCTCATACGTTCCCAAGACCCGGTTTACTGTGCCACCCACTATCTCCTGACACCTCCTCTCCACCCCGATCATCTCAGCCGAAAGTGTACAGCTTATTTTCCTACCTACTACCACTATTACCTCCCGCCGGCAATCAGAGTCCCATCCTCATTAATGTCATGCAGAAAGGTGGCAGACATAACAGTCAACTGCTGCCTTTTGTGATGATTACCGGTCAAAGATAGGATAAGTAACACCTTACATAATGGGCCGATCCAATGACTAAGCCCAATAGTGTAGTCAAGTAGCGGGGCCCAATTCATTTGACCCAACATGACCAAAGTGACATAGCCCAAAGGACAAGCCCATTCGGCCTGGCCCAATATGAAAAGTATTATGGCCCAACATTGCCCTCCAGTCTTTTATTAAACAGGACGTTTAATGGAAGACTGTAAATAGTGTGAGTCCATAGTGAAAAGGGATCCAACAAGCGCCGGCCCACCTTGGATAACCCATTAAAACCAAAATCGGACGTTACCCATTCCTCTCCTACATCATTACCTCCAATTAATACGCCGCACTCGGTTCTCGTGCAAAATTTGAAAAGACCGCTATAAAAGCCTATTTTCCCCAATTCTGACGACTTTACCATCTTAATTTGAATTTGATATACATTGTTTTCCTCTTCTCACCGGTTTCTTTCTCTCCTGCAAGATCTCAGTAGCAATGGCAGCCCAAGATTCTGACAACTCCACCCCTATTCTTGCTGTTCCGATTTCCATCACTCCTCCTATCCATAACCCTACTGAGTCAGTTCCAAACCCCAACCCCCAAATCACGGCTAGCCCTGCTGGGACCCCTTCAAACCCCCTACCCAACCCCTCCGAGTTCTTTGAGAGTGAAGAACAATATCCTCACGCCAATATCCCCTTCATCATTACCGAAATCGAGCTGCGTGCCATCAGGAGTCGGTATCAGATTCCGGACACCCATCTGGTGACGGCTCCGGAACCGCACGAACGGATGTACCAACGGCCGGATTGGTGGACCGCCGTACCGGTAACTGTTCTAGATAAGGGAGTTAGATTCCCTCTTCACTCTTTCCTCGTTACCCTCCTGGGATTTATCGAAGTGGGATTCGCCCAACTGGTCCCGAATTCATACATCCACATCTTGGCTTTCATAGCATTCTGTTATGAGTTGGGGATACCCCCAACAGTTGATTCTTTTTTTACCCTCTTCTCTGCGGGGAAGTCTCGGGAACGAGGCTTCAAAGTGCTGAGCAAACAGTCCCCCAAGCCCAACGCCAAGTTCGAGAAGCGACCTTTGATGGATACTCCTTCGAGCAACAAGGGGTGGCACAGAGAATGGTTCTTCGTGAAGGGGCCTGAAATCCCGTCTATCCCGGAATGGACCACTTTCGAGCGGATTTCTGCAGACTTCGGGGACATTCCAGAGGAGCGCGTGAAAGAAATGGCGAGCATCCTCGAGAGGATTCCTCTGAAGGAGTGGAGCTTCGGGCTCCTGAGCAAACAAGCATGGTTATATGACCATAAACTATCTTTGATAAAACCAACATCGATCGACCGAAGGGAATTGGATAAATTCCTTTCGGGTAAATCATTATCATCCCCACCGACACCCCACAGGAAGAACTTCCGGCCTCGGAAGCCCATGACGCGGAAGTCTTCCACGGATCAGAAACTACGGAGGAACCTAGCCGACCTCGACAGATGAAGAGGGCAGTTCGGAAAGTCCGGTCAAATCCTCAAGGATCTCAATCAGCTTCAGCGAGTTTGATTGACATGCCTGCGAACGAGCGAATGCAAGCTCTTCGAATTAAAAAGAGTAAGACCAAGGTGACTCCTCTGTCCGCCGATGAGCTTCGGGTTCCTCCTCCTGCAGTCGATCCGCCTATCATTATTCCTGTGGAGATTCACGTTTCCGAAGTCGAGCTCGAAAACCCAACCGAGTCTCCACTTCTATCTCGTAAAAGGAAACAACCTTCCGAGGATCAACCACCACCGCCCCCCGAACCATCAGTGCCCTCTTCGGCAAGATCTTCTCCTTTCGCCTTCAGGCGAGAAGCCGCATTCTCTCCCACCATATGGCCGGAGTTTAATGGCAACTTCCCTTTCCAGCTGTTCGAATCCTTTGTCCGGGAGACTGATGACCATTGGTTTGGGAACAACTCAATCAGGGATTTGATCGAAGAAGGCATGAGTTACCAGGCTAAGGTGAGTCTGTTCGATTCGAAATATTTGGAAATTATTTGTTTCTTCTAATAATTTACCGGTTATCTTTGAATGTCTGTAGGCCAATGCTGTCTTCAGGAGGCTTCTTCCCCGATACAAAGAGTCCGAAGCCAAAGAAGATGCAGCCAGGCGAGAGAAGGCTACTCTGGCATCGGCTCTGGAGAGAGAGAGAAGGGCCCACGGTACCACTCTCTTTAATAATGAATGCCTCCAGAAGGATGTAAATAATTTAAAAGAGAAACTGGAGACAACCGAGGCCACCCACCAACTGACCGTTACTACGAACATAGACCTAGTTCGTCGAAACGAGGTCCTTGTTGGGAAGAACGAGACGATGGTGAAGACCAATAAGAGTCTGGCGGTACAAGTACATGATCTTGAAGCCAGGGATTTGAGACATCTGAAGGAGCGGGCAAAACTCGAAGAGGAGCTCCGTGAACTTCGGACTTTGAGAGATTTGGGTCCTCCTCTAACCGGAGATCTTCGGAGGGAAGTTCAACAAGAATACCGGAAATCTGCCGAGTTGAACGAGGAGATCGTCCAGATGTTCTCGGATGGATACGACGAATGCCGAAGCAAAGACAAAGCAAGACTTGTCGCTTCCAAGGTTGACCCGACCATCCTGGATTCTTCGGAAGACGAAGCCGATCCCTGAAGATGATTCTCTTATCCCTTAATTGTTAGGATTCTTGTAAAGCTTCAAATTGTGAGGTAGATGCCGTGAGGGGCCTCACGAAGTCTGAATGACGACACTTGCCTACCCCGAAGGGCCTGACAAGGTCTAAAGATCAACAATTACCTACCACGCAGGGCCTGACAATGTCTTAAGGATGACGCTTGCCTACCACGAACGGCCTGACAAGGTCTTAAGGAACACCTACCGATGTGGCTACCATCGTATGGTCAGCGAGTCCACCCGAACCTCCTTACACCAATGACATTCGCCTACCACGCAGGGCCTGACGAAGTCATAAGGACCACCTGCCAATGAGGCTACCATCGAATGGTCAGCGAGTCCGCCCGAACCTCCTTACACCAATGACGTTCGCCTACCACGCAGGGCCTGACGAAGTCATAAGGACCTCCTGCTAATGAGGCTACCATCGAATGGTCAGCGAGTCCGCCCGAACCTCCTTACACCGATGACACTTGCCTACCACGAAGGGCCTGACAAGGTCTAAGGATCGACAATTGCCTACCACAAAGGGCCTGACAAGCTCACAAGGACCTCCTGCCGATGAGGTTGCAGAATAATTAAAATTTAGCAACAAAATATATTGTTGCAGAATAATTAAAATTTCGTTGCTAAAGACCCCATTTCATTGCAAAAGCCTGCTAATTGGCAACGAAAGGAACTCTTTTTTTTTTGCAATGACCATGCATTTTCGTTGCAATTGATACTATTTTGCAACGACATTTTTCGTTTCGTTGCAGTAAATTATGAAAATTGTTGCCTAAACTTGCTTTCGTTGCGGAATGTAAACTTTTTAGCAACGATTTTCGTTGCTGATTATATTATTTGGCAACGACATTATGCTGAATTAGCAACGAAAATATTTGTTGCTGGTTATTTTTCAATAGCAACGAAAGTTGTCGATTATGAACGACATTATATGTTGCCGTTTCTTTATATGTGCAACAAAAGTTGATATGATTTGTAACAATAAAAAATATTGCCTTTCATTTTAATATTAGCAACAATATCCTCTCCGTTGTTATTAGGTTAATTTTTCGTTGCCAAATATTATATTTTTAATGTCATTAGTAACGAAAATTTGTTGCTAAATGTATAAAAAATTATTGCTATATTAAAACTTGTTCAATGCTTTGGTAACGACTTATATTGTTGCCAAATCAAAATTCAACATTCTGGCTGGCTCAATGTCCCCATAGCAAATAATAGTAAAAATACAAAAAACTAAAATATTATTAACTTAATAAAATCATTCACTACATAATCATTTATTATCTTTACAATTAACCATCTAAAGCTACCACAGTTCTTCAATCAAAGTATATATCTACATATATAGAGTACACTTCATAATTTCGTACTTCATAATTTCGTCCCTTCTCTTCCGTAAACGTAGCACGAAAATTTGATACCCAATATTGTAAGGCAGGTCGTAGAAGCAGTCTTCCTGCATATATTTAAAAATAATAGCAAGTTAGGAAAATGAAGCAAATAGGTCACCAGAGACACTTAATGCCAAAATCAATACACAAAGACAATAGAGTTGCTACGTGATACTAATGTACATCGTATTGCTCATAAACAGAAAAGACAAATATCATTTATTTTGATACATAAATTAATACATATAAAAAGAACTAGGCCAGTAAAATAGTCAACGTATACATTAAAAAATAAGATATTCTTGCCAATTAATTTGATAGACAAGGTACATAAAACTTTCCTAATTCAAGATTATGCTTGAATTTTTGAACCAGAGTTTGCATTATTGTTCTTTGTGAAGTTTTCAAGCATAGATAATACGAAATCAATATTAACAGCATTCACATATTGTACATATATCTAACTTCAGTTGTTATTATATGTTAAGCATGGCAAGAAGTGGAATGTAATGATTTTCAGTTGATGTGAAACTAAATCGAGCCAATATTTACATTGAATTTGAGATCTAATTCTCTGTCTATGCCATATAGAATCATTGCTAAAATTCTTGCTGAACATTACTAACATGCATGCACAAGCCCACGCGTGCAAACATTACATATATATGCATTCTGATTCAAGACACTTCAAAGTGACAAGTCTATTTGGACCATCTAATGTATATTAGTTGCATTTTATATAATTTATAATTGAGAGTTACTACTGTGCAATACCTGTATAACACAATTCATCTAAAATACAACTTTCGACTATACAAGATATAATTTGTTTCTATATACTGTTCAAATATAATAGACTGCTCATTAATTTTAAACTGTTTGGAAACAATATCCATTACCTAAATGTATCAATAGGCAAAGTTAGCAGTTAGCCAATGTCTGCAATAGGAAGACAATGTTTATAGCAGTCGTCGTTAGTCCTCCATTTATATTTTGTGGCAGACGGTGGCTATAGATCGGTCTTATTTGTATACATATATATATAGGGAGAGGGAGAGACTGAGAGAGAACCTGTTACCAAGGATGGAATGAAAATGAACGACGAGTTCTTCTTCTTGAAGTGAAAATGCACCGCGCTTAAGATCTGGTCTCAAGTAATTGATCCACCGGAGACGACAACTCTTTCCACACCTCTGCAAACCAGCATTTCTAGCAATATCTGTCCAACACCCTTGTCCATTCCTTAACATGTAGTTCATCTGCTTTTCATCTTCTTCTGGTGACCATAACCCTTTCCTAAGCTTGGCCTTGTTATTATTTGCTTTCTCTTTTGTAATTTGATCTGGCTTTCTCATTTCAATTTCGCTACGGATCGAGATACACTAAAGCTGAATTGTTCTTTAAAGTAATTAAAGTAATTAAAAATGTATCATGTGAATCGCAAGCAGGATGTTGCTGCGGCTGGAAAAGTGCATCAAAATTCCAGAAGCTGCAAAAAAACAGAAGGGATTAAAATTTTTGATATGTTGCAATAAATTATAGCCAACACTTGGTGTAAAGCCCAAAATAAAAATAACAAACAATAGGATATTACAATTTAAGATCTTTTAGGAGTGTCAACATAATAGAAACACCAATATTTTTGTCACCCATGATAACATATGATAACATGAGGTTCTTTCAAAGATCCCAACCATCTTAAATGATCTTATAACAAACAGTTGTCCAAAATTTAGCTGCCACTATATGGAAAACCCTTACACTACCCAAGCATAATCAGAAGAAAGGTCTACGGCTGTACTGCACATCTAAGACATTACTTTGTGTCTAAACTGAAGAAAAGAGTACAAGCAAACATAACTCATGTGAAGGATAGGAAGGAATGTGTGGGTAAGTGTGCAAAGCACACATAAGTTAAGATGCAATAATGCATATCAAGAATAAACATATTGGACAAAATTAACCTCAAAAACATCTGAACATCTTTAAGGGCCAGAAGCTTCTGCGGTGCACCAATGAAGCTTTTGCAGTTCAGATTCAAGCTCTACTTCAAGCTGATCCATCAAAACTTCTGACTGTGGCTCTTCAGTAAGAGCACTACTTTTGCATTCACCTTCATTACTTATAGGGAAACCAGAAAGTCTTCAAAAAGTTTGAGTCCTTTGTCATTCTTTCCTGTTGTTATCTGTATGTGCGCAATTATTAGTAGGATTCAATAATATCAAATATCAATAAGAAAATCGCTCTCCATAATAAAATCTAAATATTAAACCAGCAAGGATAAAATTCCATTGAAACTTAATGTCAAGATAAGAGAAATTAAGGTCATTTGCACTCTATCAAGTTGCTCGCACCAAGTATCATCATATGTCTCACTATATAACAATTTAATATGGAGGTGAAATGTTTTCAGTTCCTCTTCTTTCTGGGTTCCACTTATGCAAGATTTAACTACTTCCAATAGTCTAATTGCATGCTTCAATTTTAAAAGAACATATATCCCCTTTTGGTAACTGAGGAAAGTAACAAATGCATCAAAAGAAAGTGAAAAGGTCATCACGTAAATTAAAGCACAACTACATAGAGATTCTTTTCCTCTACTCATGAAGCTTCCTTTTTTTTTTCTAATATATTCCATCTCTTCTTTCAAGGTCAACATATTCCAAATCAGGTATTTCAAATCCTTCTTATTTCCAATTTTTGTTCATCGGTAACTAACAGAGTATATGATATGAAAAAGAAAAAGAATAAGACTATACTGATGAACAAGTAAAAAATAAACCACAGACACACCTCAAAACATAAGAAATCAGAGATCAAAATATCCAAAACTGTTCTCGAACCAACACTCCACAATTACAACAAACAAAATATTAATCATGACAAATCAAATCCAATTGATTTTTTTACCTTCTTCAAGTCGGTAGCTTTGATCGTACCTTCGTCTGAGACCTGAACTTGGTACTTCTTACTGGTTCTATCATCAACGATCGTCAAAAGATTACGTATGGTCCGTATCTTCAAAATATTATCCATTATTTTTAATCATAAGTAGTCTGAGATCAAAAGTTTTTGTGCATGTTATGTACTCGAAAACTATGGAAAACATAAGTGTGCTGAAAAACCATATATTCTTCTTACTATGGGGATCTAAATAAAGTCACAAGCAGCAACATTGGAATGACATTTAACTGATCATTATAAGATGATAAGAATAAACAAAAACTCATACAAATATCTTTGCTGGGGGGAAACAATAATCTAACCTTTGGGAACACAGGATTTGCATTTAGCACTAGCATTTTTACTGAAGGATATCTCCCAACAGCATTACTGAAGGATATCCTTCGGGACCATTGTAGACACCTGCTATGATGTCCTCCTTAATGTACTCCAGTTGTTCATGAACAAAGCCAGCTTCATTTCCTCGCAAGCCTGGCTTGCTGTATCCAAGAATATCTTAAGGTTCACTATATATCTAAGCTAAGCTCAACGGCACGCATATTAAGCTCATGCTTGAACCTGAGATTAACTCGAGCTTGGTTCATAAAAACACCTTATAAAATTTAAAACTACACTCAAATATTAAACCCTTTTTGAATCATTACATTACAAAAATAAAACTTTTTATTTGATTTTTTTAATGTATATAATCCATTAGCATAAGATAAATTTATAAACAGTTGATGCGTGTCTGAGAACGTATAGATATATATTACTTCTGATTTTAGTTCCATTTTCGCTTTTTAAAGGGAAAGGACATTTTTTTTCCTGATATACAGTGTTAAAACATCCTACAGATTCTCTGAACAGGAAAACCACTCTTTTATTCATTATCTCTATCATGCTTACCCTTCTTCTCTATGTCAGCTATCTCTTCGTCATTCAGAAAGCTCATATCATTCGGTTAGATTAACTTCTAATGACGGTCAACAAACTACTAACCTGTCTAATCAAATCTTCATTCAGCTTCAAGGGACATGTTATGTAGAGTGTAGACTGCAAACCTAGAAGAAATGGAAATAACACGCATGAAAAAACATATACAACATGTACTAAAAAAAATCAATGGACACAAGATCAAGCAAAAACCAAACAAAGATTACACATGAGATTTGTACCCATAAGAAATCAGATCCACCACCTGAAAATTTCCCAGCTTCCCTCTTATATTACTAGCTCCTTGCACGAGAGAATTAATTTTGGGAGAAATATTTTATGATGTAAATATGTGTGTATATGAATTTCTACATGCTAATAGTAGATAATAACATGTTAGGTCTAAGGCAACAAACTACTGTGCTACAATTCAAGCTCAAATTCAGTAGAATTGATCGCAAACTTGGGTCTAAAGCATACATCAAACATTTTCCATCAATCAGAAGAGCTAATTTTGGTCCAGAGTGGTATCCATGTTGTCATTAAAAAAATAAGAAACAAAATCAACAAATAAGTAACTAACACAGACCCAAAAATACAATCAATAAATAATAATCTAACACACTAACCCAGATTATATTAGGCTAAAAACATGAATAAAATATAACCAATCAACCCCACCCACCCCAACCCCCACCCCCACTTCCACTTACCCATACTTTTTAACAAACTCAAAGCCACACCAAACCATTTTAAACTTTGTTTAATAAACTCATTTCAAAAAATCTATTAGCATTATATGTAGTAACCATTTTAAACTGTCGCAAATTAAAAATCCATCTAAGTCATATAGTTGAGTAGGAGTTGGATCATAAAAAACAAGAAATACAATCAACAAATAACCAGCAAACACACTAACCCAAATTATATTAAGCCAAAAGCATGAATAAAATATAAGAAATCAACCCCCACTTACCCATACTTTTTTAACAAAATCAA